>NW_020769343.1:3091616-3120638 GCF_900518735.1 Pseudonaja textilis | reverse complement strand
TTATTATTATTATTATTATTATTATTATTATTATTATTATTATTATTTGCCCTCCAACCATTAAGTTAATAGATTGAATTGAAATAAAATAGGCCCAAAAGAAGGACTCACACAAATATGCTGAGCAGTGGAACAGTGAAGTTGATATATAAAGCTAAATATGGCACTGATTATAACATTTATCCCTCCAAATAAGCATTTAAATATTTTTAAATGGTTAATCAGTAAATTTTTCATATTTCAGTCAACTGTGCACTGTGAGTGTGTTATTAATTGTGGGCAGACCCACCACTGTCAATGGATTCAATGAACAAGCTGATTTAGGTGATGTTCTAGAATAGGAAGTGAAATGGAAACCATCAGGACATTTAGACCTTCCTATCTGCTTAGAAGCAGATGCAGTGAATGCTCTCATTGCATCTATAATGCACAGTTTCCCCTTTAACACATTGGTTCATTGATTGGCTGCATTATATACATCATTTAGAGCAGAGGTGGGAAACTATGGCCTCTTTACAACCTGTGGATCTCAACTGCCAGGTTGACTATAGGGAACCTGTTTGGCTGTGGGAAAAGCATGCTGGCTCTGGAATTCTGGGAGTTGAAGTTCACAGATCGTAGAAGGGCCATCGTTGCCCAGCCCCGACTTAGTGGGATTCTCCAGAGCCAGATTCAGGCTTTGGCATCTCCATTCATAGATAAATAATATTACCATCTAAAAATATGTCATTGGAAATATTTCCAGAGTGATACCAATACTGTAACTCTTGGCTTTGGAGAGTAAATGGAATCCTGTTGCCAATGGGAAAGAAATTGGCATGGAATAGAATAGTGGTTTTTTCTCTTGAACAAATTGTATGAGAAATGTCTATATGGGACAAATTTTTTTGTTTTTAAAATCTTCTGAATAAAAGTTGCAGTTTACAAGTTTGGCACTGATTTCCTAAATCCCATAAAGATACTGAAAATCATTTTTGCATAGAAAATCTATCGGGGTAATGGTCTCCAGTCCAAGATTCTGAATTAAATATCAGTCCCTACAACTCTATAGTTTAACTTGGCTGTTAGGTTCAGCCTTGGCCGAAATCTGTCAGAGAAGGACATGGTGCAGATAAATAAGAATCCTTATTGCAAATGAGAATGATTTCACCATGAATAGATGACTATTCCCTATCCCTATGCAAATGCATTTCCTTCATACACAGATAGTCCTTGACTTATGACTACAAATGAGGCCAAGATTTCCACTCTTAAGCAAGACAGTTGTTAAGTGAGTTCTGACCCATTTTATGACCTTCCTTGGTACAGTTGTTAAGTGAATCACTGCAGTTGTTAATTACAAGGTCGTTACAAGGCTTCCCCATTGACTTTGCTTGTCAGAAGGCCACAAAAGGCAACAAGTCATCATAAATACATATTTATTGCCAAGTATCCAAATTTTGATCACATCACTATGATGATGCTGCAACAGTCATAAATGAGAAAAATGATCATGTGACTTTTTTCAGTGCTGTTGTAACTTCATATAGTCAGTAAACGAACGGTGGTAAATCAACGATTACTTGTACTAATGACAGCAAAAACCCATTCGTACTATTTTTCATCTTTTCCATGTTTGCCCTGTGTTTCAGCAGTCTCCATTATTTATACCAATTTTCACATTTAGCCACAAAGGAACTTAAAGAGATTCCATATATTCTAATGTTCTGAAATGGGAACCCTGCTTTCAGAAATGAGTGTAAATTAAACCTGTATGGAATACATCTCACAAGAATAAACCAACCTTATAATACTGTGGATTGAAGTTTGAATTTTGATGTAGGCATACTATTGTGATGACAGGTAAACATTCCACATTGCTAACAACTGAAATTTCCAGCAATGTTCTGAATCCAAAATAGTTATTTGACAATCAGCCTAATGCAAGGCTGTCAAACTCCCAGCCCATGAGCTGGATGCATCATGTGCTGGCCACACCCACGTCTGATTTAGCAAAGGGGAAAAAAGTTCCAATATGTCACATGATACCACCATGACAACGTGAGTTTGACACCCCTGGCCTAATAGTCTCCTGCCATTTGGTGTTTATATCTTTGAAAATAATATGCTAAATTTATTTGAAATCCTTCCTACCCCCAAAAAAACCTTTTGGGTTGAATTTACATTATTTGGGCTTTTGTAAAAATAATTTAAGTTTGTGTCTTTTATTTTAGAAGAAAAGTATTCAGATGATCCTGATCAGTATGATGTGGAAAACTTTGACTGGGCTTTTACCCTGCTGTTTTTACTTCAAAATAAAAGCATAATTATGTTTCTAAAAGAATAAACAACTTAAGAGCAAGTTTGGCACTTAGACCCAAATGAAAGGAGAAACAAAATTAGGCAGGACTTCAGCAGTTGTCAATAACTAATAATTATTATTCAAGATATTTTAGAAATTGTTTTTAGACATTAGATTATTTTAAATGATATAAAATATATAGTATGTTGTAAGTAGTGGAGCCAAAAGGCAATCACCTGGCTTTGCTGGCTTAGAAACAAAACAAAACAAAACAAAACAAAAATCTTCAGTTGGAACAAATTTTCTAGTAACAACTAAGTAATCTAAGTTCCTTATCAGCGCTCCATCGTCCACAAGCACTATCTTGTATTTTAGGAATACATGTTTCTAATGGGAAAAAAAGTTGTCATGTCAAGTTTTTTTCTCCTTTCTCCCAGTTTCTTTAATTAATAGTGTAATTTATTTTTTGGGAAAACAACATGCATTTTACTGGTTAATATATTTGACTAAGTGGCTTTAACGTAAAAAAAAATTCGGATTGACTTTTTTGGATACAGAGCATAAAGAAGGGAGAGAGGGGCTATTTTAATGCCCCCAAACTTAAAATGTTGTGAGACATCAGCAAGTCATGCAAACACATTTTTTCCCCTCAAATACATTTTTTCCATTAAAACACTCAGTACTCCAGAAATACTGAAATAAAGAAAATGTGAAATAAAGCATGCTCCCAGTCACTGATCCCAGCCCTTTGTGGTAGATCAGGTCAGGAAATGGACTCCACCAGAAATATTGAAGTTCAGCATAATGGATGCAGACCATAGCCATGATAGTGAACCTATGGCATGCAGAGTCCTCTCTGTGGTCACGTGAGCTGTTGCCCCAGCTTGGTTCTGCCATGCACGCATGTGTGCCTCCTGCCAGCCAACTGGTCTTTGGGTCTCTGCTGTGCATGCGTGAGGGTGGGGGTGCATGTATGGGGGTGGGGTGCATGCACAGGGGTGGGTGTTAGGAATGTAAGTCACCTAACAGCTATTTGGGTTGGAAATATATAAACCAGGATAGACATTTTAACACTGTATCTTTAAGAAAACACAAAACTGTAATTGGGTGTGGTTTCTCAAACGGCCATAAGATGGAGCCAGAAACCTGGGTTGTTTAGTCTTAGTCTCCGAAGAGAGTGTATCTCAGTAAGTCTCTTTTTCCTTCTGTTGGAGAGTATTGCCGTTCCTTCTAATTGACTGATATTCATTGATTTGATGTAAGTCTGATACTGAACCGCTTTTGACACTGGACTTTGTTATTGGATTATCCCTGGACTGAAAATTGACTGATCGTACCTGTGAATGACTTTGGACTGCTTATTTTGAACTTGGCTTAAACCTTTATTGAAAGTAAAAAAACCAACATTTACTGTACAGTGTATCTGTGTGCTGCGTGTGTATTATTCAAACACTTCTCTCACTACGTCTCCCTGTATGCGCTCATTCTCCTAATGGGGAATTAGCTCAACAGTGGGGCACATGCATGGGAGATGTGTGCATAGAGAACATGTGCAGGAGCGCATGCGCGAGGGATGTGCACGCTTTGGACACTCAGTGCCAAAAAGGTTAGCCATCACTGGACTATAGTAACAGAATTTTGGAAGCCTGGTAGGATTTTACTGTTATACCTATCCTCTTATAGCAAAGGGAATCAAGGCAGGATTACTTTCTATTTTCTTCTAACATCTTCTTGGGCTTAAGGCATGTTTTGCTAATGATCTCCACATACTTTCTTCAAGGTCATGCCTGTGAAAGCTCTTTACAGTGAAGGTAAATTGTGTTTTCCTTCCTTTAGTTCAAATACCTAACCTATTTTATTTATTTATTTAAACAACTGCAAGGCTGCCCATCTATCCAGTGAAACAAATCAATTAAATAACAACATTAATAACCTGACTTATCACCCTTTGTCAAAGATGACTGAAGCATCCTTTTAACCTAGAAACCTTTGGTTTATTTCCAGCCAATTTGTTATTCTGCCATCTCTATCTTTTTTGTTTTGTTTCTTGCTGTTTTAATGTCCGGTTTTTATTTTGAAAAACACCCAGAGTTGCTTCTGAAATGAGGGCATAGGACAGGTTCTGTGGCAGAGAAGATACCTCCTTGGACATAGTGCTACTGTTTGGAGTCTTAAGGGGACCCAGAAAACAACAATTCTGCCAGATTTGGTAGAATGGACAGAAATCATCATAGACAGACAGCCCCCCAAAATAACCATGTACGGTTTTAAAGGTGGCGCGTGACATCTACAACATTTGACAATTACTGTAATAGATGGCTTTCTTCCTTTCTTTTTTAACAACCACTAGGTTATTGCAAAAAGAGAAGAGAAGCAAGACTGTGTATTTTACTTTACTGTGACAGTAGCTGTCTTCTTGCTTGGACTGTTTTCATTTGTCCCGGTCATAACAATGATTGAAATTCCCTTTTTGCATTAACTCAGTGTGAAGCAGCAAAATGTCTTGCAAATTTACAGCATGGTTTCTGGCCATTTCAAACAGGAAACCCATAGAAATGTAGCACAAACTCTAAACAGATTTTGTCAAAACAAAAGACAAACCAACAAAAGAAAGAAAAATGAGTATATCAGATGACACCCCAGGCTCCTCACTCTTTGCTCCTCAGGGCTTGGGTGTTGCAAAACCATTAAGCTTGAATGATTAAAATGACTCTAATCATATTTCAGATTCATGGACAGTAATGAAAAGGGCCTAACACAATGACACCCTTTATTTTTTAGTAGTTTAATATATATTTTTTAATAACTTTGCCTCTTAGCTGTGAACAGGAAGGCTGCCATTCCTTTAGAATACTTAAGGGAATGTCATTTTGCTACTTTTCTTGGAGTTGGTAAGATTTTAATATCTTTTTTCCCCTTTTAATTTACAGTTTTCATATTAGTCCATGTCAACTTGAAACTCTACTCAGAGCAGGCTCTTTAATTGACAAAACAAAAACAATTGGACTGCAAAAATAGAGAAAATCACTAGATGTGAACAAAGAGTTTATCATCTGAATACCTTTCTGCCAACTAATATTCATTTGGGGGTCTGCATTCCAGATCTACTAGTCTTTCTTTCATTAAGTTTCACCATGTTTTTAGTAACTATTTGTCTGCAGATTTAATCACCTCCTTAGATAGGGATTGATAAGGAAAACTGGTCTTTGTACATAGCTCTGGAAACCACTTTACAAGCAGCTTTAGCAATGAATACTCAGCTCAATAATTTCTTTGGTGCTATATTTTAAATTGGACTGAACTTCACTTTGAATATTCTGTATGGGTAGGAGGAATATAATTTGAAGAGAGCCAATATTACACCCACACATGGGAATGGATACAAACATGTATAGAGGAAGCTGTACTGAGTCAGACAATAGTTTAAATAACCTAGTAAGACAGCTTGCCCTGGCAGAAACTCTCTGGACAAAGGTTTTTCCAATTGTATCTGAAGATTCTGGACACAAGAAAGTAGGGACTCCATGATAGTGAGATATGGCCTCAACTTGTGTATGCCTCTATGAATCTAATTTAGGGATGATATAAAGTGTTCCAGAATCCATATCTTATATAGATCTCTTATATATACATCACTGAGGAAAGCCTTGATTCAGAAATTCAGCTTATTTATTTATTCAATTCTGATAACATCCATTTCACATTTATGACCCTGGCAACTTCCAATAAACAATTCCAAACCCGCCCCGCAAAACCATGTAAACAATAAAAATGTTAAAACAATTAGCCATACAATACAATCCCTGAGAAACTACAATACTTCAAGAACATATGTCCATTGCATGGGCTCCACATCAACCTCTGTTCCTCAATTCAGATGGCAAAGCTCAAAGATACTTTGATGAGTTTACTCATATCAAATAAAATTAGAATTTATAATCAGTCAATAAATAGAATGGAACTAAAAACTCAACATGAATCTTGACTGAGCATGCTGTGAACAATTCTAAGGGACAATCACTTACCAGAATAACTATTCTCTGTTGGTCTACAGAGAGCTGGAGAAGAGTTAAGCCTTCTTGGTACACATAAAAGCTTAGACAATAGTGATGGTGAACCTTTTTGTTGTGGTGTGCCAAAAGTGTGTGTGTGCGATAGCATGGGCATACCAGCACCAACAATGAAATGCGCCCTGCCCCCTGCACATGTGCGTGCTGAAAAAGGACTTATTTCAGCACTTCTGGTATTTCCAGAAGGCCCATTTTTGGCCTTCCGAGGTGGCAGAGGATTCCCTTGAGCCTCCAGGAGGGGGAAAATGGCCTCCCTCAAACTCCAGACGCCCTCCAGAGGTTGAAAATGGGCACTTCTGGTATTTCTGGAAGGCCCATTTTTTGGCCTCCCAAGGCTTCAGAGGCTTCCCTCGAGCCTCTGGGAGGGCGAAAATGGCCTCAAATGGGCCAAAAATCAGCTGGGAGGCACATGCATGTGCAGTGCAGATAAGTTTGGCTGGGGCTCATGTGCCCACACAAATGGCTCTGTGTGCCATCTGTGGCACACGTGCCATAGGTTCATCATCACGGCTAGACAAGGACTGTCTTTATAGTAGAAGCATCTCTAAAAAATTAGAATTCTAAATTAAATGAAAGGCTTCTTATTCCACTGAGCCTTAGGCTCCTCCTGATTGACATTGTTTTACAAATTTATTTTATTATTTTAGTTACTGTATATTTTACTGAATTTTTATTTCCCTGTGAATTTACCCAGAGTCCCTCAGAATCATGATGGATTACAAATGGGATGAACCAACAAATGAATGGGTGAATAGACAGATAGGCAGACAGATAGACTGATGTTGCAGTACTACTACTACCCAAAACATGGATAGCAAGTCAGTGCATAACTGTGCACACAGAGAATAATTTAAAATTATTTTTTACAAGCTGAAATGGTTCACAGATGACATATATAAGGGTAGCTGAAGTTTACCTGCAGCACCTTTCATAATCTGTTGCCTTATAGATCCTTGAAACTATGACTTTTATAATTAGAAGCATTTGTACTGCAACACATCTGAATGCTTCCACATCTGGAAAAGCTCATATCATATGTGATTATTTCTTAGGATCAACTGCATCTATGGCTATCTTTCTATTTCCACAAATGCAGAGCATCTGTATATATGGTAATTGTCCAATTATTAGGAGCATCCAAATGCTAGGGTTAGGGTTAGGTTAAATATGTATCTATATCCATAATTATACAGATTCTTTCAGGAAATAAAAAATATCTCAGGAATATTTCTGGCCTGAAGGAACATAGATAAGAGTAACAGTACACTTGCAAATCAGTATCTTCAATATTTGGTGCAGTATTTGTGCTTAACCACCCAGCACCATCAATTCATACAGACTGACCTGCAGAAAAATAATCCCAGATTATATTAACAGAAAAAACATTTTTAAGTTGCTGTTCTATATAATTTTTCTCCCAACCATGTGATTTACAAATTAGTCCAATGGAAATTGAATTTTGTTATTGTATTTATTCTGTACTTTTATTCATTTATTCATCAACCTGCTCATTTTTGGCTTTTATAAAACATACACAAGGTTAATCAGAGGAAAATCACTTATTGTTTTTACTGTTTCTTGTAAAATAAACAGGTTCAGTGACTTCAATGAAAAATCAGATATGTCAGGGCTCATTTTATGGTGCTTCTGTTGCAGATCCAAGATGAGAATGGGAAAATTAAATAATGGTTAGAATGTACTAATTTATTGGTTTAAATGAAATAAAGAATTAGGCTTTCCAGCTTTTGACCTTGGTTAGGTGCCCAATTTCTAGGATTCTAACTAAAACAACTCAAGTCCTGCTGTGCTGCCTCATCATATTAGTGGTGGAGTGTTCTATGGAGGGATAGTGAACATAAGTGTTGGCCAAGAACATATCTTCTCAGCAGGATCACTTAAGTTATGAAGATCTTCCCAGCTATCCATCCAAAGTGAATTGATATTGAACAATAGGTACATGTATATGAAGATTCTGGGCCTGTGATCCAAAGGTTGACAGTTTAAGACCCAAGCATTTTTTGACATGATTAGCTCCTGTTCTTACTCCATCTCTTGCCCACCTAGCAGTTTGAAAGCCAAATGTAAGTAGATAAATAGGTACCCACCTCAGTGGGAAGGTAGCAGTATTCTGTGTACCTTGATGTATAGTCACGCTGGCCACATGATTACAGAAGTGTCTTCGGACAACACTGGTCCCCTCAGCTAGGAAATAGAGATGAGCACCACCCCATACACACACACACACATACACATGCATGCACTTTATTTGATTGATATATGAAATGCTAGAGGAGGATAATTACTTTAATGACGTGGCTAAGACATTGTCTCACCATCATTTTCTTGTGAATTATACAATAAATAAATAAATAAATAAATACTAAGCTGATGGCCTCCTGAAGATGATACTCAAATGAGGAAAAGCTCAAGGTCTTTCAGGGTGCTAATGGTGTGTATCATGTTTGGTTAAAACCTTCAGAAAGTCTAATTTCTGGTGTTGTTGGTGTTGCCATACAGGTAAAGAAAAAGCTGCAAAACCAGTACTACAGTGGGAAGAAAGAAGCATGAATTGAAAAAGCTAAAAAGAATAGATGAAATTAATAATGTTGACAATTTAGACATAGACAAATTAAAATGGACTGGAATTAGACACTTGGAGTCAAAGGTTCAGACTATTTACTGTTTGGGACATGAAAAATAAAGGCAGAATGACATTATTTTCAGTCAGGAAGCAGATAGCAAGAGCATGACTAGGGTACAAAGTAATGAATTTTTGTATTGAATAATATCACTTAGGGTTCATAGACAACTTTTTAATATCTCCAACCTTTGCTATAGAAGAAGAGGGAGTTAAACATTTTATAGCTAACTTCAATCTGGAATCAACATGCTACAAAGATGGGCTGCATATGGTTGGAGACTAGAATGTCACTGTTGACAATATTTTCTTTTTAAGTTCTATATACAATTATTGCAGGTGCTCAGTAAGCATAGAATGCAGTATTAATTAATATACTTATGATTCTCAACTATCTTTGGTAGTGAGGCATTTCTCTGCTCAGACCTAATGGATGTTTGGTGCGACTCAGCTCCTGCTCAATGAGAAGGTGGCAGCTATGTCCAGGAAGACCTTATCTTGGTTGCCAGTTCCACTCATTTCTGGATCAGTAAGCTCTGCTTGCTGTCACTGATACTCTAGCAACCTCCCAACCAAGCTACTGTAATGGTCTCTAAACACACAACACTACCTTTCAAGACTATCCAGAAACTATAATTTGTCCAAAATGCAGCAACATAAGTAGTTATGGGCCTACTTCAGTAACCATGGGATATAATCTATCTAGTCCATCACAACTGGGATTTAATCTATCTGGGCCAGTATGGTGCAGTTCTAAAATAGTTGCTTATACCATTCCTTGAATAGGTGAAACACATATAAAATGATATTAATGAATTAATATTTGGATTATTCCAGTTTAATGTGCTATGCCCTGATTCAGTAGAAGGCAACGCTCTGTACACTTGTATATGAGCTTGCTTTGCCAAAGTGAGCTCAAGCATTTCAAACCCATATATATGTTATTACTCATTTCTCTCAATGTGGATCCAAGCAGATTGCCAATGCATATAAAAAAAAATGTTGCCTTTCTTCCCTTCAACCAGTACTGTTAGAAAGTATAAGTCTGTTACAATTGCAGTCTAAATTACTTACATGTCTCTTGTACAGTAAATGTCTTGTTTTAATTAAACTTGCATGGGTGTGTGAACAGCTCTACTAACAGCTATGCTAACCTGATCCACCATATCTGCATTTGAAATAGATTACATTTAGCACCATGAGATGTAGATCATTCTTTTCTCATTTTTTATGCAGGTGAAAATTCTTAGACAAAACCAAGATTTAAACCAAGATTTTTTAATATTGATCTGCAAGGTTTGATGGGACTGTCTAAGGAGTTAAGGATATTATTATTATTATTCATACTACTCTTAGTTAAATTTCTATTTATTAAATAATTTTTATATAATAAATGTTTAGAGGTTAAAGAACAATCTGAATGCATGAAGGTAATCAGTTGATTCTGCAGCAGCATCTGTACTTGTTCTCTATGTTTGATACAAATGAATGATGAAATTGCTTGATGGAGAAATAGTAACACTGAATTCTGAGTGTAGTAGTAGGACCATTTGATGAACAGTAGAATATGTCTTATAAATTGTTCCATCTTTGTATAAAAACATCCAACAATTTTTCACATATTTGTAATTCAGTTAGATGTGATCTTATCACTTTCTCCGATTGAGATGACTCTCATATCAGTCTCCATTTTGATTCAAACATTTTGATACATATTGTATATATATTGCATTACCTAAAGTCCATACTTAGACTTTTGGCAATATTTCTTCAGTATGTTTTCTGAAGTTGATATCACTGCATCTGGTTAGCATTTACGACAAGCAGTTTTAGTGCCCTTGAGACCAGCTGTTATTACGACAATAGGAAAGCATAGTACTATTTCCTATGTCAGAAGAAATTCTTAATACTTTTCCTGACCAGATGTATTTAATTATGAACAGAACAGTATGTATTTGTGGTAACACTTAATCTTTGAAGACTCAAAAGTAAAGTAACATTTTTACCCATGTATTTTTGTGGATAAGCTTAGGCTTGCTATTAAATTGGAATCCATTTCTCTCCACCAATATCCTTCTTTGAAGCAGATTAGCACCATGAATTCATGACTCAGCTAAGCCCAAGACTCTAGGGGTTCACATTAATCATTAGAACACAAAACACACACACACACAAGATCAACAAGTTGGAAGGACTCACTGCTCCTCTAGTCCAAGTGCCTACTGATCCTATAAATTGGCTGCTATAGCAATTCACTTAAGTGCAGGCCCCAGTCTTTATGTTTATTGGTTGCACTGTGAGATCGGATCACTGATTGTCTTTTGGTGAAGTCCAGCAGGAAACAAGAACATTCAATAATAACAAAGTCTATCAAGGTCTACTGTGAACATTATTCAGAATAGGGAGATGTCCTATTTAGAGTTTCTTTTGAACACCTTTACTTTTTATCCAAATAAAAATTAGGAAAATTAAGGAAGGAGTTAACTATCAATGGGAGTTTGATACTGGCTTTAATTAAGAGTCTTCTTCCAGAATGTTTTGAGTATAATATCTTCCAAAGAACACAAGAAGGGTGATTTACTTAATTCATCTTACTGTTCCCATGATGGCCAAGATGATAACCTATGAGAAATGGAACATGAATAGACAAATACCAGCAATGAATACTGAGAAGCTACTGTTTCTGAAGTCATAGTTAACATCTCATCTGAGTATTTATTGCTAGTTTTAGTGTATACTCCCTCAGTTTATCTACTTTTCTTTAAAAGCCACCCATCTCAGCAGCTGTTTGAGTCATTTATGCAAGCCAGGTCCACAGTTTAATCTATGTTCTACATGAAGAAATATTTCACTGTACTTTTGTAATAGGATACTTTCCCTTCATTGAAATATATCCTGTCTTACAATGAGGCACACAAAAGAAGACATTTTGAAGCCTTCTTGGGGCAAGTAATTTTTTTTTAAAGCAAATAACAATATCATGTTTTGGGTCTTCCATGAAGACTGTATTTGTGTTCTTCTACATATGGTTATGCAACATATCTTCCATTGATATAGACCTTTTATATTGGGAGCCACATTCCATCTTCTTCTCATTCTGCTTTTGGAATTGCTTGAATGTTTTTGAATATTTGAGGAAGCTATCATGTCTTTCTTAAAATCTGAAATTCTGGAAAATGTCTGCTGTCTATTGCCAGGAACATCTTCATATTAAGACTGTGAGTAATTTTTAGAGCTGTGGATTTATGGCACAAAAGATGGAATATATTACCTTAGCATGCAAATCAGATTGATTTTGGAATAGCTTTATATTGTTCTCTCTCTTTTTCATATAAAATCTCATGAAAACAGTGGGAAACCTTATTTTGTCAGGATGGTAAATGTAAATGATATTTCCATTAAGAGTTCAAGGTTCTAAAATATATTTCACAGGAAAAATCAGCTATTCATGATCTTCCATCACCATTTAAGACAATAGATAAATTACTATATGGCATCGTGTGCCTTGTTCTAAAAATGCATAAAAACATCAACATTCCCATGAAGGTTCTAAAATATATTTTGATTTCCAATTTGCTTCATATTTATTTCAATCCACATACTTATTGACAAAGGTAGTTTAAGCTAGCATTAAAATTACTCCAAACATGGGACTTTCTGTACTTTAACAGAGGTTCTACTCTTACCTACCTACCTTATATCAGAGGGATGGATCCAGAGTCATGTAAGTCCTCAGAGGTGATAATCAGTATCTTGAATTTCAACCAGAAGCCAAAAGGCAATAGCCGGAAGCCAACAGACAGTTCTTGAAGCATTGGGGTCATCTGAGTATATTGGGATATGTCCATCATTACCTGGGCTGTCACATTTTGTATTTTCTGTCTTCTGAATGCTTTCCAATGGCAGTATCTTGGAAAGGTAGTCCTTGACTTACAACAGTTCATTTAGTGACCATTCAAAGTTACAATGGCAGTGAAAAAAGTGACTTATCACCATTTTTAACACTTATGATTGTTGCATCATCCCCATGGTATGTGATTAAGATGCCTGGCAACTGACTCCTATTTATGATGATTGTAATGTCCTAGTGGTCATGTGATCCATGGACATTGTGACCTTCTGATGAGCTAAATCAATGGGGAAGCCAGATTCACTTAACAGCCATGTGTACTAACTTCTGTGCAGTGATTCACTTAAAATTGTGGCAAGAAATTAACAACTGTCTCACTTAGCAACAGAAAGTTGTGGTCATATGTTGAGGACTAGTGGCAGATGTCTAATGAGAAATTGAACCAATTGTATGGCCACAACTGGCATACAAGATATTAACTGCAATGAACTATTGATATTAACTGCAATGAACTCCTGTGAACTACATGTTCACAGGAGCTGAGAAGAAGGTACAATTGAATTTGAATTCTATGGCATGACTACCTAGACAGACTTGCCTATTCACAAAATGGTTCTCATGAAACATTGAGGCCCGAAGGCAATAGATAAAATGTTCCCTTTTCTACCATTGCATATTACCTGTATCTTTTCTTTCTAGACTGACAGGCACATTTATGGGATGAGTATTGACTGCAGCAACCTGTCTCCTTAAAAAAGATTGAAATAAATTCCCTTAAGTAGAAATGGTACTGAATTCTATGGTAGCAATCGGCAGCAGCAAGAGCAGCATTACAATCTCATCACCATCCTGTCAGGTAAGAGAAAAAACCACATTTCACATCCCTGGTTCAGTGGACATTGTCCCAATCTAAAAAAGAAAAGAATTTTAAACTCCTTATTGTTGTAATGATATTTGGGGATAACCTTGGAAGGCTGGAGGAAGAGCCAAAGTCAAAACATCCATGATGCAAAAGTCATCTCAGCCCACAGAAGGAAAAGAGGCATTGGAAGCATCTCAGAAGGGCCCTCCTTAGTTTTCTGGGAAGTATAATTAAGGAAGAGAGAAGTGCAGTATGCTGTTACTGTAACTTTAAAGGTAGTGTATGGGTTTGTGCTTCTTGTCTGGCTACCACAAAGGGCTTACAATTTGGTACAAGCTAATAACTTAGTTTTCTTAAATAAGATGAAACCAATAGGACAATAACCCTACATATGTGTTGCTTTTTTTAAAAAAGTGAGTAGCTAAGTAATAAGGAAAAAAAGATCTGATTCAGCTTGTTCTACACTTACGTATTTAGGAGACTTAAGCTCTTCTGTGGTGGATATTAAACTTTTAAAAAGGGATTTTATGGAGATTTTTTACTTGCAGTAACAATAAATGCTAATGTTGATGAAGATACAAATGCCTTGAGTCATGGTTTCTTAAGTAAGCTGCCGGTATTTGTTGTTGGCTAATTCGACTTCCCAGCACATTTTTTTTAGTGTACAAGGCTAATATATTGCCAAGTATTATTGTCATTAGTTGCTTGGTTGCCTTAATTCCTTGTCTATTTTTTTTTATCTCCTTTATATATACTGCTAACAAATCCTGCTTGGTTTATTGACTAATGTTTTTATAATCAAATCTCTGGAACAGATTGGATTCCAGACATCCTGTAAGCATGGTGAAGCTGAACCAAAATAGAACTGTTACACAACTGGCGGATTTATTTTGAATGGACATTTGCCATTTTGCTATTTCATAGACTGTTTTCTTTGATGAATAAATAAATAAGAGGTGATCAACTAATGTCATTCAGTTTCTTTAAATTTAAAGTTTAATCAATCCTGTCATAATCCACCATAGCTCCAAACAATGCATTTCCTTAAAGTAAGATAATCAGCAGTTGCCATGTTTCAAAATATGAGCACTTGATTGCATGCATCAAGACCAACTATAACCATACCTTGAGGTAAATATTCCTCATAAACATGTTTGCTAGTTCAGACAGGTTTAAGATTAGGCTGTAATTGTACGATTCTAGCAAAACAGAGCAAACATTGTCATTAAAAATATTTTAAAATGTGCCAGAATTGCCTGGCCACCTTGAAGTTCCCCTGAAATGACCTTGTTTAGACACCTACAGATCACTCTGCAACTTTTCACTGCAAACTTTGACAGTATAATATTCTCCCATCCTCAACGTTGAAAAAAGAGCAAGGGAAGTCTGGCCAATTTGCTTTGCCCTTATATTGTGATACAAGATGTACAAAAAGAGTCTTTAAGCTCATTGCCAGCTGCTTCATTCCTAAAACCAGACAGTGTAAATCCATTGTCTAAATGGATGCTCTGATTAAATATCTTACAGACACAGACAGTAGGAGTTTTCTTGAGCCTTTTAGTTTCCTTTTTAAAAACTTAATGTGTGTGTGTAAAATACATACACATAGACATATACCTATACCTATACATACATACATATACATATACATACACACACACACACACACACACACACACACACACACATATTCTTAAGTTTTCGCGGGTACTTACATGTATGTTATTCAGCTTTATTCGGGTATTTTCCCATGTCATTATAGTTGTGCTTTTAAAGTTGTAGCAATGTTTCAGCAGAATCTCATCTGCCATCATCAGGCTCCTGTATTGTGTTTGTCTGTGAGTCAGACTTTTACAGTTGTTTCAGTTTTAAATTTGGGGCTAGCCTACTGCTGTGCCAGAATGGTTTTTTCTTCATCCTGATTGGTTGGGAGTCTTGGTCTGTGTTTATTGGTCTTGGAGTTTGCTGTGTTCTGCTTGATTGGTGTTTCTAATATCTTCTGTCTGTTTTGTGCCTTTTTTTGTCTTGATTGGCTGGCAACATTGTGTTCCTGTATTGGAGGCTTTTTAGTGCAGCTTGGCTCCAAGTAAATGGACGGCTATCATTTGTTAGGAAACTAGGTTTCATCTGGGTGCCTGGTTGGGGTGTGTTTGAGCTGGAGGTATCAGGGGGGATCTATTTGTGCCCAGGTGTTTGCCTTGCTTGTGGTGTGGAGATTTTTTTGTTTGTGAGTGCAGGCTTCCAAATGATTGACAGTCTGGTGGAATCATCTCTTCTATTCATGCTTTCAGGTCTTTTTTCAATCAAAACAGAAACAGATGTCCTAACCAAAGGATTCAATTATGCTATAGCACCCAAAAAAATCCCCACAGAATCCATCATATGTGCAGTAGAAGCCAGCCTAACTAAATTAAATATAGATGAAGCTGATAGAATAAGACACCAAGTTACTAACATCCTATGCACAAGCAAACCACCCAAAAGCAACTTGCACAAAGAAGAACTAAAAGCGCTGCAAGCCCTAAAAAAGGATAGCAGCATAATCATACTTCCAGCAGACAAAGGGAATGCCACAGTAGTAATGGATAGAAAAGACTATGAAACAAAATTGACAGGCCTACTCCAAGACTCCACATACAAACCCATAAACATGGCCCAACCACATATCTGGAAAAATTAACCAAGAAGAAAATTATAACCAGCCACATGAGCAAAGAGATCCAACAGACGATCACCCCAAGAGAAAAATTCCAGATGCCTCAAACTATATGGCCTCCCAAAAATACACAAAGAAGGCATACCTCTCAGACCCATAGTCAGCTCCAGAGGAGCACCACTACAAAACCTAGCTAAACACTTAGCAAAGCAGCTACGGCCCCATGCTGAAGCAGCAGCTTCACTTGTACAAAACTCATACCACTTCTTGGAAATGATCAAAGATCTACACGTGGAACAAGAAGAACTGCTTGTAAGTTTCAATGTGGTTTCACTATTCACTCAAGTCCCAATAAAAGAAACTCTTGAAATCATCAAAAATAAACATCTCATGGAACTAACAGAACACTGCTTAACCAACACATATTTCATATACAAAGGACAAAGATACAAGCAAATTGAAGAAGCCCCTATGGGATCATCACTGTCACCTGTCATTGCAAACCTGTTCATGGAAGAATTCGAATCCAGAGCCCTGGCTAATGCCACCCACAAACCCAAACTATGGTTAAGATACATCGATGACACATTTGTGATTTGGCCCCATGGAAAAGAAAACCTAAACAATTTCCTAACACACCTAAACAGCACACACCCCAAAATCAAGTTCACCATGGAAATGGAAACAAACAAACAACTACCATTCCTAGATGTACTAATCTACAAAAAAACAGATGGCACACTAGGACACACCATATACCAGAAGAAAACACACACCAACCGCCACCTCAATGCCCAATCCCACCACCACCCAGCACAGATAAACTTCGTGGCTAAAACACTAATTACTAGAACCAAACGCCTGGCAGACAAGACACACATCAAGACTGAACTATGCACCCTGACTAAAGTACTGACAGCCAACGGCTTCCACAAAAGGAAAATCACCGGCTTGATCCACAAAAACACACTGAGATATAATGGAGACCTAGAAGATGAACAGACCTATGGAACAGCTGTCCTGCCCTACATAAGAGGTACTACAGACAAAATCAGTAAGATACTACACAGGCATCACATCAAGACTGCCTTCAAAACAGACAGAAAAATAGCAACCATCCTTAGAAACCTCAAAGATAAAATTGACCTGGAAAACCAAGCATATACAAAGTCTCCTGTGCATCATGCTGGGCCATATACATTGGACAGACCAATAGAAGAATAAGTACCTGCCTGGATGAACACAAAAGTGCAGTCAAAAAGCTGGAACACACTTCCTCACTAGTCCAACACATGAAAGCCACAGGTCCTAGCATCAACTTCAATGGCACCAAAACCCTAGCCACTATAGAAAACCCCGGCCACAGAATTATCAGAGAAGCCATAGAGATTGAAAAAAGACCAGAAAGCATGAATAGAAGAGATGATTCCACCAGACTGTCAATCATTTGGAAGCCTGCACTCACAAACAAAAAAATCTCCACACCACAAGCCAGGCAAACACTTGGGCACAAACAGATCCCCCCCTGATACCTCCAGCTCAAACACACCCCAACCAGGCACCCAGATGAAACCTAGCTTCCTAACAAATGACAGCCGTCCATTTACTCAGAGCCAAGCTGCACTAAAAGCCTCCAATACAGAAACACAATGTTGCCAGCCAATCAAGACACAAAAAAAGCCACAAAACAGACAGAAGATATTAGAAACACCAATCAAGCAGAACACAGCAAACTCCAAGACCAATAAACACAGACCAAGGCTCCCAACCAATCAGGATGAAGAAAAAAACATTCTGGCACAGCAGTAGGCTAGCCCCAAATTTAAAACTGAAACAACTGTAAAAGTCTGACTCACAGATGAACACAATACACAATACTGCCTGATGATGGCAGATGAGATTCTGCCGAAACGTTGCTACAACTTTAAAAGCACAACTATAATGACGTGGGAAAATACCCGAACAAAGCTGAATAACATACATATATACATACGTGTGTGTGTGTGTGTGTGTGTGTGTGTGTGTACATATATATTTACCTTTACAATTTACAGAACCTTTGAGGAACATAAAATGTTCTAAGTATTTATACTTTTAATGCAATTTTTAAATGAACATAACTTAAAAGTTGGTGTTTGAAGATTTCAGTAAGGCTTACTCCTCAGTGGAATATAAATTGGCACTATTTAATATTCTTTTAATATAGGCTGAAAAATAGAATGTTAATAATATTAAAAATATGTACTTTCATCTCTAGAAAATATCTTTCAAGGGAACAGTGTTATGCAGATTGAAGGAAAGGATTAAGAACAAGAAAATGTAACTAAATCTAGTTTTTACTTCACATCAAATACATTTATATCCTTGAAAATTTTGCTTTCCCTAAAAACCACATACCATGTTATACATGGCATTTTGCCTTTTAATGTTTTTACCCTTCTCTTTTGGAGAAAAGTTTTATTTTCTTGATAGCTCTCTTCCACTCAAACTAGTCATTCTCCTTTACAGATTTGTTTTGCAAATAAATTCTCATTTATTCTCATACTGTCAAACCATGTCAAATTACATTTTTGCACTATTCGCTCACTTCTATATTAACATAACATTCATTCAGCATCCAATTATCCATAACTATATCCCCCATCTCTTCTTGTTTTACCACACATTAAAAGGACTCTTGGGTAGTCTGTTCCCATGTCATTTGGCTTATCTATATATGTCTTCTGACACAATTTACTCTCACTTCCCCAGAACAAAATGGGAACAATTATACATATCCATTTTAGCTTATTCTGATAAACTTTCTTTACTCTCAACAGACAATCTTCTACTTCATGAAAAAAATATATATTACAAGACTACTCATTTTAGTATATTCTAATCCTAAAACAATAACAAAATGTGTCCTAAATATTCTTACTCACATCAACAAATTTCTCAACAATTTGCTGAAAATCCAAAATCAGACCTGCATATACCCAGCAGGCAAAAACAACAACAGCAACCCCAAACCATGATATTTAGTAAGAAAAAGAAAGAGAACAATTGTCTGAGAAAAAAAGGGTGTTAAAGAATAAATAAGTAGTACATTCTTACCAATTTTTGGATTTTTTTCCTTCATCCATTCCTTTTTATCTTTCTGCTAATTATAAAACCCAGAAGATTACTCATCAGGAAGTAAAGTTGTTGCTAGCAAACAGGTTAGCCATATGTTACTTGAACCATCTGTCCATTTCATCATCATCTACAGACTGAGAATCAATTAACAGTCACTGGGTGAGTAGTAACTACGAAAACAATCTTTGAACCTCCATTCCACTGTAATCATGTTGCAGAAACTATTAATTTTCAGATTTGTCTTTGCAAAAGCTTGGGATGACATTCAAAAAGTTAATTCTACCCAATAGCTGCATATGCACATAGCTGATTGCAGTCAGGAAATGAGTTCCACCAGATATTATTGTTCAAGCTGCTTTCCTGTATTTAATAATAATGTGTGTAAGCCAGATTTCAGGTGTTCTGTCTCCTACTTTTCCACTGCAGATCTTATGGAAAAAAGTTAGACTACCTGGAAAAATGATTTGCTTGAGACTGATGTTCTGATGCAGGAAATATTATTGAGATGTGTATGTGTACCTTTGCTATCCTGATTATAGGTTCAGGATTTGAAACCTGGCCAGTTTTGTCGAAGATCCTGAATTAAATATTCAATAGAAATCCATAAAATCAGTTCTATTATATGTTTTCCCTGTACAAGAGTTATTTCACTCGGAGGTAATTATGTATTGCCACAAGTATTTTTCATGATAGCATAGCCCCATGGAGAAAATGACCATTCACAAAGGATGAATGGAATAAAATCCAAACTCTACAATAGAAACTTAGTCATTACAGATTTTGACATGAGAGACACAGCTGAAAGTATGTCATAGAAATGCAGGAGATAGGGGAATAGAAGTGTCCCCCAAAGGTGCTTTTCCAAAAGGCAACAGAGGTTGCTGTTTTTTTTTTCTTTGAAAATGATTTGCTTCTCATCCAAGAACCTTCTTGGGTTTTGAAACATTCTGACCAGAATGAGAGGCAAAATGTTTTCAAAGGAAAAAACAAAGAAAATTCAGGTGCCTTTTGGAAAGCACCTTAGGGACAAACATGACCTGGATAATTGAGACTTTAAATTGACAGGAAATAGAAGTGGTTTGTGTTTCTTAATTCCACATTAGATTGTTACATTCTCTGAGCAGATTTCAATAATTCTCTGTTTTTAAATGTGCTTATTTATTTTAAAGAAATAAATCTGATATAAAAACAAATAAAAGAACTTGAATGTATAATTCAGAATGGAAAATGGTAATACAAATTACCATTAGTAGGTAATTTGTAAATAGTAGGTCACTTAGAGTTGGGTATAAGGTGGGCAGCAATATAAATGTTTTAAATAAATAAAATATTAAGTTGGATACCCAACAAATACAACATAATTTAGGATATTTTTTCTCTGATGAAAGAATGAGGAAAGATTCCCTTTCAAGCAATTCTCCTTTTGAATTAGAAGCATTAAAAATAAAAATTGGTAGCTTCTACACATGGCGTTTTTAATCAGTGCACTGGAACAATTGCTCTGAATTGAAGCAGCAGCAACCTAATGCATAAACATATTAATTGGTATTTGCAGCTTTCTCAAAACTGAATATCTTAGCATGCTGATGTGGTTGAAAAGTTTAGAAATGATAGTATGTCTGAGTATCATTTCAGAAAATAGAGAGCATCAAACCTATTTCTAGATGAGAAAATTAAAGTATGTGATAGACGCTATGCTTTGTATTTTCCTAATTGCTACCTGTTGCATAGAGGTCAGCAAGGTTTCTTTTCATTTGCTGGGCTAAGCAACAATGAACTATAATCATGCTTAGCATTCTAGATTTATATCTTCTAAATCAAAGGTACATGGAGTGTTACAAGCACTAATTCATGATATAAATAGAACTTAATGAGAGGAGATATTGGATTTATTTATTTACGTAGCTGTTTATCCCAAACCAGGACACAGTTAACCCTGACATAAGAGGCACTTGTATTTTTTGAACAGTTATTACTCTGTTTTGTCATGTCTTTGTGGTCCTTCATCAAAGGAAATAATGTGGGAGTTCCTATGGTTTTATAATCATTGGTCCCCTGCTGATAGATTATTAGATGGTAACAGTCAGCCAAAGTTAAAAGTGACCATGAGGAATGCAGAAAATCAGCACTTGTTTGTACAAAGACCAGTTGTACAAAGACCAGTGTTGTTTGGAAGTTGGGTGGCCTGAAAGTAATGAAATGAAATAAGGCACCAGGCTCGAAACCCATATGATTTCTATGCTGCCTTACCTACAAAGCCACCTGGTTGACTTTGAACCAGTCACTCTCTTTCAGCCCAGGGAGAAGGCAAGGGGAGGTTACTTCCAGTCATAGAACTTCAGCTACATTTTCACCAATGTTACGTGGCTTAGCTCTGTCCCACCTCCAGCCATCAAGTTTCATAAAATCCTCAGTGGGCCTGGACTCCCAACTACTGCCAATAAATGCCTGGTCAGTTTGTAATAGCACCAACATTTGTAACTAGATTGGGGATAAACCAGCTGATTTGGTATGTATAACAAAGACCTAGTGAACCCAAAGGAAGCAGTTGCCCTCTTGAAAATCTGTCCACTTGGGTGGTATCAGTTGTGAGTCCAAGGCAGGGGGATGGGAGTATGGCTGTCAAAGAATCTGTGGCACAGATAATTTGGTTTGAGCACCTTTGATTAAACTTGGGCTGTGGAATTTAGTTGGAGTTGTTGCTGTTTGTATCAGCATCCTTGCTGCACAGCAACTTTCTTGCTTGAGCTTCTAGATGCTGTCACTGGATTGGCAATGGAATACCTGAGGATTACTTTTCTACTTCCCTGTCCCTTGGTGGCATGGAATCTTGCATAGTTCTGGAATTTGGGTTATACTAGCAACCATGAACTTGGCTAAAATTATTTAGAGCCTGATGCATACTTCAAATCCATTTATTTATTTTTCTACAGTTGTACACTTGAAATGCTATCTGCAATTAGAAGATATTGCCATCAATTATTTGCTGGAATCTGATCGCCCCATAAACAAATGTGCCACAAGACATAACACATATTATGATTTTTTTAAAAAATTCAGAGATTATATCCAAATAGTATCATGCCAGAAGAGACATGTTGCAATCCATTGGATTTAATATTAGGCATTCCACTACTAAAATTGGTGTATATGTACATGGCAGGAGAATATTACTGCCCCATTCCTGTGCTCCAATGCCATCTCCACTAAATCCATGAAATTAAATATAAGATGGTGATGAGGAGATAAGTGTTTAAGGGAGTTGATGATAGAAGGCAGCTATGCTTTTAGAAACAGGAACCTTTGCTTACTGTTGCCTGATAATGATCTAAATGGAAGGACCTTGTGTGGTGCCCTTGCAACATTTTCTGATCAATCTTGCTGGTTATTGATGAAGAAAGAGGTGAAATTTTACCAGTGGTAGGTTTCAAAAACTTTTCCTACCGATTTGGAGAGCGTGCCTCGTGCACGTGTGCAGGGCTCAAAGATCACCTTCTGTATCAATGCTGATGAGCTGTGCTGATTTTTAGCTCAGCTGAGTCATGGCAATCCACTCTGCCACGCAAATCAGCTGAGCTAATAAACAACAGAATATAGGAGAGATAAGACTGGGTGGGCAAGGCCAGCCAGAGGTGGTATTTGTTGCTTCTCCAAACCAGTCAAAATTTTCACTACCATGCCAGAAACAGTCCAAACTGGCTGAATACCACCTCTGAATCTAATACTTTAACTATTTTGGGAAAAAATTGACACATTCAGTAAAAGTACCTTGCTGTCATGTTAATAGCACAAAAGCAGATTTATAATTAGAAAGGCTATTTAACAATTGTAGGAAATTGTTTCACTAGGAAGATTTTTTTGTTTGCAAAGCTGGCTCTGATTTGTTCATTAGAAACTTCATCTTAATTTTTGGATTAATTATTGTTAATTCTAAATGATATACTTGTCAAAGTATAGAGAGAGTAAGAGTTGAAGTAGGTAAATTATTACTAATAGCAGATTTTTCATTCTGTCTGGGGATTTAATATATTCTCTTTGTGTTAAATTTAGTTCAGTTAGCATAACTTCTGGGCCTGCTTTAGAACTATCCATAAGAATAAATATAAGCAGTGAACCGAAATATTGAACCAAGTACACAAATAAAAAAGAGGCTTCAACAAATATCATTTTACCATTATCATCAGAAGGATTTATCTGAATCATTTTTGTGTTTAAACTGAAAGGAGAATATAAGAAATTCTACCCTGACTGCAAAGATTTTGGCATAATTCACAAATATATTCATAGCAATTTTTCTTTGTCTGGAGTTCAATGTGCCATGTTCCTTTATTTTGAAAATCTAAAACATGGCATGAGAAAGGGTTCAGGTGAATATACAACATGTACTTTGTAACTCTAGATTCCACCATCATAAGTTTAGCTATTAAAAATTTTGATAGAAACAATGTAGTACAGGGGTGTCAAACTCACGTCATTACAGCAGTGTCGCATGATGTATCGGGACTTTTTCCTTCTTCAATAAACTGGGCGTGGGCATGGTCAGTCCATGACACATCCAGCCCATGGGCTGAGAGTTTAACAGCCCTGATGTAATAATAGACCATGCAGGAGTAGGAATGGTCATCTGGAAGTTTTAGGCTGCATAGCAAATGGCAAGAGATAGTGGAAAGTTACAGTCCAAATTCCTTAGCCTGAGTTACAGTGTCAAAATAGATTTGGAAAATTCTGGGTTCCCAATGCTTTTCTATTATGCAGGTCATTAGATGATTTTGGACTGGTCCTTAATTTTCACTCTAACATGCCTCAAAGGATTGAGGAATCTATTTCAAAGGAAAAGAAAATATGAGAGGCATCCATATATTTTACCTTGAATACCTGGAGGAAAATAATGGGAGATGAATATCACAAACTATAAGCATAAAGGAAGATTTTTGGAGAGAAATTTCAGAAATACCTGACCTAGAAGAGACCTGGAATAAAATGGCTGCTATACAGTACCGCTAGACAGTAAAGAATGGGGGGGGGGGGGGAAATCACTTCAATCAATAATTAATCAGTCAATAAGAAAATAGAAGTAGATAAGATGAATATCCCAAATATGCTTTTTCAAAAGGCAACTGGACTTTCTTTTTCCTTGAAGACTTTTTGTTGCTCATTCAAGAAGCTTCTTCAGTTCTTGGATGAAAAACAAAACATCTTCAAGCAAAACAAAGAAAGTCCAGCTGTCTTTTGAAAAAGCACTTTTGGGACAACCATGATCTGGATGACTGAGAATCTCCATAGACACTGAGATAAGATGAGTAAAGTTGATTTTCAATGCCAGTCTTAGCACTGGAATGAAAACTAAGAAACACTATAAAACATCTCACATGTTTTCTCATTAAATTGGATTAATTTGAAAGCAGCCACATGGAATTTAAAGGAACTCCATACCAATGTGACGTTAGTTGCCAACATTCCCTAGGTCCACACCTCTGTACTGAGAAACAAGAACTATTAAATTGGGAATTCTCCCTGCAGACTTTGTATATTCTAGTAAGATGAGCTTTACTAAATGTACAATAGAGCCCTCAGTTTTTCCCACAGTATTATGCATAGCTGCAACTATTTAAAAGGACCTTTTGGTGAACACATCTGTGCATTTCTCCTGTGAGCCTAAAGCTGTATGTCTATTACAGTTATTTGCCAATTAATTTCATTTGTGAAACAAAATGGGTACATTGTTCTTTTTTAACAATGTGTCTTTGACCAAGCAGCAGAAGAACAAATGATGTACATAAGTTATACTGCCCACAGTATTGGGTTAAACGGTCTGAAATTCCCCAAGACTTGTACTGATATATATAATGAGAAAGTTCAATGAATCCTCTTAATTATGACTCATTTCACTCTGGTTTTTATAAAACAAATCATGAAGAGAGAAATAATGCCTGCAAATGTGCCAATGACCTCAAGTTTAATGTTATTACAGTATCTCATCTCTACTTTCTCATGAACATATCAGTGCGCAGGCACACAATCATCCATAGAAAGGGAAACTATTATTCATGGAAGAAACACATCTGGGGTGAAAAGTAAATGTACAATATTTATAAAATTTATTCTACAACATAAACTTGACTCATAGATTAGAAAGTAAGATAAAAATACCTAGAGAACTAGGTAATCATGGAGTTTCTTATTTAGATTATATAAGATTATATTTTTAAGCATAAGATTATATTTTAAGCATAATGGAACAATTGTCAATCTGTGGATGTGATTGAATGTGAAATCACATTTTTGATAGTATCACAGTATTTAGATACCTGGGAAAAACAGAGACAGGAGAAAAAAAAAACCCCAAAGATTAACAATTCAAAACAGAACTGCTTGGGGAGGAAAAGTATGGATATTTTACAAAAAGATAGAGATTAATGTCCCAATTAAATGAATGGAAAGATGGACATGATAAAAGATAACAAGTACTTGCATCAGAGTGAAAAGGATTATGTTACAAACTGCTGCAAAAGATTTCTGGGCCTTAAAAATTGTTGGTTGTAGGTTAATTTAAAATTCTTAACCTGAAGAAAGAGTGTTTTCAACATTGATATGACAATGGTAGTGACCAAATAAAATGAATTGCTGGAAAAGCTAATGTTTAAGCAAATATTTTAAGTTAGTGACTGTTCTTCTAATGATATTAATAAAGATTAATGAAACTTTCTAATAATTTTCTATAGTCATTGAGAATTAACCTAATACTCAAAATATTTTTTGAAATGTTTGTCATAGACAAAGGGATGGGTCTCAAACCACTGAGACTGGAGACCCCTTATGAATTGCTTGCTGTAATTATGAGATAGATCTAGTCAATCCTCTTTGTCTTTTCTTTTCCTACCCTGTAATATTTATAGAATAAATAAAACAATGTCTTCTATGCAAATCTATGAACACTTCCACACAGGGTCCTTGCATTATTGCACAAGCTGTTCCATACTCACTCCATAATTTTTGTGTACAGCTGAATGGCTTCTAACTCAAGTGGAATAAATCTAGTCGGTTCTTTGAAACTACCACTTTAGGGAAATTGAACATTGTCCATATTCCTATATGGAGAAACTTCTTCATTCCTACTATCTAGTTCTTGGACATGAAGCAGCTTTCCATTCTCTCAAAATTTGTTTTAATGCTCTTGCAATTCCTTCTCATAGGAACTACCCCAATATTTATTTATTTATTTGATTTGTCAATTGCTTACAAGATAATAGGTATAAGTATAAACATGAGTAAGAATACAGGAAATAGGTACAAATAAACAGGGACAATAAGACAGGGACAGTAGGCACAATGGTGCACTTATGCACACCCCTTATAGACCACTTAGGAATGGGGTGAGGTCAATAGTGGTTAGTTTGAGATTAAAGGAGTGGGGTTTAGAGAATGTAACAACAGAGTCAGGTAGTGCATTCCAGGCATTGACCACTCTGTTGCTGAAGTCGTACTTTCTGCAATCAAGTTTGAAGCAGTTTACATTGAGTTTGTATCTGTTGTGTGCTCTTGTATTGTTGTGGTTGAAGCTGAAGTAATCATTGACTGGTAGGACATTGTAGCAGATAATTTTGTGTGCTACACTTAAGTCTAACCGTAGGCGGTGTAGTTCAAGGTTATCCAAGCCCAAAATCTCAAGCCTGGTGATATAGGGTATTCTGTTGAGAGCAGAGGAGTGTAGTACTCTTCTGGTGAAATACTTCTGGAATCGCTCAGTTGTATTAATGTCCGATATGCAGTGTAGATTCCAGACTGATAAGCTGTATTCGAGTATTGGTCTGGCAAAAGTTTTGTATGCTCTAGTTAGCAATTTGATATTTCCAGAGGAGAAGCTTTGTAAGATGAGATTTACAATTCTTAATGCCTTTTTGGCAATGCTGTTACAGTGAGCTCTGGCGCTTAGGTCATTTGATATGAGAACTCCAAGTTCCTTGACAGAGTGAGAATCATCAA
Organism: Pseudonaja textilis; assembly: GCF_900518735.1. Next base: position 3,093,181 of record NW_020769343.1, on the reverse strand, counting down.
CAAGGTCATATCTGCCTAGCTTGTATTTGGTGTATTGATTTTTTTTTTTACCAATGTGTAGGACAGAACTTTGTTGGTCTAGATTTGGAGTTGCCAATTGTTTGACCATTCAGACACATAATCAAGGTCTCTTTGAAGGACAGTAGCATTGTCGGTGGTGTTGAATAGTTTTATATCATCTGCAAAGAGGACGCAGTTGCTTATAAGGTGATCGCAAAGGTCATTTATATAGAGTGTGGGTCCTTGGGGAACACCACTATTAACTGGAGCAGGGTTTGATATAGCGCTCCCTATTTTTACTAATTTTTTGCCTGTTTGACAGGAACGCAGTAATCCACTTATGGAGGGATCTGGAAATGCCGTAAGAGTTTAGTTTTAACAGTAGTTTGTCATGTAGCACTGAATCAAAGGCTTTTCAGAAGTCTATGTAAATTGCATCTATAGCTTTACCCTGGTCAAGTAGGGTAATATGTTTTTTCAGTGTAGGGGTTGAAGATTGCAGGACAATTTGTTCCTGAAACCAAATTGTTTTTTGGAGAGTAGGTTGTTTGACTCTAAGTGAAGGGTGGTGAATTGGGTAATGATTGATTCTGTGAATTTGCACATTACACAACACAATGAGATTGGTCTGTAGTTTTCAACCAGGCTGGGGTCACCTTTTTTGAAGATAGGGATGACCATAGCTAAGGATCATAGGTCCGGTTAGGAGCTGGTTGGGACTGATATCTCATATATAATGCTTAGGGGTTCTGCTATAGCAGAGGAGAGCTTTTTTAAAGAAGTATGCACATAATCCATCGGGGCCAGTAGATAGGGATGGTTTTAGATTACGTAGTGCCTTTTCTACATTATCTTCTGTAAAGTCAATATGTAGTAGGTCATTACAATTAGTTGAGGTAGGACTAGGAAATGTGGGGCATGAACTATTGCTGTTTACAAAGACTGAACTGAAGAATGTGTTGAAGAGATTGGCCTTAATGGCCTCATCATTGTAGTCTCTCCTATTTAGTCCTTTTAGGGGTGGGATGGTTCTTGAGTCTTTAAGTTTGGTGTTTACAAAATTGTAGAAAGCACAGGTGGATTTTGTATGTAGGAGGTTTTCCTCTTGCTTGCAGTGGTAATTTGTGCATTCTGCTTTTTTTTTTAATTTTAAAAAACTTTATTAAATACAAAGAATTAAAATATACAAATGTACAAAAATAAAAGGTAAAAAGTCGTACAAATAAACATCACAACATGTTTTATAGTGAAACCAATCATATTTTTCTCTAATACATTTTGATAGTGATTTAAATATTTCATAGTAGGTATTAAGAGTGCATTCTGGGTCTTCCGGCTTGTGGTTCTTCAGTGCAGGCAGGATTCCGTGGCTCTGCACGGTTTCTGCCTGTGTTCACTGCCTGAGTGCCTCGAGCCATTTGGCTTCAGGGCTAAGCCACCTTTGTAGAAGGTGGTGAAGACTGGGGGGTTCTGGCAGGGACGAGAGACATCGCATCTCTCTTCCCTAGCCGGCTAAATCTCCCTCTCCGACGGCAACTGAACGGTGATCTTTTATGGCCGCCATT
>NW_020769343.1:3037628-3091606 GCF_900518735.1 Pseudonaja textilis | reverse complement strand
GAAAAAGAAATGGAAGAAGGGAAAAAGTGCTAAATGAAATAGTTTATTTGGATTGTTTGGTGACTTTGCATCTTTTGGGAAACTTTTTTTCTTTGTTTAAAAACACTCGGGTGGTTGTTTTGGGAAAAATTTTTCCTCTTCATAATGGCACCACTTTGGGATGAATTTAAAACTGAATATCTAAAATATAAAAAGGAAGAACAAGACTGGAAAGATACCTTGGACATTCTTTTTCAATCTCTAGAAATGGCGGTGCATTCCTATGGAGAATTGATTGCGCAGCAGGATAATTGGGACAAAGAAGGAACCATTTTTGATGAACATGTGACCCTATTGGGGGAGAAGAAGGAGGAAGAGGAAAAGGAAAAAGGGATTTTAAAACTTAAAAAAACAACCAAAAAAGATAAAAATGAGTTGAAGGGTGGATATAAGATTAGGAAACAACAGGAAGGGGGAAAGCACAAGAAGAAAAGGGAGGTGGAAAGACAAAGGGGTGAACAGGGTAAGGAAAAGAAGAAGCAAGGGAGAAAGGAAGGGGTGAGAAGTCTCAATGATGGGAAGCAAGATTTGAAGAAACAAAATTTATTTAGAGACAATGGGTAAATTTAATTGAAAAAGGGATTCTGTAAGGTACATAAGATTGTGTTATTATAGGCATTTATAGAATAAAATGTTTAAGATATAAATATATAAATAAGTATTAATAGGTACGATTAAAATTTTTCTTTTTCTCTTTATATAATATATTGTGTGACTTTAGGATGTGCTAAACAGAATCCCAATACAAGTTATGTGTGATATTAAGTATTATCAGGTTAGGGGAAAGAGTTAAAGGCGTCATACTCTAATTAGTGTACAGGAGAGGTTTTGTTTAAAGAGAAAAAATGAATGGATAGTTGAGAACAGACAAAGAATGTTAAGTATTATGACTTGAACTGAGACGAGTAGAATAAGATTAAGAGAGTTAAAAAAAGGAAGAAGCTATATAGAAAATGGAAAACAGTAATAAGATTAATGATTAATAATGATTTATAAAAGGAACATGATTTTTGAAGAGGTGTCTGTATGATGAGTTTTAACCCGGGATCAAGCAACTTTCAGGAAAGATGTTTATGTTTTTATGTTTTATGTCTTGTTTGTTTTTTTTTGTTTTTTATTGGAAGAGAATAATGAAAATGTATAAGACAGATGGATATAAAAAATGTATACAATCTAAAGTTAAAGAGATATAATTTGAATAAATAGAAGGAAAAGAAGTAATAAAGAGAAGTTTGGGATAAGATATGAAGATGAACAGATAAGGTAAATATATATATCAAATTGTGCTTGTTTGGAAATGAGATAACTTGGAATAATTCTGTCTTTAAATAAGTTGTTGTATTGGCTTTTTAAGAAAAAAAAAATCCTATGTCATTATATTTTATGTTTTGTTTGTCTGTGTATTGTTTTGGAAAATCAATAAAATTTGTTCAAAAAAAGAAAAGAGTGCATTCTGCTTTTATCTGTCAACATAAGGTGTTATATTGGTTTTTAAAGTTTGCTATATAGCTAGTTTTGTTTTTTTGCCATAGCAATCTTTTTTTTAATTGAAGTTTCCTTATTGTTATGGGTAATTTGGGTTTTTTTGTTTTGTTTTGGGGGGTTAACTAATGGTACATATAGTTTAATTACTCTTTCAAGTTCAAACAAGAATGCATTATAATGGTCATCTGTAGTATTACAGCTAGAGAACAGAATGTGCCAATCAAGAGATGATAGGTCAGCATCTATGAGATCATAGTTGCCTTTTTTGAAGTTATGATGAAATGTGAGATGAAGTGCGATGAGATGAGATGAAATGAAATGAATTGAGATGAAATGAGATGGTTACATTTTGCACATGACTAGGGCAAATTGATGGAATAATTAGTTTCATTTTTAGTGTGAAAAAGGAGTACAGATTTGTTTCTTTGTTTATTTCTGTAACCCTGTAACATTTTAGAGGCAGATAGTGTTACTTAGCATTTTGAGGATGATCAGTATCATAAATGCTTTAAAAGGATTGGTGACAGGAAGTAGTCATGGTATGGAGCTTTCCTCTGTTATTTTATTATACTCCAAATCCCTTAGGAAGTCTCCTAGTAGAAATCTGAAATGGAATTCAGTTAGAATTTGGACTTTATGTGCATCCCACATACTGTAGATCCCTAATAAATTGTAGAAACGCTACTCAGATAAACTTAAGTTGACTATAATTGATGTCTACTAAATCACTGACATGAAATTAAAAGAATGATTTATACTTGTATTTACATAGATTTAAAATATCCAGGTCCTGCTTCTGTTTTCCATTTGTGATATTGATCTCTCAGGATTATTTCACATGTTATACAGTTCTACTCAGAAGGAATATTCCAGCAGGAATTTGCATTATCAGCAAAATACTTTTTTCATGAAATAATTATACATACACATGAAGCTTGTGGAAATATACATACATAGTTGAAGACAAAGGATAATTCATTGTATAGAGAGAAACATAAAGTAAGATGAAGGGGCATATCCTATAAAAAGAAAGATTACTGATAAACTAAATATTCAGAATAGATGTTTCTTCATGCTATGGGAATTGGATTTAAACTACTAATCAACTGAATTTCCTTGGCCAGTGTCTCTCAGTTGAATCTATGAAAGATTAAAATCAAGTAACTCCTGATATAACTCTAGGGATTTTTCTACAAGAAAGACAAATAAATTAATGGGATACAAGTGCAAAACTGAAGCAGTCCAACTGTCATATTGCTTTTGGTGAAATTGATATCTACTAGGATGTGGTTTACTTCAGAAACAAACTGAAAAATATTCCCAGAAAAAGTACCATGCACATCTGCACCAGTTAGAGCTTCCTAAGAGCTTATTTCCTGTGCTAAGATGGTTACCTTTGGACCCCCAAATATATGCAGTTGAATTAAACATAGTTTGACAACTATGAGTTACTGAAAGGGAAGAAAAATGCTGAGAATAAATCTAAGAATCACAAGGGTACTGTTTACGGAAAAAAAACCTGGATTTTATTTCTCAAGCGTCAGTTGTGAATGGAATTTTTTCTTTCTGGAGGAATAGAAGCAATGACCTAGAGATCTCCTGAACTCATGACTCCTACCTGATCATCAGTGTTAGGTATTTGCATACTTACCTGTGATTGGTTGAGCCACAGAAGCAGAAAAACAAACAGGAACCACTGGCTGAAGCCGTAGACAGCTCCCATGTAAAAAGAGCAGCCGTGGCTCAATTTCCTCAGTCCTGCATGGAAGAAAATAAAGAGTTTAACTGATTTGAGTGTCCTGCATCTTCACTCTGCCTGCAATCCAACACTGGTGATGAAGGTGGGATTCTGAAGCAACAAAGGACCAGATCAACCAACAACCACATGGCATCAGCAGCCATTTCCCATGAAACAGCAACCAGAATGATGTCGGGATCCAACATCCCTCCAGTGCCCTTTGACCCATCCACGGAAGACTGGGAGTCCTACATAGACCGCTTCCACATATTTATGGAAGGCAACAATCGCCTCAACATCTCAGAACAGAGAAAGAGGGCTGTCTTCCTCACACACTGTGGACCCGTGGTATTCAAAATGGTCAAGGCATTATCATCATCCAATGAACTGAAGACAATGGCCTGGCCTGACCTGGAGCGGATCCTGAGGCACCATTACATGTCCCAAGCATCATGTCTAGTGAGGCAGCACGAATTCTACTGGTGGGACCAGAAGGAGGGAGAAACCATCAGCAATTTTGTAGCAACCCTGTGAGAGATCTCTGCCACCTGCGAATTCCTCAATGTGGATGAGGCAATGAGGGATTGCCTGGTCCTAGGACTCAGAGACCTGAATCTCCAGAGCCAACTGTTGGAAAAACCAAAAATAACGTTCAAGGAGGCCCTGGAAGAAGTTTCTGCCATGGAAGCTTCCCAACAGTCGGCAGCAATGAAGAAGATGAATAAGCCACCCCCATAAAGAGAGATGGCCGCCATATACCATGAGGACATTGAATTGGATTCCAACCTGGATGAAGATGAAGAAATCCACCAACTATGAACAGAATGAGTCCCAAAGAACCAAAACAAGGGAAGAAAGAATGTGCCAGGTGCGAAGCAAACCACCCATGGTCAGAATGCCATTTCCGAGACGCAATCTGCCAGAGATGTGACCGGAAAGGCATATCACAAAAGCCTGCAGGGCAGCCCAGTCAAGCAGCCGACGACAGAGACAAGGTTCACCACCACGAACCAGAGCAAGCCAACCAGGAAACAGGCAAAGCAACTTCGGCTGGAGCTAGAGAAGTGATGAGCTGACCACTGAGAGAGGTGAGATGCACCAAACAGTGACCATGGGCCATTCCAGCATAACAAATGCATGAAAGGTACAAGTGCAGATAGAGGGAAGACCATGTCAGATGGAAGTAGATTCCAGATCATACCTGTCGATGGTCTCCTGGAACACTATCAAGAAATTAAGCCCCGGCATAACAAAAGACAAACTCAAACAACAGAGACTAACCCTAAAGATTACCAGGGGATTAGAATCCCTGTAGCTGGGACCAGCAAGTTCCAGATACAATGCAAAAAGTTCTCAGGCTATCTACTACTAACTATAGTAGACCGGGACAGACTGAGCCTGCTGGGATTAGAATGGTTCCAGCCCATGGAAATTGAGGTCACCGGAATAAACAGCATCACCAAGACCAAGTGGGAAGATAGCCGGATGGAAGAGTTCTGGGACTTGTTTGACAGACAATTAGGCAAGTACTCGGGGACCCCCATTTCATTTAACTTAGACCGCAACATTGGCTTTATCTGGATGGGGGCTTTTTCCCTATGGCCAAGGATCGATGAGCAGTTAGACAAGCTCATCACCCAGGGGATCCTGGAACCAACCAACCATGCAGAATGGGAGACCTCAACACCCATTAAGCCAGATGGGTCAGTACGCATCTGTGCTGACTATAAGGCCATCCTGAACTGCACTCTACAACAAAGCGCATACCCTGTCCTGGTGGTACAACACCTCTTACATTCCCTGGGGCAGGGAAAAATCTTTGCAAAGCTTGACCTCACCCAAGCCTATTAGCAATTACCGATAGATGAAGAAACAGCAGAAGCCCAAACAATAGTCATGCATAGGGAGGCATTCAAATGCAAACGCTTACAATTCGGGGTCAGTGTAGCCCCCAGGCTATTCCAGAGCCTTATGGAATGCCTCCTGCAGGGACTAGAAGGAGTTGTGCCCTACTTCAATTATGTCCTAATATCAGCCAAGGACAAAGGCCAATTAAAAAACCACCTAAGGGCCATGCTAAGCCATTTCCAAGAGGTGGGGCTTAAAGTAAAAAAAGAGAAATGCCAACTAGCAGCAAATAAGGTGGAGTTCTTAGGTTACCTAATAGACAGCTCAGGCATACACCCCACCAAAAGCAAACTAAGAGCAATTAAACCCCCCACACCAGAAATAAAACCAACTTACAAGCTTTCTTGGTACTTCTTATTTTCTATAATATATTTTTACCACAGAAAGCAACAATTGCAGAACCTTTACACAGACTGCTTGACAAAAAAGCAGCCTGGACATGGGTGCAGAAGGAGGAAACAGCATCCAAAGACATCAAAATCCTCCTCATATCAGACAGCATATTGATACAATACAGTGAAACACTTCCACTGATTCTGACATGCGATACATCACCATTCAGCATAGGTGCGATAATCAGCCACAAGCTGCCAGACGGGAGAGAAGCCCACATAGCATTTTACTCAAAAACACTGTCCAAAACAAAACAAAATTATAGCCATCTCGACAAAGAAGTGTTGGCTGCAGTAACAGGAATAAAACATTTCCATGAATACATCTATGAGAGAAAATTCACCTTGGTCACAAAGCATAAACTGCTGCTGGGAATAATCACAGGAAACTGGGCCATACCAAACATCCTGTTACCCAGAATGACAAGATGGATAGAATTCCTTGCAACGTACAGTTACGACCCAGAAAGAACATAGGCCATGCTGACATACTCATCAGATGCTCCCTGCCAGACGTAGATGAGGATCCAGCACCATCACATCCACACTTCTCATAGAAATTTTCAAAACTGCTCCACTGACAGCTGCAGACACTACGAGAGCCAGCACAAAGGACAAAACTCTGGTGTGGATTTTGAACTGGGTGTGGAGGGGATGGTCAGAGACAGAAACAGCAGAAAAAGTCAAACCATTCAAAAACTGTCAACTTGAACTGTCAGGTCTGAAAGGGTGTTTGTTATGGGGAGACCAGGTGAAACTAAGGGAAGAAGTATTAGAAATGCTGCATACAGGGCACCTGGGGATTGTTAAAATGAAATTGTTGGCAAGGAGTTATGTATGGTGGCCAGGGATGGATAAGGACATAAGTACCTTGCACAGCCTGCCAAGAGTCCCAACCAGCACCCTCCACTGCACCCACACACAAATGGGAAACCCCATGGGGCCCCTGGTCTAGGTTGCACATAGATTTTGTGGGGCCAGTGAAGGGACGCACATTCCTGGTAGTAGTAGATGCATACTCCAAATGGTTGGAGGTAATGCTCATGCAATCCACCACAACCGACACAGTTATTAGAACCCTAAAAAGACTATTTGCAATGCATGGGTTGCCCGATGTGATAGCATCAGATAATGGCCCATAGTTCATAGCCATTCAATTTGAGGGGTTCCTGGCAACACACGGGATAAGACATGCCCTATCCTCCCTGGGGCACCCTTCTGTGAATGGCCAAGTGGAGAGGATGATTCGACTGATGAAGCAGACACTAACAAAATTGGGCCCAGGGGACACCCAGGCAAAGATAAACAAGCTAAGCATAAAACATATAACACCAAGCATGACTACTAACAAAAGTCCCACTGTACTATTGATGGGGAGGAAGGTTGCAATTAGACAGACTACACCCACAATACAACACTGACAACCCATTGGATTTGTCCAGTAGGTGCTGAACATTCCAGGTGGGTATGTCAGGAATGTCAGGACTCTAGTAGGCAAGCCACTATGGATACCAGCCAAAATAACACAAATACAGGCCCCCAATCCTACCGGGTCGAGACCAGTGATGGCAGAAATTGGAGGAGACACATAGATCAAGTCCGGGGGAGACAGACAAGGGGGACACCAGAAATGCCAGACTCCCCCAAGGGGAAAAGGGAACCCCCCCACAAAAACACAAACAATAGACCAGGCCCTAACAACTAATGAGGAAAGCCCTCAACAATTAACACCAAACCCAAACAGAGAGCACAATCAGATACTGACAGTCCAGTGACAGGTCAGCAAAGCCAGGGAAGAACAGACTGGAGAGAGAAGCGAGAGTGCGGCCTCTAGTGGAAACAAGATGGCTGCACACATAGGAAGTTTCCAGGAGGTTCCAACAGAATTCAGAGAGACAATAAACCCATCCAAACAGTCTGCAAACGCAAGGACGACTGAGCTGCACAGGTCAGGTTGCACCCATAAGAGCCCTACCTATTTGCGGGATTATGTGCACTAGGGAATCCTGGATTGGTGTATCTAAACCAGTGGGGAGGAGTGTTAGGTATTTTGCATACTTACTTTTGATTGGTTGAACCACGGAAGCAGGAAAACAAACAGGTGTCACTGGTGGAAGCCACGGACAGCTCCCATGTAAAAGGAACAGCCACGGCTCAGTTTCCTCAGTCCTGCATGGAAGAAAATAAAGAGTTTAACTGATCTGAGTATCCTGTGCCTTCACTCTGCCCGCTATCCAACAATCAGGTTGAAGACATAACCAAGTGCCCATTTTGCCTGATGATCCTATTCTGGCAATTATGGAACAGGAGTTTCTGTCGTATCGGCCGATACGATCATAAAAGACGCGAGGCAGTGACTGGGTTTAAGCTCTTTTTATTTCAGGTTTTAAATCTGCCGCCGGCTGGGTGTGCGGCGGCTTATATTGAACTGGTGCTGGGCGCCACGGCCAATGACAGCCTTTCCGAAGCGACCGCGATCGGCTCGGCCGATCGCGGTCACTTCGGAAAGGCCAATCAGTGCCGCGCACTCGACCAATCCGGTTGCTGTGCGTTTGTCCAATCAGGGGTGCAGGATTCCAGGAATGCAAATGTCCATACAGAACACCCCTCCCCTCTTGGTTCGGTCCTACGTGACGTAGTCCCGTAAGTAGGCGGGGCTCCGTACTTGCCTACTGGACCTGCGCAGGTTAGTTGTCTCTTGGCTGCCGGCCAGTTCGGTCGGGGTCTGTGTCGCTCTCCACCTCGTCGATGGAACCTCCTGGAAGGGTGAGTCAGGCCTCTTGCCGCAGCTCCCTCCTGGGCTACCTGGGTTGGTCGAGTTGCTGGCTTCACTGCTCCCGCTCGGGCTTCCCAGGCTGGTCGAGCTGGCTTGGCTGCTCCCACTCGGGCTTCCCGGGCTGGTCGAGCTGGCTTGGCTGCTTCTTCCAGGTGAGGCTTCGAGCGGGTCATCCCCTGGTGCTTCGGTAGGTGAGTATTCCTGGTTTCTTTTTTGATGGGGTTGTCTGTTTTGTTCTTTGGGGTTTTCCCTCCCCTCTTGGTTGGTGTTTTGGCGTTCCCTCTCTGTTCCTGGTTCTCTGTTTCTGTGTGCTTGCGTGTCGGTTGTATTTCCCGCGGTGCTTCTCGATCTTACCTGATCGATGTGTTGTTTCCATGCTCGCCCGTCATTTGTTAGTAGCCGGTACGAGCGGGGACCCGTTACCTGGGTTATCGTTGCTGGTATCTAGAGTGGGTCCCCTGTGAAGTTCTTTGCATAGACCGCGTCTCATGGTGTGAACGTCCGGTGCTTGCTGGAGGAGTCGGAGGGTTTTTCTGGGTTGTATGTGGGGTGCAGGCGGTCGAGTGGTGATCGCAGCTTTCTTCCTATCAGCAGCTCTGCCGGGCTCTTGTTCATTGTTGTGTTCGGGGTTATATGTTGTATGAATAACATCCTGTTGATTTTGTCTTGTATTTCCCCGGTTTCAATTTTTTGAATCGTCTTTTTCGTGAATTGGACCATTTTTTCCGCCCTTCCATTCACCGCCGGGTGAGCCGGTGCTGTCAGCGCGTGCTGAATCCCCTGTTCTGCCAGGAATCTTTCGAAGGGTAGCGCGGTGAACTGGGGGCTGTTGTCAGATACGATGACATCTGGGAGGCCATGGGTTGCGAATAATTTGCTGAGTTCCTTGATGACGGCTTCTGTGGTGGTTGTTCTCATGTTGCTTACCTCCAGCCAGTTGGAGTAAGCATCTACCATCACCAGGAACGTGTGTCCTTTGGTGGGTCCCGCGAAATCTATGTGAATTCTGGACCATGGCCCTCTGGGGGTTTCCCATTCCAGGATTGGGGCAGCGGGAGGGCTCTGGATTCTTGGCATTGCTTGCACGATGCCACCCAGGCTTCAATTTCCTTGTCCATCCCTGGCCACCAGGCATGACTTCTGGCCAGGTTTTTTGTTCTAACGATGCCAGGGTGCCCTTCGTGCAGCATGTCCAAGACTCTTTTCTGTAGTTTTTCCGGGATTATGACTCTGTCTCCCCACAGTAAACAGCCCTTTTGTGTGAAGAGTTCTGTTTGGCGGCTCCGGAAGGTTCTGGATTGTTCATCATTGTCTTTTTCCGGCCACCCTTTCTCCACCCATCTTAGAGCCCGCGCCAGACGTTTGTCTTTATTTGTTGCCAGGGCAATGTCTGACGCGGTTAGGGGGCAGTTGGGTAAAGTCTCTATGCTCAGGGTGGACATGGTGGGTGCTGGGTCAGCGTCCAGGTCGGGTAGCGGTGTGCGGCTCAATGCATCTGCATGCGGGATTGACTTACCGGGGCGATGGTCTAGTCGGTAATTGTAGGCGGTGAGGAATTTGGACCACCTTGTCATCCTCGGGGATAGGATGTTCGGGGTGGCCCTGTCCCCCGCCAGGATTCCAAGCAGCGGTTTGTGGTCTGTGATGATGGAAAAAGTCCTACCGTAAAGGTACCCGTGGAACTTCTTTACAGCTGAGATGATTGCCAGGGCCTCCTTATCCAGCTGGCTGTAATTCCTTTCCGGTTTTGAGAGAGTCCTTGAAAAGAAGGTGATGGGTGCTTCTTTTCCATCAGCGAGGGTGTGGCTGAGGATGGCCCTGACGCCGAAAGGGGACGCGTCGCACGTTACGGTTAGGGGTAGTGTCTTGCTGTATTGGATGAGAACAGCGTCCGATGTGAGCAGGTCTTTTGTTCGGTTGAATGCGTCTTCCTCTCACCTTCCCCAGCTCCAGGTGGCTGTCTTGTCGAGCAGCCTATGCAACGGTTCTGCCGCGGTTGCCTTTTGGGACAGGAAAACATTATAGAAGTTAATCAACCCCAGAAACGCCTGCAATTCGGTTTTATTTCTTGGTCTGGGGGCTTCCTTGATGGCTCTGATTATTTTTTCTGTTGGGTGAATCCCGTGCTGGTCTAGGAGGTACCCTAGGAACTCGACTCTTTCTGTGCGCAGCTGGCATTTCTCTTTCGTGACTTTTAGCCCTGCGTCTTTGAACCTTTGAAGCACCTCCTTCAGGCGGCTTTCCAGTTGTTTTTGGTCGGCCGCTGACACCAGCATGTCGTCAAAATATGGCACTACCCCTTTGATGCCCAGGAGCAGCCTCTCCATTAAACTTTGGAAGACCCCCAGGGCTACGCTGACTCCAAACTGGAGCCTCTTGCAGCGGAATGCCCCGCGGTGGGTGACTATGGTTTGCGCTTCTGCAGTTTCCCGTCCACCAGCAGTTGCTGATAAGCTTGTGCCAGGTCAAGTTTGGTGAAAATTTTGCCTCCCCCCAGTGAGTGCAGAAGGTGCTGTACCACTGGGACGGGGTAAGCGCTCTGTTGCAGCACGCGGTTGAGGGTGGCCTTATAGTCACCGCAAATTCTCACTGACCCGTCTGGTTTTACTGGGGTGACTATAGGGGTCTCCCACCTGGCATGGTCTGTTGGCTCAAGTACTCCCTGTTCGATGAGCTTATTTAGTTGCTCGTCGATTTTGGGCCTGAGTGCAAAGGGTACTCGCCGGGGTTTGAGTCGGATTGGGGCAATGGTGGGGTCTAGGCTGAAGGTTATCGGGGCCCCTCGGTACTTGCCTAGGCTGCCGTCGAAGACCTCTTGGAAGTCCCGCACGAGCTGCTCCTCCCAGTCCGTCTCGGTGATGTGGTTGGTGCCGGTCACCTTTATTCCCAACGGCGCGAACCATTGCAGCCCCAAGAGGCTGGGGCGGTCCTTCTCTATGACGGTTAGGGGGAGTATCTCGGTACGCCCTTTAAATGTGACTTTGAAGTGTCCGATTCCTACCACGGGGATGCGGTTCCCCTGGTAGTCCTTGAGGATGAGTTTCTGGCTTTCCAGTTCTCGCCAATGTATGGTTGGCACCAAATGCTTGATTTCCCGCCATGCGACCATGGATAGGTAGGATCCGGAGTCCACCTCCATTTTGCATGGGCGGTCTTCAATGGCCACCTCCACGTAGACCTTTCGGCCATCCCAGTTGGATGAATGGCCGATAACGACTGTCTGGTGGGTTTCTTCTCGTTGTCGGGCCTCGTTGAAACACCTGTTTCTTCCTTCCCGGCTCCACTGGCTCTCGGTGTTTTGGTCTCGGGTCCTCGGGGGGGTGCCGTCTCGTCTCCGCAGGCTGCTGTCTCGGCGCCGGGGGCTGTGGTTCCTTTTAAAATGGCACACCTTGGTGATGTGGCCCCGTTTGTCGCAGTGCCAGCATATTGCGTCGAAGAACCAGCATTCCCACCGTGGGTGATCGCTGCTGCACCCGGCGCACTGGAACCTCGACTTGCGGCTCCGCTGCTTGCGCCGGTCTCATTCTGTCTGTAGCTGGTGGATGTCTTCCTCGTCATCCTCGGAGTTGGTGGGGGAGTCGAGGTCGCCGTGGTGTGTGGATGTGGTTGTTCGGCGGGTGGTCTCGGTCTGCCTCTCGGGGTTCGGGGTCATCTCGGCCGTGGCTGGACGATCCGTCGTGCTCGCTTGCCGCATCCGGGCCGCTGATCTCCTGGTCACTTCTGCTGCGGTTGCCTCGGCGAGGGCGTCGGTGAGGGATATGTCACCCCTCGCCATGAGCCGGCTTTGCAGGACAGGGTCTTTGAGGCCGAGGATGACGCGGTCCCGCAGTGCTTCGTCAAGATTGGTGAACCCGCACAGGCCCCCAAGGTCCCGTAGATCAGCCATGAAGTCGCTGATGCTCTCGCCCTCTTTTTGATCCCGCCGGTAGAAATCATGTCGGCGGATGAGGGTGGGCACAGCGGGCGCCTAGTGGCTTTGCAGCAAGGGCTAGAGGTCGGCCCAATCCATGGCCTTTACGTCGAGGGGTTTGGCGAGGGCCTTCGCCATCTTAAACACTGAGGGCCCGCAGTGGGTCAGGAACATGGCCCTTTTTTTCTGCCCATTTGCGTCTTTGAGGTTGCTGCTCTCCAAGAACATGAGGAATCTATCGATGTAGGATTCCCAGTCCTCGGCAGCTTGGTTGAAAGGTGCGGGTGGTGCGGTGCCGCTGGCCATGTTGCCTGTTGCTGTTCCGCGTGCCACGTGCGATGTGGGTCTTGCTTCAGAATCCCATCCTTGTCGCCAGTGTCGTATCGGCCGATACGATCATAAAAGACGTGAGGCAGTGACTGGGTTTAAGCTCTTTTTATTTCAGGTTTTAAATCTGCCGCCGGCTGGGTATGCGGCGGCTTATATTGAACTGGTGCCGGGCGCCGCAGCCAATGACAGCCGTTCGAATCGCCCACGATCGGCTCGGCCAATCGCGGTCGCTTCAGAATGGCCAATCAGTGCCGCGCACTCGACCAATCCGGTTGCTGTGCGTTTGTCCAATCAGGGGTGCAGGATTCCAGGAATGCAAATGTCCATACAGAACAGTTTCTAATTATAAAATAAAATAAAATCATTTTTATTATGGCCATAGATAAACATAAAGCTCTAACTATAGTCACCTATGCCATCATTATACTGAAGCTATATTACTATCAAGTCCTCTACTGGAGCTGCCTTTGAGGACTACACAGAAGTTGCAATTGGTACAAAATTTAGCTGCTTACTTACTGATAGTAAAAACTGCTTTTAGCAACCTTATACTTATTCTGTTGGGGCAGGATGGTTCCAGTAGCTTTTCAAGTACAATTAAAAGTACTAGAGTTGATCTATAAAGCACTTCATGGCTTGATGTCTGACTTCTCTTAGATCTATCTTTTCTTAACAGAATTTGCCAATTGGAAATTCACAAGGCTCTCTCTTCATTGGTTTTTCAAAATTCTCAGAGCCAACATGCACAAAACAACATTTTACAAGTTTCACAAAAACAAAGAAAAAGTTAACATTCCACTTCTCTTGGTTGCTGACATGTATTAAACGTGAGTTCATTTTCTTATATTTTGAGCTTTTTTAATCTGGACCATAACTGAAGTAATAGCAATTTTCCTTACTTGTGAAAAGATGCTATTAATTGGCTAGCTGATGAATCACTTGTATGTTTGTTTATTTTATAAGCTTGAGATATATGCATATTATTTACCTGGAAGGAAAAAAAAACCAGAAAAATGAGAACCCTGTATCCTAAAAATGATATTGTCTGCAGATCAAAGAATGAGAGAAAAACAGAAGCATTAAAAATCCAAAATATTATTTTTGGCAAAGCTGCAATTGTTCTGTTGAGAGTGTGCACGGGTAAATACGCATATAGTTTTCCTTGAAGAAATACAATACTTCAGGGTCCCAACTTCATAATTTCTCAATGATTTTTGGTTCCTTCTGCCAAATGAATTAGATTAGGTAGTAGCAAGAAAAGGATGCCTGTTTGTTGGATTACCCTTCCCAGGGAGATATGCCTGGGGATATGTTATGACACTGTTGGGGCCAGGTAAAATTTATTTTATTTTCCTAGACAATTGAAGAGATTAGATCTCTGGCTTTTTATTTTGCTGCTGGTTTTGCTTTTCATGAACTCTTATTTTTATTGCTGGCTTTGTCTATGTTGCTTTCATCTGTTTTGTATAGTTTTGTATGTGTTTTTAATTTATCTGAACATTTCCACTGCAGTTGCTGGATAGGTTAAAATCCAATAAATCAATATGCCCTTCTGATTTTATACTAATACTTATTCAGCCATTATTAAATGCAGGTCTTTTATACATGTAGTGGTATGGAAAGCAGAAAGCTCTAATATTTTATTGATAGAATAAATATATTCAGTAATAATCTAGCAACAACCCTAAAATGGCCCTTAAAAAAAGTTGTTTTTAGTCTATTTAAAACACTGTTTATTCAGAAGCAAAATAAGCAGAAATTACTAACAGATGAAAAATGAAATATTTAAACATTGCACTATTTCTGTGGAAAAAAATGAACAAACATATGGCAGTCTGCACACCAGGAGCCTGAAGACAGTAACTGAATTATAAAATAAAATCCCCTTTGTAAATGTTACACAATGAATGGCTCATTTCCACAGAAAATATCCCTATTACTATTTGCTTGAATCTAAACATAAAGTTAATTGGTCTATACATGCTTGAGATACTTATACTATCTGTATAGTAGACCAAGACAGTATTAACTCTAGGCAGATGGGAAAAAAACTTTCTCAGATGGCGAAAAAATCTAAGGACAGATATTTCATACCATTTTTGCATCCATTTCTATAGTTTAAAAAAATGTTTTCTGCAACCCAAGCCTTTGGTGCTCAACCTTAGTGGAAGATGCTTTCTCACAAACAATATTATTCATTTGTGACAGTACAGGTGGTTGTCACTTATGGAGTGCCTTGTTTAGTAACTGTTTAAAGTTACGACAGAATAAAAAAAATGCAACCAATCCTTGCATGTATTACTGTTGCAATGTCCTGCAATCATTAGTTCACCATTTATATGTTTGCACTTGGCTTCCAATAATCAGTGATAACAGAAGATAAGTTGCAGTTATGTGATGCTTTGTGTAATGATTGCAGTGCTTCCCTTAATAACTGAAACAGACGTCAGGTTATAAATCCATCGTGATCATCTAATGTTTCACTTAGCAACTGCAGAGCTTAACAATGAGCTTGTCAGTCCCAATTGTGAGCACAGAGCAAAGACAACTTATATGAACATGTAAATAAAAATACTTCTTTTGCTTCAGTGACGAGCAAGAAAAAATGTTTAAAACCCTGATACTGTACCATGATAGTATTCCTTTCACTCTTCTCATACGAACTGAAGCAAAATGCATATATGAATGCATATCTATGTCAATAGGCTGAATTTATTTTCCTTCCTTAGTATTTTTTCTTTGGTGTTGAGTAAACTACTCAATCTGTAGGCTAGAAGCCAGCAGGAGGGGGGCTTTCCCACAGCCAAATATAGTTTTGATCCTAATTTTGGACTCCTTGATACAGTATTCTGAATTTCTACCAACAATCTACGGAGAGATTGGAAGAAAGAATGGTGTCCTGATCTTACCCATTTTTGGCTAATTGTAGCTCTTATTGTGCATTTTTGTACACCGCACTGTTGTTCTAGGTCTAGGAAATGCAAGTTAAACTATAAAACTTTGATAAGCAACGTAAATCTGACATGGTGCAACAATTTAACCATTTCTTTCATTAGTTTTCTCTGTGTGCCATTTGCACCTCAGTACTTTTCAGCTTTTATCTTCTCATAATAAGAATCTCCTGTGATTAGACACAAGCCATAATAGAATATGGATGTTTGAGGTAACTTACAGTAGCTTATATCTACTGGGGAGAATTGTTTCCCACCAAAGTTCTCTCTCTCTTCCAGCACTATTTTTCCAGTTAAGATGGGTCAAGGGGAAAGGATCTCAATCAAGACAGAGAATCTATCTATACCTAACAGAGCTGGACAGCTTTGAAGAGTCAGTGTCCACCATCTAGTCCAGGGGTGTCAAACTTGATTTCATTGAGGGCCACATCAGGCTTGTGCTTGATCTTGGGGGAAGGCAGAGGTGGTATTCAGCAGGTTCCGACAATTCTGGAAAACCAGTAGCAGAAATTTTGAGTAGTTTGGAGAACCGGCAAATACCAGCTCTGGTGATTTTACAGTACCCTTCCCCTGCCATGTCCACTAAGCCACACCCACAGAACCAGTAGTAAAAAAAATTGAATCCCACCACTGGGGGAGGGTGTGGCGTTGCCAGGATGGGTGTGGCCAGCTGAACATCACTCGTCGACTATGACAGCCTCCTGCAGCCCTCTGCCAGCAAAAATAGAGTGCATGGCCTCCCCGGGCCTCCATTTCCACTGGCAGACGGCTGCAGGAGGCCATCACAGCCAAAACAGAGCTGGGGGGGTGGGGCTTGTGTGGCCTCCCTGAGCTCCGTTTTTGATGGCAGAGGCACCATGGGCTGATCCTTTGCTGTTTCCAGGGTGGCCCTGCAGGCCAGATCTAAGCACTCCTCAGGCTGGATCTGGCCCCCAGGTCTTGAGTTTGACATCCCTGATCTATTCCATCAGTATCTCCATAGAAATCTAGATTTTGGGTGAAGTGAATAAAAACTCTTGGCATTTCAATGTCTTGGCTTTTCTATATATGAGAACACTTTTCAATTAAAAATCTATTCTGACAATTAAAAAAATCCTAATAAGCTGCAATTCATTTGCAGCAAAACTCAGGCATTTCCAGCTATCATCTCAGATACTATCAAATCAATATCATGAGTAATGAGCACTCAAGGAAACTGTAAAGCAGACATAGTTAGATTGAATATTATGCGAAAGGCACATGGTCCATTTTCAGGTGTTTCTCACACAGAATGTATATGAAGTATTTGTTTTCTAATTACAAGCAGTGTAAATTAATTGGATGGCATACAAAAGAGCTGTGTCTGAGCTAAAAACTTAAATGTAATCTTATTCAAAATGAAAAATGAAAAACAGTCCACAATGGCTTTTGTCTTAAATGAAAACCTTATTAAGTGGAAATTGCCAAGGAAACATCAAATATGAGTGCTTAGAGAATAGTTGATAATTCCAATTAAAAGTATTGAACAGTACCACATAAAAACAAAAAGCTTATGATTATTCAGATTCTATGCATAATAAAAAAGCAGATTAAGCATTGGTTCTTTTTTCTTTAAACAAACGAGTGAATTGATAATTTATATACGAATGAAGGGAATTAAAACAATCCATGTTTATAATACGCACCGTGCTTTCAGCTTTGTAATAAGATCCAAGAATATTTTGTTACCAAGCTATAATATGTCCTCAATCTTCAAATTTCAGATCTCAAGCCACCACTTTTCAGGGTTTTTTTATTTTGGGGGCTTGGGTTGGCTTGGTTTGGTTTGGTTTGGCTTTATCCCCTTCATGGAGAGAATAAAACTCCAGCATATTTAGTCAATTTCTTTGTCATGCTCAGTAGCAAGTTCTGAATGTGCATTTTTCCTTCCTCTGTTCAAATCAGTGGATTTGCAGTCTTGGCTACAAAACCAGATAGAAATCAGTCAGATGGGGAGCTATTATGGTAGTTCTGAAAATTGTGAACATTTGCTATTTCTGGGAGGGTACAACTACTTCTGTTGAAAGTGATGGAATTTAACCAGCTCATTCTCTTGACTGTTTGGAAGTGATGTGATCTGTAAAGCTGCTAAGGAAGCCTAATTCTAGATGCCTTTCTATTTCCTAAATTAAGCAGGCAAAAAATGAAAGATTCAAATAGCTAATAGACAAAAGAATTATTTCAAAATTGGAGATCAGTTTGCAAGAAGGCATCCATCGTCTGTGTGTCAAGCCCCAAATTGATATATGTGTAGCCATTTTAGTTAGGCTTAGTATATATTCTTTTTCTTACTTTCTCTTTGGCGGTTATGGGGGAAGGGTTTCGGGCTTGCCACATTTCTAAGGAGGGAGGAGTGGAGATAGAGAGACTTGTTTAGGCTAGGTGATTCTTCTTCCCATGGGAACACAAGCTACCATGCTGAGGCCCCTTGAGGTGGAGATTTATCTTATCAAGCAGCGTTGAATTACTTCTATTGGAGAATGTGACTTTGGGGGGTTGTTTCTAACTTTGAATATTGTGAGGTAATTCTGGGTTATGTCAGATCCAGAATTACCATGGACTTTGCCAATTTGTTGTTTTCCTAAATAAAATAAATTGTTTTGGGAGATGGACTTTGCTCTTTTCTTTTTAACTGGATTTCATCACTTGGAAACGTGATGCTGTGATTTAATCCTGGAAAAATGTATTGATTTTGTGTGGATTATTAACATTTGGTTGGGCTTAGAGAAGTGCTCCCCTGCTTAAAATTTTGCCTATTCAGATTTGGGGATGGTGACAGTGGTTGCCAGTAAGACCAGAGGTGGTGGAGTAGTTACAGTCATCTGAGATTCTCTGGTGTTCAGAGGTGCTACCTCAAAAATGTCTGGATGTGACAGTCTGTTAAAATGGGCACTGGAAATCACTTGAGAGTACCAGCCTCTCTGTTGTACCTGAGCAATATGACTCTTTGGCCACATAAGCAATGGCACTCACCAGGCTTATCATCTAGAGGGATTTTTGTTCGTTTGTTTGCCTTCTGAAGTCTGAAATAACCCAGGAGCATGGCACCATGGATGTGGGAATCAAGAAGTTAGCAAAATGTCTGCTCAGGGCAATAGGTGCCACTCAATACTTAAATCTGCGCAAACACAGTTGTTTACTGTATTGAGGCAGAATGGCGTGGCTCTGTCAGGCAAGGCTAACTAGGATGGTCACAGGTTTAATCTTTAGCTGAGTCAGTAGCTCTTAGATCATTCTATTAAAAGGACCATACTGTACCATTTTCCTAAGTGTCTCATGGCTAACTTAATATTGCAGAAAAGTTGCAAGATTGCCTCCAGATTTCTCTTACACACACACACACACACACACACACACACAATTTCCCCACCCAACACATTTGCAACTGGATATAATTATTTTGCAAGTGAATGACTAAAAAAAAGTGGTGGTTGGCTTCAGAACTGTGTACTGAGATCTTTGCACCCTAAATAAAGTCATCCCAAAAGGAAAATAAAAAGTTTCTGTTCAATATAGACTCTCTCAGATGCTTTATGTCAAAGAAGCAAGAGATGAAATAATTCAGGACAGTTTTTTAAAAGAGTCAGATTGCCCTAAAAATTAAAGACTCCTATTTTAGAAAATCCTGTAAACTACATTGTTATTACTCTTCTCAAGTATGGAAGATGCAATTGTGTTGAAATAGAATAGCAGATGCACATACGGAGGTTTCTGTTTTTTGCAGATCTGAACTAGAATTTAACATTGTTTCAGCATCAGTACATTTTGCATGACTTGTATTACACATAATTATAAGATATTACTAGTTTTACAATTAAAACAAACTATCTATCCATCCATCCTGACAAATCTTTATGAATCTACTGAATAAAAATACTTTACAGACTGTGATTGATGGGACTTTTTCTTTCTATTGTCTTAACATAGATATTTTCCCCCCTCCATCATCTGCAGTCACAGCTTTTCCCTGATGCAATCCTTATGTCTTTAACACTGTAAAGAGAATGTATTTTATTTAAGTTCTACTTGTTCTCCAGATGTTGAGAGATAAATGGGAACTTGGGAATCATGAATATTTGGAACTTTTCAGATCAACGCAATGAAAAATACATTGTCATGGCACATTTTAAAAGCTGCTCACAGAGGAAAACAAAAGGGTTATTTTTTAAAAATGTAAACATTAAAAACAGGCTCCTTAAAGTTAATGTTGATTTTAATAATCACTTTGCTAGATGTGCCATACTATGAATTTGAAATAAATATAAAACAAGTTCTCTATGAAGTTGCCTCTTTGGGTGTTCCCCCAGGAAATTTTTTCTTTAAAAACAAATGGTGGCAAAGCCAGACTGGTGGACATATGGTAAAATTCTATCTTTCAGCTCTGGTGACCCTACACTAAAGTCGAGGGAACAACTTGAATGTTTGCCATTGGTTTATATATCAACAACTGAAAGAAAGGTTTACATTAGATAAAAAGAGTTATGGGTTTGATTTTGTTAAAAAGGAATTGGAAATCTTACTGTGCAGTAGTAATGAACATATTGCTGAGATTTATAAAAATGTTATTGAAATTGAATTTGGAAAGTGAACATGTAAAACACTGTATGCTTCAGTGGGCAAGGAATTTTGGATATAATGTGATGCTTGAACAAACATAAAATATGACAAAGGGTTTAAAATTTACACTAAACTATAAAAAAACCTAAACTAAAAGAAAAATTTTAAAAGATGATGTATTCCAAATGAACATTGGAAGTGTAAAAATAAAGAAGGGACTTTTTATCACTTACCGTGGACATGTGATAAAGCAAAGAAATTTTGGAGTAAGATTTATATTTTAATACAGAAAATTCTTAAAATGAAGATAAAGATGAAACCATCTTTGTGTTTGGAGAAAAAAATGGAACTTTGATCTTATATATGTTGACAACAACAAGACTACTGTACACACAAAAATGGAAGACATTTTGGTTCCCATAACCACTGAATGGCTGCAGAAGCTGATCGAGTTGGCAGAATTGGCTAAATTGACCATATCGCTTAAAGAAAAGAATATAAGTACCTTTGTTGTCACATGGAGACCACTTCTGAATTTTGTGCTTGAGATGGAAAAAAAATGAGACTTGATAAGTGTTTATAGAAATGGCTATATTACTATGAAAAAGCAAAAAAAAAATGTGGTTTGATGTTGATGCTTTATTTTACTGCACAGAGGGAGTAAGAAATAAATGCTTTTTTTCTTTTTCTCAGCCCTTCCTCACTCCTCTTTCCCCTCTTTCCCCCCACTGTTTTCCTATTTACTTTTGTATTTTGTGTCTTATCTTATAACCTAATAAAATGTTTTTTTAGAAATATTTTTTTAAAAAAGTCAAGATTGTGCAGCAAGCAGCTCCAAGCAGCTGTGTTTATTATTTAAATTTTCCACAGTACTCCTAATCTGGAATTACACGATGAGAAACGAACATTGATTAATCTACCTAATACCCTACTGTATAACCAATGATAAAAGAGGAGAAAAAAGTAAATTACACAGAAGTCAGAGAATGGACTTCAAGGGAAGTCTTTGTGATGACCCGGAGTGTATCAGAAATATAACAAAAACCAAAACGTAAATAAAGGTCCTTTAATGCCTTCAGCTTGGCTTCACTGTTTAATTGTTCACAGTTGAAGATTAAACTATTTTCAAAATAACATTCCAAACGAAAGAAAACACAGTTCAAATTCAAATACCAACTTCAGAAAGATAACCAGGTACAGTCCGTTGGAAGAACGCCAACCAAGATAAACCTCATCTAGGAATAAAACACTAATCCAGGAATAAAACATTAATTTGTCTCTAGCGTTTGTTAGCACACAGGTCCAGACTCTGATGCAGATCTCACACCTGCAACCCATGAAGAGGACCATGGCTCTCTCTTCCCGAGTAGACCACACTTTACTCTGATCCTCTCCTCCCTGCGTGCCCTAGGATGGATAGGGAATGGGCCGGGGTCCTCCTCTGACTGCTCAGAGTCAGTCTCCACCAGGGGCATGACAGTCTTATACTACTGCAAGTTCTGTAACTATGATACCATTTTTTGACAAAGTAAATCCATGATGCTTCTCCTTTTATTGACCGATTTCCTTAATATTTTTGAAACAATCTAGAGATATAGTTTCCAAGATGAATGTACTACAGTATAAATAAATCTGATTTATAGCAGAACCCTGCGTATAAGAAAGTTTATGTTTTCTCTCCAGAATGTTGCAATAATCTGAGTTGCATGTATAATTTTCCATGTAGGGATTATGTAATTTGTTTTGATCATCATCCAAGTAACACAACCAAGGTAACTGAAGAAAAACATTGGAAATTTCTTTGTTCATCACATTTGATTAATTACATCTTTCTTTAGATGTGTGCTGTGTGTGGCGGCAGACAAAAAAGCCAATGAAATCCCAAATTGCATTAACAGAGGGATACAGTCAAGATCAAGAGAAGTACTAATACCACTCTATAAAGCCTTAGTAAGACCACACCTAGAATACTTCATCCAGTTTTGGTCACCACACTATAAAAAAGATGTTCATACTCTAGAAATAGTGCAGAGAATAGCAACCAGAATGATTAGAGGACTGGAGTCTAAAACATGAAGAACAGTTACAGGAACTGGGCATGGCTATTCTAGTGAAGAGAAGGACCAGGAGAGACATGATAGCAGTGTTCCAATATTTGAGGGGCTGCCACAGAGAGGATGGGGTCAAGCTATTTGGCACCTCAAAGCCAGACAAGGAATAATGGATGGAAACTGATCAAGGAGAGATTCAACCTAGAAATAAGAAGACATTTTCTGACAGTGAGAAAAATCAAGCAATAGAACAGCTTGCCTTCAGAAGTTATTGAAGCTTTATCATTGGAGGTTTTCAAGAAGAGTTTGGACTGCCATTTTTCAAAAATGGTGTCCTGTTTCACCAGGGGAATTGGACTAGATTACCTACAAGGTCCCTCTCAACTCTGTAAATCTAATCTAGTTATGTAAACGCAAATCTGACATTTCTTAGATTTTTTTACATTCTACCTCCTTCCATTTAAAAATCTATCACATATTAAACTCTACCTCTTATTCAACCTCCTTTGTATTTTTAAAACACTCTTATATTTAAATTTCACATTCCAGGTCCTTATAGTTAAAAATTAAAAATAGAATAGAAGGTGAAAAGTTTTTTTTGGCACTGGAGAAATTGTCAGTAGTTTTTGCCACAAGTTAAGATTAAAAGACATGAAACAGAAAATATGTATCACCACAAATTTCTTTTTGTGTATTAAAAATAGCCAGGAAGCTAAACTGCTTCAGATTCAAATTGAAGATTATCTGCACGTATTAAATTTTTCCACTTCACCAAATATTATTTCCCTATTCAAGCATTCTGAAAACAGCTAATTTCAATTCTTCTGCTCTGCATTATGTCTGTAACAGCTCAATGCTGGCAAAATATAATTCTTTCATTTTTCTGTTAAATCCACTTCCCAAAATATATAGTTTCTGGGATCTAAGCTCTGTTGGTTTCATAAAGTTACATGCCATGAGAACTCTCTTCTTGTTATAATATTCTCTTTCTATTTTGCAATGTAGAGAAAAAGGAAAATATATAATCAATTTTGAATAAACCAATTATTTATCACTCATACATTGGTATACAATATCTTAAATTCCAATCAAACAATATGTTCTAACCATTATATGAGAAGGTATGTAATGGAAAATGTGATGAATATAACTATAATATGCTATTCCTTTAAAATTCTTTAAATTCCTACAACTAAGAAAACAAACAAACACACACACACACACACACACACACACATACATGTTTATACATTCATGGGCTCAAAAGTTTCAACAGAAGTCTAGGAGGTACTGAAGTGACACTATAATATGCTGCTAATACTACTATCTTTGTACAAATGGATTAAGTTTTCTTTTTACTTCATTTGATAACTGTCTCCCAAAACTTGTTTTGAATCTGAATTATTTTAGCATGCCAAGATCTTGTCCATTCTGAAATAATATCTCACATCTAGAATGTCACAGAAAACCTGAAAAAGAAAAATGGAAAAAATAAATGAAGTTGTAAAGTAAAAGCCAAGAATAAATATGTCCAATTGGACAGAGCATCTGCACAGAAGATTTTACTTATTTATCTCCCTAAAATAATTATAGCTCCTTACTACAATAGACTCTGGGTAGTTTACAAAATGTAATGCTAATTAAAAATTTAGATAAAACTAAATAATCTGGACTAAAAATAGCCATTAAAACAGGACAACCCCTACCCTCTTTCTTCACAATGAATCAATTTCAATCCTGGAACTAAAGCCAGGTTTAAGGCAGTGGTGGTATTCAGCCAGTTTGTACCACTTTGGGCGAACTGGTAGCAAGGATTTGGCATGGGTTGCTGAACTGGTAGTAAGTTCTGGCTGGCCACCCCCCCGACCCAGTCACCCGGTCACCACTGGCTCACTTGCCCTGCCCACCCAATGCTTGAAATGGCCCACCTGACGGTTGCCCCTTAAGGTATTTCTTTTTTATCCCTCCTGACAATCAGCTGTTCATACAATCAGCTATACCGGGATTCCCCTAGCTGTCTTACTGCTTCACTCAGGAGGATTCCCTGAGGCCCAGGAAAGCAAAAAAATGGAAGGAGGGGCACAGGCCATTTTTTTTTCTTCCTGAGCCCCAGAGGAACCGTCTGGGAGCAAAAATGCCCCCCAGGAGATTCCCCTGAGGCCCAGGAGGCCCCAAGATGGAGCGAGGGGGGTGCTATGCATTCCCTCTAGGCTCCATTCTTTTTCTTCCTGAGCCCCAGGGGAGCCTTTGGGAAGCAAAAACGCTCCCCCCAGAGGCTTGCCTGAGGCCCAGAAGGTCTAAAAATGGGTGTGGTATGGCTGCAAAAAAGCAAAAAGAAGGAGAAGGAGAAGGAGAAAGAAGAAGAAGCTACACCCACCCAATCACATGGTCCACCAAGCCATGCCCACAGAACGGTAGTAAAAAGTTTTGAATCCCACCACTGGTTTAAGGGTTTCCAGAATCACAGGACAGTGGTGCCATCTGTATCTCATCTACATCTCAATTCACTACCCATATTTTTCAGTTGGATACGAAATAGTAGGATTGATTCAAATACTAGAAGAAAAGTGTTTTGGAGCCAATATTATTGCTATACTATTTCTTTAACATGAATTACAGACATCAGGTTTTGTATGAGCATACACAATATTGAGGAATAATAGTAATATACAACTCAAGCAAGAAGATCTCACAAGCTCATTATAAACAGCCACATAACACAGTCACAAAAATGATTCACTGAAACATTTGTAAAAATTATCATGTATCAGTAATCAGTGGGAACACAGTGTTCACAGAGTGAAAATGCCCTAACATCTGCCTATCCCAGGACCTTGGGAAGAACATGATAGGCAGACAAAAATACCAAATCTAATATAAACATCTGGCTGACTACATAGCCAACCATAATAGAGGTCTTTCTCATATTAGAAATTTTGATTTTATTGTACCTAAATATCCTAATTTTACAAAAATAATATTCTGTTTGTATCCTCAGATTCTACTGTAATAATTCTTAGGTCCTTGGCTAGAACTTGAAAGAACCCCTATAATAAGAATAGCAACAACTATTTGTGAAAAATCTCCTAGGGAGAAATCTTTTGTCTGATATAATTGTCAGACAAAAAGCTATCAAATTCAGCTTGCAATTCATCTCCCTACTTGTTAGGCAACAGAAGGAAAACAAGGGAGAAGTGCTTCACTTTACCTTTTATATAATTTAGATCAGGGCTGTCAAACTTGTGGACCATGGGTTGGATGCATCACGCACTTGCCACAGCCACACTCGGTTTAGCTAAGGGGGAAAAAGTTGCTATACATCATGTGATGATGCTGTGATGACACAAGTTTGACAATCCCTGCTTTAGATGAAGGTTCATGATTGTTTGCTTCAATGAAATTCAATGAATTTGCTTCAGAAGCATGAGCAAAACTGAATTAAAGATTTTTGCCTGCCCAACAGGGATTGCACAGAACAAAGCACAGTCAATCCAGAGATCCACAGTGAGCATACTAGAAGATGAAATATGGATTGATTATACAGGTACCAACACAGTTTCAGAATATATGCTGTTAATGACCATACACGTGCAAGATACTGCGCTGTGGCAGTTGACATGAAGCTACTCTATAAAAGATTGTGAGAAAACTCCTTTTGTCTCATTTAAAAGTGACTAAAACATGTAATGGAAGTGAATTATCGCCTGAAGCTTAAATCAGGCAAGAACTTATCCCCAGCTGGGGCTTCAGCTCTCAGACTTTTTCCTTCATCAATTGCATTGTTCACTTGACATTATCTTAAGCATGCAGTATTAGTCACCAAATATTTTCTGGGTTGTCTTTTCTTGTTATTATCTTATTCCTCAGGGCAGTCTATGTCAACATCCTAATACAAAGACAAAGCTCTTGGTTTCTGATATATTATTTGGATGATCCTCTCCTTCAAGTTTTAGCATATTTGTGAGGAAGGCCTGAAAGGGGCCAGGTGTGCATGGCATTTATTTTTTGTCTTCCCCAAAGTATCTATCCTAGGTTTCTGTTAATGCTTTGATTTTCCACTGTACCTCCCATTCCTCAAATCAATAAAGAAGCTGGCAAGCTATAGCATCAGCATGGTATCAAAAGAGATAATACTTCTTTCATTATCAAATTGATAATATTACAGAAGATTAGAAAACCATTGGGAAGAAAGAAGATGAATCTCTTCAAGAAGCAATTTAATATAGAGCAGATCAGAATTTGATTGATAATTAATGTGCCATTAAATTGTTGTTGACTCTTAATCACTACATAGATTTTCACAATGCCCTAACCTGGTCCTTCAGCTCTTCCATCTAAGTCAGAACTTATTTGCAAATTCTGGTACTGTGATGACCCAGGGTGGGATACAAAACAAACATAGTCACAGCAAACAGGTGAAGACCCTTTTATTCCTTCACTTTGCTTCCAAGCTCCGAATATTCTTGACAGAAGAAAAAAATTCCCACACAAACAGTTACAAGAAGAAGGGAAAAAGCAACACAAACCAGGCAAGATAAGGGCTGGAGGATGTCCACAAATAACAAACACTGGGAAGGACGCCAAACTCAGAGAGGAACCATCAACTAGAGATATTTCCACACTTTGTTTCCAGCAAATCTGTACTCTTTTTTTTTAAACAAAGTTTTTATTTTTTACAACAAACATACGGACAAAACATAAAAACATAAAACCCTCTTTCAATTATATACATACAGTGTGTCAGTTGGTTATAATCTTTTGTGCTATCCTTTTTTTACCATTACTCACATGTTATATAAATTCTCACATTATCGGTCTATCTTGTGCTTATATAATATCAATTATTAAACATTCATTCAACTATTTTTCCATCATTTTATATGAGATATTCTAATTGTCATTATGATTTAATCTTATACATTCATCCAATGGTTATATATTTTATACTGTATTCTTTATCAATCTATTAACTTTTATTGGAAGGCTTGCTAATCTATTTCTTTACTATGTCTTTTTATCTAACCATTGATAAAATAAATCCCATATCATATAAAATTGTTTATCCTCTTGTTTTCTAATTTCAAATGTCAATTTTCTCATTTCGGCACAGTCCATGATTTTCTTAATAATTTCCTCCTGCATAGGTATTTTTTCATTTTTCCAATTCCTAGCAAATACAATTCTAGCCGCTGTTAAAACATTTACAATCAAATATTTCAATTCTTTACAATATATTTCTGGAAAAATTCCCAATAAAAATATCTCAGATTTAAAAGTCTATGTGTTGTTTTGTCATTTTTTCCAACCATGTGTGGATTATAGTCCAATATATGTCCACCATGTGGTAATATGAACCAGGTATCTGATGACATTTCCAACATTTATCCGATTTATTCTTGAACATCCTTGCAATTCTCATCGGGGGTAAGTTCCACCTGTAAAACATCCTATACAAATTTTCTTTATATGCAGTTGACATTGTCATTTTATAATTTTGAGACCACAATTTTTGCCATTTATCTAAATAAATCCCATATCCGAAATTTTTCCCCAATGCAATCATTGTTTCTTTTACTTGTTCTTCCTCTAATTTAAATTCTGGCAAATGTCCATAAAGCTTTTTTATTACTTTTTTATCAGTATCTGTCAAAATTTTATCTAAATCAGTCAACTTTTCATAGATACCTTCTGTTTTAACATCTTTATCAAATCTAGATTGTATTTGCAAATATGAAAACCAATTTATTTTTACATCTTGTTCTTCCAACACTTGCATAGATTTACCCTTTTCATTCAATATCTCACCATATCTAACTGTTTGTTCCTTTTTATATATTATTGGATAGCAAAAAGCTTCAATAGTAGATAACCATAGCAGAATTTTTAAATAATATTGCTTTTTTATCTTCTTCCAGTTTAGAAACAATGCTTCTCGAATATAATGTCTTCTAAAATACCCCTGTGTTTTAATTCCCTTATACCAGAGGAAGGCATGCCAGGTCTTGTCCTTCTAAATTCAAAAGTCTAGTATTCCTTAGTGTTATCCACTCCTTTATCCACATCAGACTCGTCACTTGGTAGTATAATTCCCAATTGGGCAAAGCAAATCCTCCTTTTATTCTTGCATCTTGTAGCAATTTAAGTTTTATTTTCGCTTTCTTCCCCTGCCAAATGTATTTTAGCACTATTTTAGCACTATTTAGCACTAGCAGTAGTTTAAATCTTCAAAAAATTATTTTCCTAATCTGATTGGAATTGTCTGGAATAAGTATAAGATTCTAGGCAATACATTCATCTTAATTGTAGGTATTTTCCCAATCAGTGATAATTGTACATTTTCCCATTTTATCAAATCTTTCGCAATCTGTTGTTTAAGTTTGAGATAATTGTCCTCCTTAAGTGTGCTACAACTTGGTGTTATATGTATCCCTAAATACTTAACCTTGTTTGTGACCTGGCTCCCCCAAATTTCCTCCAATTCTTTCGTCTTACTAATATGTTCTTTGCTAAAAAATTTGTTTTATCTTTATTTATTTTCAAACCGGCTACTTTCCCATACTCTTCTATCTTTTCTATCAGTTTAGGTGCAGACTCCAGTGGATCCTCTAATATAAATACCAGGTCATCTTCAAAAGCTTGTAATTTATGCTCTTCTTTTTAAATTTTCATTCCTTTTATTTATTTTTCTTTTCTGATGTTCCTATTCAGCACTTCCAGTGTTAACACAAACAACAGAGGCAACAGTGGACAGCCTTGTCTTTTCTTATATCTATAAAGTTTGTTAACTCTCCATTTATCATAACCTTTGCAATTTGTTTATGACATATCGTTCCTATGGCTTGAGTAAATTTTTTACCAAGTCCAATTGTAACAGCATAAAATGCCAACTCACATTATCAAAGGCTTTTTGTGCATCTATAAACATCAGAGCCATTTGTTTTTCAGGATGTGCCTCATAGTATTCCAGTGTATCTAAAATTATTCTATTATATTTAATCTGTCTCTTCGGCAGAAATCCATTTTAATCAGGATGAATAAAATTGTTTAACTATCTTTTCAGTCTTTCTGCCAGAATTGAAGCAAAAATTTTATAATCTGAATTTAATAGTGATATAGGTCTATAATTTTTAACTTGCTGTGGGTCTGTGTCCTCCTTCAGTACAAGTGTGATATATGCTTCTGACCACGTTTTGGGTATTCTCTTCTTTGTCATAACTTCATTCATAATTTCTAATAAGTAAAGATTCAATGTTTCCTGGAATGTCTTATAAAATTCTACTGGCAAACCATCCGGACCTGGTGCTTTCCCAATGTTTTGCTTTTTTAAAGCTTCTGTTAATTCCATCATTGTTATGTTACTTTCTAACATTGTTTCAATATCTTTGGGTATCTGGAGCAAATTTGCTTCCTGTAAGTATTGTTGAAGCAGATCTGTACTCTTGTTCAGTTGTCACAGCTGCAGCCCATGAAAAGGATCAAGGATCTCTCCTCCCAAATAGACCACATCCCTTCCTTATCCTCTCTTCCCTGCATACCCTAGGATGGATAGGGGATGGGCTTGGGTCCTCCTCTGACTGCTCAGCCAGCCTCTGCCCTTCCTCAGCCTCCTCCACAACCTCTGGAGCCACACTTCTACTCACTGTCAGATGTCCCTCCTCTCCCTCAGAGTCAGTCTCCATCATGGGCATGACAAATACTCCCCAATTGGAGAGGAAAAAAATCAGCATATATTTGAAAAAAAATTTCAAGAAAAAAAGGAGAAATTTGGAAGAAGTACATTATTAAATGTATAGCTAGATGCAAGTTTTGTTTAAATCTACAGATCAATGAAGTACATGTACAACTGTATCATTGACTAATAAAGGACTGAATCCTTATCTTAACTCTATATTCATTAGACATTCTGCTTTACTAATAGTCAAAGAATGACTGTTAGACAGTAAATATCTTACTGCACAGAGAAAGATCACAGACGGTTCTGGGAAACTATGAGCAAGTGACTAGCTCAATTTGAGCATCTTGATATTATTATAATACTTAGCCATCTTTTGGATGGGTGGTATTTCTGCTTGTCTGTCAATTCAAAAATCTATTCCTGGAAAAACAGCCAGAAGTTTGACAGGTAATTGGAAAGTATTGGTTTTAAAGAAAATTGAACCAATTTTAACACTCATACATTCAGTAGCCCTGCTAAAGGGACTTCCCATGGGAGAACTAAGGTTACATGCATGTTTGGCCCACAACTTTATTTGATTAAAACCAGCTGTTGGACTTTTGTCAGAATATTCCTAGCATGGGGAAGTTCATTTGGCCTTATAGTAAGCTTAAGTAATAAAATTCCAATGTGATGGAAATGTAATAGATCTGGCCTCAAGACTATTTTTAATAACACTTCTGCAATAAATTTGATATTGGGGTTATAAGTAACACACACATACAAACAAACACACTTTTGAAAAAAGTCTAAATTTGGCTCTTGATTCAAGATAACTTGCTCTGATCTAAATGTGTAGCTGCTTATTTGAGTTACAACAGATCTATGATGTTAATATAGAACTATACTATGGATGAAAAATATATCAGTCAGCTGTGTAATCCTATGCTACAGCTTACCAAATGGGAATTCAAGTTATTAAAATATAACTTTTTTGGCTACAAAAACATTTAAGAATGTCTACTTCTTTAGCAAATGGAACATCCAAAATAGAGACAAATGAAACACCACATATATACCATGTGCATTTCAGAACTGGAATATGAACATTACAAACATATCTGATCCAGTCTCCTGTTATTCTAGAGATAGCAAAATGTAGAAGCAGGAAACTGAAAGTCCCAATTTAGTAAGCTGGAAATTTTGTAGATATTTCCCCCACACTTGAAGTTCATTTGTTGCCAAGAATTTTCAAAGGACAGTCTTCAATCACACATCCAAGCAACTTTAGAAAACTGAAGCTTTTGTCATACTTAGTTATTTCTTGTAGACAAACTTTTCTAAACAGCTTTAGAAAGTTGAGACAACTATTGTTTATAAACCCATGTAAACAAAATAAAAATGTTAACTTTCAATTTACAAAGAGGAGCTATGTTTACATGTCAGCCCTCCTGATGTTGTTTTTAACACTCAGAAGAAAGTTATATAAAAAATTCAGAGCATAATCCCTGAAATTTATCCTGAAAAACTCCCAAATTCAAAACAATTTGGAAATGTTGTTTGATAGTAACTGCCAAGTATTTAAAATGCAAATGCTAACTTCAGAACAGAGGTTTTTATCAGGGCTGTAGAAAGAGTTAAGCAAAGATTTGACTTGCATGTTTGGCTCAAATTAGATTAATACTTTTTGTATCTAATCAACAATTTAAATATAATTTGGCAAGGTTGAAGAAGTTTAATCATAAAGAAATTAAATGGAAACATAGGACTATAGTTCAAAGATCAAGGATTATTTTTGCTTGCAGAAGACTTCAGCTTATGTCTAATCCATCTCCAGAAACACTAGAAAATGTTGTTGTTACTCATCAGTATGAGAATATGGATAGGAAGCGTTAATTATGAGATAGCTTCTCATGATTTTCATGATTTATCATTCTAAGCATACACCATCCTCTAACTAATCCCCATGCCCCAAAACAGCTACTGGATCCTGTAACTCTTGTTTTAGTAACTTCATAAAACGTTGTGTTCTCCACTTCCAAACAAGTGGCTTCAATGGCCAAGAATTTTAAATAGCATTTTAAACTAGTTAAACTGTTCTTTCTTTTGCACTGACCTCTGTTTCAATAAATATTTAGTTTCAACCTGAGTCAACTAATAGTCTGGACAAATGAACAATGAGCATATATAATTGGTCAATTAAAAAAAATATTTCTGGTTTGTTTCACTATGAATTCAAGTGCTATGCTTGCAGTTGCTTTGCAATTAATTGCATATTAGGCATCTTGTATTTTTCTTCCAGAAAGTATTAGTCATGTATAATTATGGCAGACTTCCCTATGTTTGTGGAAGCTAACAGAAGTTGGTTGCTACCCAGTTTTGCAAAGTAAAGTTGCACAGCTAAGCAAACATAGTGTATAAGTGATGAAATCAGAAGTTGGATACAGTTATTTAGGCTAAAAATGATGAATGTTGATATGCGAGAAGAAGAGTAATGGACCACTTTTGAGGCATTCTGATCCCTAGTAGATTTCTGAGCCAATGTTTCCAATAATCTTACTCATACTTTGCTCTCAAAAAGCACTTCATTTTTAAAAGTCTTTCATTTCTCCAAATAGCGACTCGGACTTCGTGAAATTGTAAAGCAGAGCAGCTTCTCAGGTTCCAGCCTTCCAAAATGATGACACTAATTAAAACAAAGTCATAAAGATAACTGTATCAAAATATCTTTAAAAAAAATAAGTACAAGCTGTCACTTACAAAAAGATATCCAGAAGTTCATAGATTTAACAGTACAATAAAAGAGAATTCTCTCAAAACTTTCAAACCAGGATATGGAATCTGTTGGTGACCATTCTTATTAATGAGATAATATATATAACTGTTATGAAAAAGTTTGAAAAATATTCTATTATAGCATCCTTTCTTGCAGTGCAATCTGCACAGCTCATACAATTTAGCGGATGTGTTCCAGAATTTCAGCTTCTGATCGCTGGGAGATTTTCTCTGTGTGCCTGTCTCTTTTTGGCTCTTGACCCTTGGGAAACATCCACAACAAAGGATGGAATGAATCTGTTTTTCTCTGTCTTCCCTTCTGGAAAAAGAATTTTTTTTCCAGAGATGCAGCCTGCAAAGGAAAAGCAAACTACAACATCAGCGAGAGAAAGAAAACTAAGGACTATGGCTATGCTCAGGCTGAAGGCTTATTACAGTTTCTATGTATCCCAAACCACATTCCCATTCTTGAAAGAACAACATTGGAGATAATTTTGTTCAGATTCTTAGGTGTAATTTAAAACAGCTTTGTGGCACTTGTCACAAAGGTATTTTTCAAAAGGCAACTGGACTTTTTTGTTTTTTTCCTGGAAAACATTTTGCTTATAACACTTATTATGAAGTATTCTTTTTGGTTTGCAAGAGTGTAGATGGTTTGATGAAGGCCACTGTATCAATCATAAAGATATCTTTAGAAGATGATTGAACTTTCCAATAATGGGACTCAATAAACACCCAAATGGAATAAATTTCAATTCTTTGCACTCAGTATGCAAATAACTAAAAAGTAGCTGGGCTTGGAGAAAGTTATCTGTACCTGACAACTTTCTTTCTCAACATTATCTCAATATGTGTAAAGGTAAACAATTGCAAGGCCTTTCCTTGGAATGATGAATGGATGACATATGAGTTAAGAGTGCTATTTGCGTAACAATTATTACCACATTGTAATTATAATTTGCGTAACAAAAATGACCGAATTGTAATTTCAGAATACCTAACATACCGTGATCAGTGATCAGACAGTTATGGTATCATATTGATTTGTGCCACTGAATTTATACAAAGAACAGAATATATTTTCAGGGCCAAGAGATTATTTCAAAGCATACACTTGGTAACAAAAGCCATAGTTCAGCCAAAGTTAAACATTAGTTTCCATCTGCAATTTAATCATATTTGGAAACATTTGTGTGTGGAAAATAAAAATACAGGTAATTTTAGCATTATCCTTTCATGGTGTGTCAACTCTGGTCATTTCCCAGAAATAACAGAAAATTCAGTTCCTAAAATTATAGCCAATTCTTGCTCCAAGTGTGTCTAATTTCCATATAAACTAATGAGCAAATTTGGAACTTTGCCTTCATATAATTAATACCTTTGGTGTGTTTCTTAAAGGGGGGTTATGAACAATGTATGTAAACATTAACATATGTATATATGTTTATATAAACAGTTTAATTTATTTTTCAATTTTTTAAAATTCATACTGCTTTTAATGAAATTCAAAATGCATCTGTTCCTCATCAAGTATTCACAAAAATTAGTAAAATTATTTTATAAGTTGTACTCATGGATGAAGCATTTTATAATTGTAATAAAAGTGGAAAAGAATGAATAATGAATTGTTGAGGTAGGGGAGACCTTGAAAGATTTTTTAAAACAATAAAGAAATTAGGGGAGAAGTGTTTCTTAAAATGGTGTATAGTGGCCTCTAGTGGTTTATTTATATGTACAAAGAGAATGCAGAATGCAATTGATGCATGAAAGAGCCAGAAGATAATTCTATCCACACTTAATCGGAAGAAACAATGAATTTCTTTGGGATCTACAGTAGTTCAAAGTAATTGTAAGGAACAGATGAAATAACTCTTATGCTTTACTGGAATTAAGAACAAAGAGAATTAAAAATCCTCAAAGTGTTTCTCTATCTATGTTTGATGAAACTATCCCTGAATAGAGCTTGACTGCTAGTGACAGCATACATATTTCTTTGTATGTGTGTGTTTTTGTCAATAACATAGCAGCAGTGTTGCTATTCTACTGGTTTGGCCTGGTTCTGGTAGCGCCAAAGATCAGCCAAGATTAAACCAGTTCTCTCTGAGCTGCTGTTGGGCCCACCCACCTGCCCAGGCTCCCATACTGCCCTTTATTCCCTACTTTTGAAATGCAGCCGCTTTGCGCAGCACAGCAGATTGCTGCACGTCAGCTGTTGAAGCTACAGGGGTTGCAGGAGGTAAGTAGGAAAGCCTCTGTGCATGCACCAAGTACGCGTTTGGCACGCATGCATGCGCCCACCAAGCCATGCCCATGAAACCAGTGGTAAACCTCTTTGAAACCCACCACTGCATAGCAGTGTTTTTCCATTGCCTTCTTCCTGGTTTAGTTTATGGCTGTGACATAACCTAAAAACTTCCCATCCAAATTTAATCCAGGTTTTTTTAAAATAAAGTTTTATTTGGGTTTTCACACATACAAAATACAAGTAAACATCTTTTTTGAAAATAGCATGGTCCTGGGTTAAACTTCTTTATACAGACACAAAACTCAATTTCATGCTCCTTTGTATTCTATTCCATATCTTATACTATTTTTTCTATATATTTTTTCCCCTCTTTTAATTTTCTCAATTTTATTTTGATTATCTCATCTCAATTCAAATCATTATATTTATACTTTTGTCTGTTCTGTTTCAATTTCATATTATCTTTTCTCATTAAACAAATTTTCTCCTGTAGTTACTAACTGGAATATGACACCTTTATATCTTTTAATTACATCCATTCAACTCTTATTTGAACTTCAATATATACCTTAAGGTTATGACCTTCAATATAATACATAATACATAACTTCCAATCAAATTCTGCTTGGTACATTCTTATAATACACACTATATTCTTTAAAAAAAAAAAGATTGTAAATATATGTAATTATAAACCCACAGTTCATTCCAGTTCAGTTCTATCATTAATAATCATTAAAGTCTTAAACATTTTTAACACTTCTTTTCAATTAAATATCATACTACCTTAAAAACACATATAATCTCCATAATTAATTTTTCCCTTATTTCTCTTCACATATGTTTTATAAATCATTAAATATACCTTTTGTTACATTTATTTATTGACAAGCATTCCACTGAATTACGATAGCTATTTTATCAGACATTTTAATCATACATTGTTTCATATTTTCTAAAATTATTTCTGTTTCTAATATAACCATACTATCTTATGTACCTTTGCAGAATCCCTTTTTCCATTAAATTTTCACCCATTACCTCTAAGTAGGCCCTGTTTCTCTATATTTTGCTTCTGTCCTTTATAACTTCTTTTCCTTTCTTTCTTCCCTCTCATCTTCTCCCTCCCCCTTTTACCCACTTGTCTCTCTAGTTCGAAATCTCTCTTCTGCATTTCCCTCTTCTGTTGTTTTCTGATTTTATACTTATTTTTCACTCTATTTTTTTGAGTTGTTTTTCCCAATCTTAAACTTTCCATTCTCTTTCCCCCCTTTCCTTTTTTCCCCCCAACTAAGATTACTTGTTCATTAAAGATGGCTTCTTCTTTGTCGCAATCTTCTTGTTCTGCAGGCATTTCTTGTTTCTCATAATTCCAAATCTCCATTTCTAAAAACTGAAATATGAAGCCAAAAGAACCTCCCTTCTTGTGCATCTTCTTTGTACTTTTTCAGTTCCATTTTCAGTTTTTCTAAAGGTGGAGCCATTTTAAATAGTTTTAAACAACCACCCGATTGATTTTTAGTCATTCAAAACAATAACCAAGAATCCAGAAATCATCAAGTAATCCAGATAGTCCCGTTTTTTTGTC
This sequence comes from Pseudonaja textilis, assembly GCF_900518735.1. Next base: position 3,055,189 of record NW_020769343.1, on the reverse strand, counting down.
GACTTTCTTTTCCTGGAGTTTTTGTTGCGATATTTCAGTTGGAATGTATCTTTTGGGAGTCTTGTTGAGATTTTGCTGTAAGTTCTTTTTTAATTTGAGGCAGTCTTCTCCCTTCCAGATCCTGCCCTTTTATTCTTTTTCTCTCCTTTCCTGTTTTCAAAAGCTTTTAATTATCCAGAAATCTTTATTATCCCTTTGAATAATGCCTATTGATGCCTATTGATGCCAATTGATGTCAAATGCCTATTGATGTCAAAGTGGATTTTTTTTCCAATTTCTTGCTTAAGTCTCTTAGCTGTCAGTATAGGAAAAGGAAAAAAAAAACCCAAATCTTTTCCCTTTTCTCTCTACTTCGCAGCTTAAAAATCTTCTTAGGAACAATGTTATTGTTTTTTAATAGTTTCAATTCCAGGGTACCTTATTTGTTGCTTTTGCTGTGTGACCCAGTCAACCAAACTTTCTCTTCTTATCTTCCTTCTACAGATTCTTTTCCGGTCAAGTTCTTCTTTGTGGTGGCCATTTCTGACCACTGCTGCAACCGCCTTCGGGAAAGGGACTAATGGCCAGCTGGGGAGGAGAGATGTGGCTCTCCTCAACCCTGCAGGCAGTCTCCCCCTCTTCATCACCTCTACGGGGTGGTTTAGCCCCGAAGCCAGCCGGCTCGGGGTGCTGCAGCAGTGAGCACAGATCGAATCCTCGTGGAGACGAGGTTTCGGTCTGTCGCTGAAGAAGCTCACACCAGAAGTCCAAATTTAATCCAGGTTTTGACCCTATTTAGTTTCCAAGCCCAAACAAGACTAAGCAGTACCAACAATTGGGGAAAGTAGTGACATATTTGCAATTGTTTGTCTCTATAGTGCACAGTTCATCTTCCATTAATGATTAGTCCTATCATTACAGGTGGTAAGTTAAGAGTGGTATGGTATTTCATATGGTATGACATGAAAAAACAGCAAGTCATGTATTTATTTATAACCAAACCACTGGGATCACTGGATAGTATATCACTCAAATAGGAAAAAGAAGCAGAGGTGACTGCCATATTCCTTTGGTCAAGTTATAAAATAACATGATAGGATTTGATTTTCATGCAAAATCAGAAAGATCACAATGCTTGGGTCTTCATGAAAAACTACAAAAACTTAAGCCAGCAAGAATACTGATTGGTTTTAATTATAATGCACATAAGAATTTAAGAAGCAGAAATTACATATACATATCTAATATAAAAATAAAACCAATACATATAATTCCAAACTCTCAAAGTTTATATGGAATATACTATTTTACATTATATGTAGTATTTTATATGCACATAAATGGTCCCTGTTTAATCATCATTCATTCAATAACCATTCAAAGTTGTGATGGCACTGAACAAGTGGTACTTACAACTGGTCCTCAAACTTCAGTGGCCCTGCAGTCACATGATCGTGACTTAGGTGCTCAGCAACTGGCTTCGATTTTGAGCCAGATTGTCACAGCATCCTGTAGTCATGTGATTATGATTTGCGATCTTTCCTGGCAGCTTCCTGGAAGCAAAGTTAATGGAGAAGTCAGTAGGAAGTCGGAAGTTGCAGTCATGTGATGGGCTTCATTAAATGATTTATGGTGATTAACTTAATGATGGTAACTAGGAATTGCCAGAACTGCTGGCACTAAATGATACGGTCACATGATGTCATGTTTTATAATCACATTGCTTCGTGACATAAATTCTGCTCCCATTTGAGGGCTATCTAAAGAACAATATAAAGACACACAAATGTGAAACAGGAATATTGTTACAAACTCTTAAAAGATGATTTGCCAGATTGGAATGGCAAACACTTGCTTGCCTCTGAAAGTTGTGAGTGCTCCATCACTGGAGGTTTTTAGGAAGAGATTGATCAGCCATTTGTCTGGAATGGTATAGGGTCTATATAGGAATGGTATAAGCAGGGGGTTGGACTAGACACCTTCTAAGGTCCTTTCCAATTTCATTATTATGTATTCTGTATATTCTAAGTGTGTATGGCCCTTTTTGACTTTTCTTCAACGGCAGTCAAGAGAAATAGAATAGAATAACAGAGTTGGAAGGGAACTTGAAGGTCTTCTAGTCCAACCCCCTGCTTAGGCAGGAAACCCTATAGCATTTCAGGATATCCAATCTCTTCTTTAAAATTTCCAGTGTTGGAACATTTATAACTTTTGGAAGCAAGTTGTCCACTAATTAAAATCATTTACTTTACTTTTCTGCTGGGAGGGGGGTGTTACTCTAAGCATTATCACATGCAATATGTTAAAGAGAATACTCTCCAGATAACAAATAAATATAAAAAAGTTGCAAAATTTGTTTCTCACAGCATTAATTCTCACAGCTGTGGTGGCGCAGTGGTTAGAGTGCAGTACTGTAGGCTACTTCTGCTGCCTGCTCGCTGCCTGCAGTTTGGTTGTTTGAGTCTCATCAGGTTCAAAGTTGACTCAGCCTTCCATCCTTCCGAGGTTGGTAAAATGAGGATCCAGATTGTTGGGGGAAATATGCTGACTTTGTAAACTGCTTAGAGAGGGCTGTAAAAGCACTGTGAAGTGGTATATAAATGTTATTGACAGTTAACAATCCTCTTATTTTATCATCAATGTTCTTTTTAAGACAATCTACTGTTCAAAATCTGGTCTGCAAAAAGTACCACTGTAAAGCCCCCTTGACTTCTCAACTGAGTCATCAATTTCTGGAGGCAAAAGGGGTTTGGAACTGGCATTCTATACTCTTTGCTTGCCCTATTTACACTGCAGATTCTTCAGTGCATGAGGAAAACGAAGCCTACTTCAGTAGTCCTAAAAATATTGCTTTGTTCAAGATGGGCCTAGTGGCCATGTGCTTGACCCACAGATGCATCCCAATTGTTTCCCTTAGAACTAATAACCCTTTGATAGATAGACTAGAGTGGCATAAGCAGGAAGGCAAAACAGTTGGAATTTTGCGAAAAGCTATTCAAATATTTATTTTAAAATGTTGGATGTTTGCTTTTTCATGCCTCCTGATGAACATCTATGTGCTTCCTCTTTGTATATAGCTTTTGTGTCCTGTGGTCTGTTTTGATTGAACAGCAGGAATTCTTTTTGATATATTTTTCTATGCTGTGTATAATACAGAGAACCAGCGTCTATAATAACAGAGGTGCTGGACTGAGAAGACCCAGATTTAAGTCTACTCTTATAAATGTTGGGTAACTTTGGACTAATCATATCTCTCAGCCTACTTCATAAAATGTTTGTTCTGAAGTTAAAATGGGAGAGTTTGTAAATCCAGTATTAAATATTATAGACATGATACTACAAAAACATCCTGCTTTAATCAATATGAGGAAATAAAGTCATATCAAAAATCACGTTCTTTTGGACAAATGTGCACTACCATAACACATTACAAAAGTATTACTAAAGCATTACAAAAGCACATGATTGCTTTTATTATTCTATTATTCTTTAACCCTATCACCACTGCTTAGAGAGAAATGAAATTTTTAGCAGAGAAGCTGAACAAAGTTATGGGCAGAGGTGGTATTCAGCAGGTTCTGACCAGTTCTAGAGAACGGGTAGCGGAAATTTTGAGTAGTTTGGAGAACCGGCAAATACCACTTCTGACTGGAGATTTTACAGTATCCTTTCCCTGCCATGCCCACCAAGCCACGCCTACAGAACCAATAGTAAAAAGAAAACTGAATCCCACCACTGGTTATGGGATGTTCAGAAGTTTATAATTGACTGGTGTTTGTAGCAGGTTGTGACTCCTAATCAACCATGGTTAAACTCAGAAACTAAGCAGAACGTATTAGTATTTGAGTAACAGGAAATTTCAGGGCTCTGGATAGAAAGTTTAAAAAAATCATGGGAAAATTAAATGACAAATAATTTTCAAACTGTTGCCATGAAAACTATACAAAGCTTCCATAAAAACTTCAGAAATTGTATTTGCTTCTAGGAGATTTGATTTTATTAATAAGAAAGAGGAAGTAGTCAGAATTCTTTTATGTTAAATGTGTGGTGATTTGCTCCTATGCTTTATCAGGATAGAACTAAAAGAATGACTGGTTTGTATGGCAACTTTTTAAAGAGTATAACAGAATAACAGAATTGGAAGGACCTTGGAGTTCATCTCGTCCACCCCCCTGTACTATTTCAGACAAATGGTTGCCCAACCTCTTCTTAAGAGTAGATTCTGAAGAGTAGATATTCAAGAACAGCCAGCCCCAATGCATTCTGCATTGTAGACCAGCCATTCACAGATGGATGCTCCTCACATAATATTATACCTATAATTTTTCTCTATCTAGCTGAGAATTATGGGCATTATGATAAATAACACAAATAAAAAGCTGTTTCTATGCAAAAGAGAGTATGGGAAAGATAGAAGAAATAATGAAAGTATGTACTGCAGAAGGAACCACAAAACCTTACTTTGCAAATATTATGAAGTAATCTGACAACATCAGCATATGATGATTGAGGGGAAATCATTAATTATTTTCATCAATTAACAAAAGAGTGGAGAATAAAGTCTATTTTTATAATCCCGGGAAGATCTTTTGAGAAGCAGTTAAGAAAGACAAGTGGAAATGCATTATTTTTTTTATTGACCTTTAACAGTGAGCTTTAAAACATAACAAGCTTACATTAAAAAATTTCTGGCTATTTTAGAATATATTTCTACTACATCCTATTAAATATTGTATAATCTTCTTTTGATGCTAGACCAGACATTAAGTAGTTTGTAAATAGGCTAAAATAGTAGAGCTAACAGAATTAAGTTACATTTAATTTTTAAAAACTTGTTTTTGTATTTTTGTGGGAAACTTTGAACTATTTGAACTATGTGTGAATCTAGTTTGAATTTATTTTAATGTTATGATTATAATAAAATATACTTTAATATACAAGCAGGTACATATTACAATTATTTCCCACTTAAATGAATTAAATATCATAAGTATTTTCGTTAAATAAATGTACTATGTTTGTGTGTTGCATAATTGCTAATTACCGTAGTGTAAAAATAACTTTGCTCCATTTTCAACATAGTTTTCTTTTTCAAAGTATGTTCATTCGTTGTATATAATAAAAATAAAAGCTAAATTTGAAAGTATTTTAAATAATATTTGCAATATATAAGAGATTGATTAATTAACTTATTTGGTTTTCTTTTAAAAACAAATAAAATTATCCATCAAACCTCACATTCCCCAAAGCTCTGTCATCAGAACCCCCACAATAATAATATTGTGTTCTTTACAGTTTGCAGCTGTTTCCTTGTACCAGTCAGAGAACCAGCCATCTTAGTCTGTTCAAAAGTATTTTATTGGCAGTTTGTCTAATAGAGCTTTGTTAAATAAAAAGTTATATCAACAAGGCACTGAAAGAAACTGTATACAAAAGGAACCTGGCAGTATCATTGCCTTTTTACCGCAGTGTTGGATATACTAATATTAGAGATCAAAAGGCTATTAAAAAACAGAGTAATGTTGTGAATTTTCAGGCAAGTTAAAGTCTGTGTTTTCTTCTCTTTTGAAACCAAAAATATAAGTCACTTATTCTCTGAGTTAGATTAATAGATCAACTCCATCAGTCATACACAGTTCACAATCTCCTTGGAGGGTGATCTCTGATCATCATTGAGAAGGAGAATTCAAGAAAATGCAAGAGAATATTGTTCCTACCACAGTATCCCTTAGCTTTAAAGGATAAGAGTAATTTTTTGAATCTTTAATTGTTAATTAATTGTTTGGGTGACTTTGTTTTAAACTTTGGATGATTTAATTCCATTTATATCATGTAAATCTAAAGGAGTTGATCCTGGCATGCATGTAATAAATAAATAAATATTCACAAGATTTGCCCAATATCTTCTTGGTCTGGAAGTAATGAAGAGGAAAAATTGAATCAATTCTATTATTGTGGCTATTGCTAAGCATAGGTCATCCACATAGATGTTCTCTGCAGACATATTTTGTTTAATACATTCCAAATATCTGTGCAGCATGTTGGAAGACACTCACCTCCCTCTCAGAAGGTTGAGAGTTTAACCTTTGGCAGTGACAGATATTTCTCTATCAGGCCACAAAGAAAAAATATCTGCTGCAAAGTTTTTGTAGGCATCAGTAAGAGCATCTGGCCAGTAAACACTCAGCTCCATTCAGTTGCCCTGACTCCAGCCAGAATAAGGAGGTTGTAAAAAAAAAAACTTTCCAAACATCTGGATTTCCACTCCTAAAATCCCCCAGGTTGCTCAGCTACTGTGGAGAATTCTGGGAATTGAAGTTATCACAATAAGAAGGACACTTATTCAAATTCCAAAAGAAGAAACTGTATCAGTGAATGATGTATAGTCAGAACAACAGTTGTGCATAAGGAGATAAAGTGAAAAACATAGACAATAAGGAAATGGGTTGAAATAAATTAAGCAAGTGAAATTGGCAGAATTATCTGATACTGTTCATTGATTAATAGCAGTACACCAGAGCTTTAAGCAGTAATTGTCTTAGTCCTACCCTATCAATTGAATCTAGATTGTAAAACAAGTTTTCTTTTACTGATTTATTACTTGCTTAAAAAGGGAGTACTTTTCCTGCCAGTGAAAGATTATATTTAGTGTTGCAAATATACACTCCATTGATTAGTGAATCTATAAATACAATATGTTTCTCATAAAGACTACTTTTTTATAAGTAGAGATCTTAGCACTAAAAAATAAAGAACTATCAGAGTACTATATGAGTTGGAACTGTTGGTATGAGTGGATAGACAGAAGATAGACCTAATAATAATAATAATAATAATAATAATAATAATAATAATAATAATAATAATAATAATAATAATTGTAAATGAGGAAGAGTGACAATAGTAGTAATTAGATATTGGCACTAAGGATTAATTGCAAATATGGCACAAAATAATGAGATAAATAAGAAAACACAAACTGTTGATGATGTAATTGTTTTTAATCATTTACCCTTTTTTCTTTGTTGTTCTTTCATTTCCCAATTTGTGTATTTGTTGTTTGTATATTTTAACTGTAAAATTTAATAAAGTTTATTATAAAAAAATATAAGTTTCTATGGACCAACATATGATTGAATATGTTTTTTAGCATTGCAGCACTAATGCTACTTGCTATGTACTTTTGCGTGATGCCACAACACACTCATGAAAGGGCAGAATTCTTATCATGAACTCACAATGTATATTCTGGTATTTTGAGCTCATTCTAGTAGAATAAATGTTTAAGGGTTCTAAAATAGTGTATATAAAAAGGCATTTAAATTTAATATGATAAACACTATAAAGCTCAGATAAGTTAATTCTTGGGCTTCTTGAAGAAAATCTATCTATGCTAGGAATCAAAACTGAATTGATTGATATAATCAATCAAAAATATTTAGACTCGTTTTTAGTCATTCTTTTGAGCCAAGTACAGGAAGAATAATTTTATTTTTAAAATCAAAGACATTATAGGAATACTGTTCCAGTGAAGTAAGTGAGCAAAGCAGAGAAAGTGTACATTTATAGAATTTTAACAACTTACTACATCATGCCTACTTCTATAAGGCTTAACTCAAGCTTGACAGTATGGAAGAAAGCAAACTGGTAAATCATTTAAAGCAAGGGAAGAACCAACTAATTTAAAGATGGTCGTAAAAAATTATTTAAACAAATTTGAACTCAGACAACAAAAGTCTTCATGAAAGTGCAAGACTTGCTGTATTTTTGATAGATTATTCCTTAAAATATGTTGATCAATAATTTCCATATTATTATGCACATTACATTATTTCCAATTATTTCTTTCGTTTCTAAGTTCCACAGTCTTTGGTGATTTAATAATTACACTTATAAGAGAAAGAACATATAGAGGACAATTATTCATTAATTCAACCAAATTTCTAACCTTTAAGGGGAACAGCTTGCAATTCCACTGAAACTAAAGCTTGTGGTTTTTAAGGATTAATTAGGACAAGATGTGGAAGTGCATACTGTTTACTTTCTTTCCTACTCTGGGAAATAGGGATACATCAGTGGTGGGATTCAATTATTTTTACTACCGGTTCTGTGGGCGTGGCTTGGTGGGTGTGGCAGGGGAAGGATACTGTAAAATCACCAGTCAGAGGTGATATTTGCCCGGTCTCCGAACTACTCAAAATTTCTGCTACCAGTTTTCCAGAACTGGTGAGAACCTGCAGAATACCACCTCTGGGATACATGATATCATGATTGAGTGCTTTGTTAATGAAAAATATTTGATAGCCTAGATTGGGGAGGAGAACTAATAAATGCATTGTACCCATTTGATCTTGGAAAGCAAGTCCTTCATGCCATAATTTGCTGGGGGGGGGGTCGTTCTTTGAGAAAGATCCTTCTCAGGATGTCTAATAAGGTTATTTTAATTATGCTCTTGAAGAAAAAGGTAAAAAGGATTAAATTGTTCCCCTTTTGTTTGCTTTTACCATTGTTTACCATTCCACACATGCCCTGCTTGTCCTCATTTTCATATCTGAAATAGCCCCATGGGAGAATTCTTTCACTAGGTTTTTGGGAATTACTGAGAATAGGAAGGTAGGAAGGCTACAGTTCACTAGATAGATATTTGATGCTTATTTAGCTCATAGTTCAGATAAGTATAAGAAATCTTCACCCTTTTCATAATAATTTCACAGGAATGCTCTTCTTTTGTAGGAAAAAAAGACATCCTTCTTCCATCAAATAGCAACTTAAGCCAACTAAATAAAATCACTAAGAGTCAAATTTGTCTTGAATAATATGTATTATTTTATTTATTTTTATTTCTAATATGGTCTTTTGTAAAGCATAATTCATCTATTAAAACAACACCACAATGTGGTAGTCTCACTCAGCACTCAGATAATGTAAAAAAAGAGATTTGCTTTGATTTCTCAAGGCATTTAATTTCGTTGTACAAGATGCAGTGACAATAAAGTAAACTAAACTAAACTCCTACCTAGTGCAAAAGGATAGATCAGATGCATTTTCAGCCCAATCAATTTGTAATCCCTTGTTAAGTTTGCACTGAGACTCCCAAAATAAAGGACTATTTCCAATCTGCCAACACTAAGAAATTCATATGTCTGTATTCTTACTTTGCATTTTAATCCTCTTGTAAACCATTGGAATGTCTGAGATAAAAAAACGCACACAAAGCAGCATATTTTTCAGATAAGAGTTCATTAGTTTGTAATTGGAAACTGGAAAGTCTATACTGTTCATATTTAAAATCTATCAAATATTTTTGGCTTCTTTCCAGCAGCAGCTGTAAAGACTTTATTTGCTTTTCAGCACCCTTTCAATAGATAATAACACATCTCAGGTATTTATCAAACAAACCAAAAATCTTAGTTCTTGTTCCAGAAAGAAAAGAGAAAGGGACATAGCCTATATATTTATAGAGGATTACAGACTGAAACCCTGGCTTAACAGAGATCTTTTGAAGTTCAAAAAGTTTTATCTTCCCACTCTTGGCTGTAGTTTAAACTGTAGTTTATCTAGAACAATCAACCAATGGAACAGCTTGTCCTCGGAAGTTGTGGGAGCGCCAACAGTTGAGACTTTCAAGAAGAGATTGGACTGCCATTTGTCAGAAATGGTGTAGGATCTCCAGCTTGGGGTGGGGGGTGGGGTTGGACTAGATGACCTACAAGGTCCCTTCCAACTCTGATTATCTGTATCTGTTTCATTTTTCAGTTTACTGACTTGGGATTCAGAATTTTTTAGGGGCTAAACAGCAATAGTAGAACACATTGTTATGTTTAATAGATTTCACATTTATTATGTTAGATTGTGGACCAGTACTCAAAATTATTGTTTGGTCAGAATTAAACAAAATATTTTGATATTTTTTTGTTTTTTTATTAAGGCTATAAAACAGATCCCAGGAAAGTTTTACTAGCTGAACAACTATGATTATGTCCCTGATTATAGCATTCATACTAATTGCAAGTGGTTTTGAGAAAGTCTGAGTCAGCATTGCAATTCACATGAAATTGTACAGATCTGAAACATAAAACCATATGGGTGTTACTGTATACCATTTTAAATTTTCACTTCATTAAGATTCAGATTTTAAGGGCTATATGTTTCATAATCACTGGGTACAAATAAATTAATATCAATATTTTGATTAGATACAGATTAAGCATTTCATTTAAGTCGGAAGAATACATTTTTTCAGGATTTACAGAAGACTTGCTAAGACCAGTACCATCTAAACTCCATGAAATTTTGTTCTATAGGAAAGGCATGATAAAACATGCTAACCAGGGATAGGATTCTACCAGTTCTCACCTATTCACTAGAACCGGTTGTTAATTCTAAGCAGTTCGGAGAACTGGTTGTTAGAAGAAATTACTGGTCTAATCCTGTAAGGAAGGCAGGAAGGAAACATTCTGGTGTTCCTTACAGAAACTGCCTCTCCATTAACCCTTATTACATTCTTGGCAGGACTACAGTTCCTGTCTCTGGAACTTCTCTGAAGTTTTTTCCCCCCTCCTTTGCTGGTTCTTTGCTTGTGTGGAGTGACCATTCAAAGTTACAATGGCACTGAAAAAAGTGACTTATGACCATTTTTCACACTTACAATTGTTGCAGCATTCCCATATTCATGAGAGACCAGGTGAGGAGATGCATGCCTCGATGTGTATAGATACAAATAATCAGAGTTGGAAGGGACCTTTAGGTCATCTAGTCCACCCCCTAGCCCAAGCGGGAGACCCTACACCATTTCTGACAATGGCAGTCCAATCTCTTTTTGAAAATCTCAACTGATGGCACTCCCACAACTTCCAAGGGCAAGCTGTTCCATTGCTTGATCGTTCTCACTATCAGAAAGTTACTCCTTATTTCCAGGTTAAATCTCTCCTTGTTCAGTTTCCATCTATTATTCCTGGTCTGGCCTTCAGGAGCTTTAGAAAATAGCTTGACCCCTTTCTCCCTGTGGCAGCCCCTCAAATATTGGAACATTGCTATCATGTCTCCCTTGGTCCTTCTCTTTACTAGACTAGCCAAGCCCAGTTCCTACAACCGTTTGTTGTATGTTTTAGACTCCAATCCCCTAATCATCCTGGTTGCTCTTCTCTGTACTTTTTCTAGAGTCTCAACATCTTTTTTATAATGTGGTGAACAAAACTGGATGCAGTACTCTAGGTGTGGTCTTACTAAGGCTTTATAGAGTGGCATTAATACTTCCCTTGATCTTGACTGTATCCCTCTGTTAATGCAATTTAGGATTGCATTAGCTTTTTTGGCTGCTGCTGCACACTGCTGGCTCATATTTAGCTGGTTGTCCACTAAGACTCCAAGATCCCTCTCACAGTTACTGCTATTGAGCCTGGTTTCACCCAGTCTATATGTGTACTTTGGGGTTTTCTTGCCTAAGTGTAGGACTTTACTTTTCTGTATATTGAATTTCATTTTGTTAGATATGGACCAGTGTTCTAGTCTGTCAAGATCCATCCGGATCTTGAACCTATCTTTTTGAGTGTTAGCTATTCCTGCCAGCTTAGTATCATCTGCAAATTTGGTAAGTTCCCCTATGTGAGTGATATTGAGTTGACCATGCCCAGCCAATAACATGAGCACCAAGCCAGGCCCACCAACTAAACCACGCCCACAGAACCAGTTGTTAAAATATTTGAATCCCACCCCTGATGCTAACTTACAGGGTCAGACGTAAGTGGAAGTATGTATTCCATAAACCATCTGTTCATGTGCCAATAAATATTATTTTTATTTTTATATAGTTAATTTTGTACCATTTATCAGAGTAGAATAATTTTCTATTGTTTTATAGTAATTTTTATTAATGATTACATTGTATAAATATAACTAAAACCTAAAAAGAAAAAGTGCAAAGCAAAACATTTAAACATCTAAAGAGTGAAAAGAAAAAAAAATAAACTATAAGTACTTATCCCAGGAAATATAAACAACTTTAACAACTTATCGCCATCTCTTAAAATACAATAATCCATATCACTTCATTCTCTACAAATAAATCACTAAAACCTCATCATCCCCCCTAATCAGCAAAAGTCTATTAATTGTTACCAGAAATAACAATCTATCTATTACAAACCTGATTAATGAATCCACTTATATTTCTTTTTTTAAAGTTTATATTTCATTAAATAACTTCCTAAATCCTCATGATTCAAATCTAGCCAGTAAAAATATGATAAAAGTTACTAGAGCTACTGTAACATTAAAACTGTTTTAATCTTAATTGGGTACATTTAAAATACAGCAATTGAAGTCTTGCCTATGTAACTCTTATTTATTTTTTCTACTTTTATTTTATCAAAAAAATTGAAATACAGAACTCCAACAAATTAAAAATAAAGGAAAAAAACAAAGAAAAAATCATACAGAACAAAGGCATTAAAAAGGTACATTAAAAATACTAACATATATACTAAGAAGGTGCATTTAAAAACACTAACATATATACACATATCATCCCCCTAATTGAATACTGCTAAATATATTGCAGTGGTATTAGTTTCCCAACCCTTGTGACGCAGGCTCCCCCAAAATTTTAAGCTGCTAATTCTATTTGAAGACTATTAATTTGTCATATATCGACTATATTAATTACAAAATAGTAAACAGATGAAACAACAAAAGAAAAACAAGAGGTTAAAATCCTCTATTCTTGTAATAAATTAATAGAAAGAGTACCATAGCTCTTATCTATCCCAAATCATTCCATCAGTTAACACTGATTCCTCCTGGATTAAATATTCATGTTTGTTTCCTAATATCATCTCATATAGGTTTGGTTCCTGGTTAAATATAATAAGTCCATTATCCAAAGTCGATTTATCTTCCCAAAAGAGTCCAGATGAAATGTTTATCCAATTAAGCATGATCAATCCATTCCTCAATCTTCTTCAATCCTTTTAGGGGAAACCAATTCATCACTTATCTACTTGGTCAGTTTTGTGGTATTGTAAAGGAAGGCAGGCTTGGTGTTTAAGAGGGCATGTGCAATCCATTCAGTTTATTCTAACTCTAAGGTCCATATTTCTTTCAGTCTCCACTGAACCTGCTACTTTCAAATCAAATTTCTCTTGTGAATTTGGTTTATCTACACTTATTTGTATCTGGATATTTTCAAAACCATTATCATTTTGTCAAACTTTTAAAAAAAGTTTTCAATTTGGGATTATATGTTACCAAATGGTCTTTCTTCAAATGCAACCATATTTCCTTGTGCATAATCTGATACTTTTCAAGAATTTAGAGATGTAAGAAAGTATCAAGTGTGTGAAACCCATTTCTGAAACCCATTTATTCATTATATATCATTTCATTTGTCCCTACCCAGTCCTCCATTTTGTCTGTTAGCATCTTAGTGTAAAGTTTAATATTAAGGTCCAGATTATTTGATAATTCTTTTTGCTCTCCTTTTTCATATGTATGTCCAACCTCTGAATAAGTTTCTGTTTAGATACCTACACATCTCTGAAGGATCATATTTTTATTCAGAACTTTACTAGAAGCAATTAAAGAATTTGATAACAATGTCCAAGAACTACATTGATCCAAAAGAGGTCTCTGAATATTTACTTAGCAGCCTAAGTACAATTGTACGAAATATAAGTTTTCCTGAAATACAAATTCCATACCTTTTATAGAATCCTTGCTTCTATAAGGGTTTGTAGTTACCTATCTATGTGAATCATTTCCCATAAACAGGTCTCCTCCCTCACAGCACAATGATTTTCCTTTTTTAGTAACTTAGTGGCTTCCCCCCCCCCTTTTATTGTAACATTAAAAAAACCCTCAGATTGTCTTTTAAGTCTTTGAGTATTCTTTGAGTTCTTACACATCACTGGACATAAAATATGTGTACTAGATATTTCTTTGTCCATCTGTAGTCTTGATAAAATCATATATATAGTTGTTGATGTCTGAAAGGACCCATAATTTAATGTTGTCTGTAAATTGGATAGAGTCTAAATATAACAATCTATTTATATTCAGTGATATAGCTTGATATCGTAATGCCAGAATCTGAGGATCATTCAAAATCCAGCAACCAAATAATTTGCCTTCTTAGATCATTTAACATTCTTTTAAACAATATTCCTCAACCTCATGCCTATTGGTTTTGATAATGATTAAAGAGATGTCTGATATATATGTATACATACAAAGTAATTATTTAAACCAGCTGTGACTAGCTTATTATTTTAAAGTGAAAAACTCATTATTTATAAGAAGACAGTCCTGCTGGCAATATAGAACTCCACCCCTTCTCAACAGAACAGTTATGATATAATGGTCAGCTCAGTGTATTATAGTTAATTAGACATGATTATTATGACAGGAGGTCTTCTTCTTCATTTAGATAAATTAAGATCATAACATTTTAGAATAATTATCCATATTATTTAAAGATGAAAATGAGTCAGATTACACTTTATACATTATACATTCTACAGATCTCTACTTACCATTAAAGTGGCAAGCTGGTGTTTTAAACTCCAGCACTTAAGCACTTTTCTTCCTACATTGAGATAAGTGCTATGCATTCTTTTCATAAAAATACAACATTAAAAATGGCACACACAAGCACTTCTGTTTCAGTATTATATTTGTAGCCATTGAGGGGGAAGAACTTATTTTTCTTCAGCAGCCTCAGCACAGCAGTTGTTCTCAGCTGCACTTCATTTTCCTAAAATAAAAGCTTCAGACTTTTATTGTTATTATTCGTGGCATCTGCCTCCCTACTACCCAAATAGCTTTGGGAACATTTGAAATCTACAAATTTGAAAAAAAAAATAAACTTGGGGTATAAGGAGGTGTCTTTGAAATTCAGTTGTGAAGATGGCATTACTGCTGCCACCAAAGGGAACATTAAAAAAAAATGTATGAATAAGAACATGAAATATAGTGACAATTCATAAATAAATGTCATTTTTAAACTAGTTAGAGATGAATGAAGTAATGAAAAATCTAAATCCAGATTCAGAAGAACTCTACAAATTCTACAAGCACAAAAGGAACTGAAAGGCATGATGAAGATAACACGGTTTCATAGATTTATTGAATGATCATGCCCAGCAACTCAGTCAACCTAACAGATAGTGGTGAATGCTAAGAGTTATTCTTTAGAAACATGTAGGAGAAATATTTAGAAAATATTTAGAAAATCTCAACACTCAATCAAAATGGATGTACATTCTATTGGGCTGCCTAGCCCTGTCTTTTTAGTACATTAATATCTCTGTATAAGTGCAGCTTGGTTTGCTTAACTGTTAATTTACCTTTTATTTCCAAAAGTCTGGAACCCTAGTGCTATGAGAAATGACTCTATGGAAACCAGAGTGTCTTGAAGGAAAATGCATGACAGTTAAATTATTTCAAAATGCTTCTTACTTATACTACATCCGTGCCTTGAAGAACTGCCTTGGGTATAGCACTATGGGTGCAGAAATAAGTTTACATCTTTTGTACACGTGGATTTCCCTGATGCAGGTTCATCAACAGTTTAGCTTCCCACAGGAAATCAATGAGTTGACCTTTGTATTTTAAAAGGGAGCCATGCTGCCAGACAAAACTTCTGCTCTCACCAGGCAGTGTGTAAAATATAGTTTTCCCCCCAAATTCCTTTGTTTAGGCCTGGTGCACATCCAGAGAAAACAATGGAGCCATGTGCAAAACTAGAAAAAGGTCTGATGATTCCCTGCCAAGAGTCAAATCCTGATGGCTTCCACAGCTTCCAAGTACAACACAATAGAACAGAAATGCAGACAGAGAATTACAAACAGAGCTCCATAGTTCATTTTTGTCATTTGAAGGCTATTTTATAAAACTTATCTATGTACTTTGTTGTTAGTTCTCTGATGAAATACTTCCAAGGAGCAAAATATGATATCAACTGGAGTCCTCCCATAGTGCAGAAATGCAAATTATCCATTAATCAGGTTTGCAGAAATAATGGTAGCTAATCCCCCTCAGAAAGAAAAGAAAAAGAGAAAAGGAAGGAAGCAATTGAGACCATTTGGATTAATTTTAAAACCAAAACCACATAATTCACTCTGTGAAGTTTTGGTGAAGCTCTACTTCATCCTGCTACTTATCCTTTTCTGAAATTTTGCCAGGGCTTTCAGTGAGAAAATATCTTATAAAACTATATTATACTTGAATAAAGGTGGTAATTATCTGAAGGAATAGGAAGATGCACTTTGGAAAATTTTCACTTTTTAATCATGCACTGAACAGTTTCAGTGACAAAGTGATTTCACTGAATGGTGCATGCCTAGTTTTTCAGTCTTTTTTTCTTTTTTGATAAGAGGAGATAAAGATGATGACAAGCATCTACAATTCTCTACAACTACTCAAAAGACTTTATTAGAATTTGTATTCAGTAACATCTTTTTTCTTTTCCTTTTTGGTACTTTAAACAAATTTGAGTAAGTAATATAGATTATACCATCAACTTTATGGTTTGTGGGGGTGGAGAAGGGAGGAAAGGAGAGGGAGAGGGGAAAGGAGGAGGAGGAGGAGGAGGAGGAGGAGGAGGAGGAGGAGAAGAAGAAGAAGAAGAAGAAGAAGAAGAAGAAGAAGAAGAAGAAGAAGAAGAAGAAGAAGAAGAAGAAGAAGAAGAAGAAGAAGAAGAAGAAGAAGAAGAAGCTTCCCTAAGAAAGGAGATTAATTGGCTGATAAACATAAATCAATATATCTGGTTGTTGCAATGTTGCTAATCACACTTCAGTTGATTTAAAGTGAGACTTCTATGCCTTAGCTACAAATTGAAGTATAGAACATTCTATTGAACAAGTAACAAGTAGAACATTCTACTGAAAAAGTAATATTCTATTGAACAAGTAATGATTGTAATTGAGCCCATCTCAAATCATGATGGATGTAAGTCAAGGCAACCATTTGACAGGACCTAAGTTTATGACTTTTTTGCGGTGTCTAAGAAGTGATTTTTTTTTCAACCCAAATGCAAAAATTGATGTTGGGATGAAAGTTGGGGTGGAATTTCATGCTTAAAAATGGTGCTGCTTGCTGCTTTTAAAAATTAAGCCTTTTGGATGCCTGAGGAAGAAAATTCCTGCAATCTGTTCACTGATGTATGTTTACTTCATCTCAGGCACATGCATAAGAAAGGGTTGTCATAAAATAAAATGCCAAAAATGGAACTAAATGATAGCTGATTTTCTTGAGTGGGGAATGAAATGATCACAAAAAAAGTTATCAAATTATATAAAGCCAGAAAACATTAAACAACTACAAAACTAGTTCTTCCGGTAATGACAAACACTCAAAATATTTACAACAGAAAAATATTTAAAACAGGTCAGGGAAGTGGGTGCCTAATAGGCCTGTTTTTTTTTTTTCAACCCAAATGCAAAAATGGATTTGGGGTGGAATTTCATGCTTTAAAATGGTGCTGTTTTTAAAAACTGAGCACTTTGGGTGTCTGGGGAAGAAAATTAACACAAAACACAAATTGAGATTTGGGTTGGAATTTCATTCTCAAAATGTTGTTCATTACT
>NW_020769343.1:3003604-3037618 GCF_900518735.1 Pseudonaja textilis | reverse complement strand
CATTACTGTTTCTAAAATTTAACTATATCAGGTCCTGGGGGGGCGGGGGGAAGCCTGATGTAGGGGTCAGGCTGCAGATGGCCAGTAGATCTAATTTTTTAAAATCTGAATGCAACAGGTGCCAGGACAAGAGGTGGAATCTTAAAAGTGGCACAAGTTTTTCGGTGATCAAGCATAACTTTGAGTGTTCACCAAGTGTCTGGTTGTTAAGCAAGAAGTATCTTAAGCAACATATATATGTAGAATGCTAATTATATTTGTACATATAATAATCTAGTGCTATTTCTGAATAGTCAGTCTTTTTTCCCCCTAACACTAGTAAGATATTTAAATCAAACAAACTTTTCCAAGTATATAAGACTATTTATTCTACCATGCTTTCATTAGCTTTCAATAGCTGTTGTTGGTGTGTAATTTAGAAATACAGGGTAAATAATGTCATGCTACTCTAATAAACAAGTGAAAGTGAGGTCATTCCATTTGGAGACCAGGTGGGTCTATTTCAGGAGATCAGCTATACAGTGTGACCAAATACACAAGTCTTTAAGTTGAAAGGGGACCTTACTTTTCTCTGAACAGAACTCAAGACTGAATCTGGCAATAACCTGTTCATTCGGATATGAGGACATGGTAATTGAGTTGGTCTCTAATGCTGATACATTAGATTCATCCATGCATTGTGAAGTTTGAAAGGGTTATAAAGTAATTATCCCTTGGCTGAATTATTGCTAGGCACCCATCCAGAACATCTGCAGGAATACAATTAGCAGATGATATTCTTTGATAACCTCAAAGGGACTGTTTGTGGGATGATGGCTCCTGTAATTCAGGGCTATGAGAAAGAATGGACTGGACAAAACAGAAAAAGAATGAGGTGGAATTGATTTCATTTATTGGCAAAAGATTGTAGGAACTGTATCATTTATAATGTGAAGTTCTAAAGACTGTTTCATAGAAGCAGAAGCACTGGTTTAGACAGACAGGATTATTTTAAACAATGCTATATAGTTCAGAATGTAGTTTTCATAGGCTTTTAAAATCCTCTATTCTATGATAGGAAATTGCTTTCACCATTTGTACAAAAGAGTAAACAAGGTTTATTTGGGAAGGGCATCAGGATAGTGGTGGGATTCAATTTTTTTTTACTACCAGTTCTGTGGGCATGGCTTGGTGGGCATGGCAGGGGAAGGATACTGTAAAACCTCCATTCCTTCCCCACCCCATTAACCTGCTTTCCAGCTCCGTTCTCCTGTACAGGGCAACAAAAGAATACCCAGCCGATCAGCTGGGACTTGGGAGGCAGGGAATAGATGGGGGTGGGGCCAGTCAGAGGTGTTATTTGCCGGTTCTCCGAACTACTCAAAATTTCCACTACTGGTTCTCCAGAACTGGTCAGAATCTGCTGAATACCACCTCTGCACCTGGAATTGAGAAAGTTAAGCAGTCTTTGGGCCAGTCATTACTATCTGTGCTCAAAGCTAAGTAAACTTCTGAGCGGATGTTATTTGGAACCAGTTTAGTTTTTCACTGATATAACTTAGCTCATGTTTTATGCTAGGCATGAGAAGCTGGATGACGAAGTTGCAAAAACAAATTTTAAGCAGCTTTGAAAGGATTTTTTTTCCCTTAGCATGAGTGGGATAGTTGAATTCAGTCAAGAATCTTGAAGCTGATTTATGGCTTCTGCATATATGTGGAAGATTGGAAGTCACAGCACTTGGCATTTAGAAGGGAAATAAGTCCATATATGTTGGTTAGTGATGCTGTTTCCAGCAATAAGTAAGAAGTTGTGGGTGCTTTCAGATTGCCTTCGGATCTCATTTTCTTTATTGGAGCTGTAGCAGTTTTTCTTTAGCACTTTCTGCTCTTCCACTGTATTTTTTAAATCTGTTTTTTACAATATTTTTCTTTATTCTATTCTTTTCTCTCCACACACTTATTTATTATTGTCAGAAGACAGCTTTATTTTATTCCACTTTACTCCATCCCATATTTTACAATTAGAAGTTTCTGACTAAGAAGCTCATTTCTGAACAATTTAGATGTGGGAGAAAAAACTCAAACAAATACCAGCCTTCCGAGGCAGCCTCAAAACAACTGAAGATTGACAAGTTAATACCAACCTAAATCTCAGAAAATGGGAATCAGTTATTTGCTTTAAATAACCATTTAGACCCCCTACATTTAATAGCAAACAAATGTGAAGTTCTCCAAACAATGACTAAAGGAGTCTCTCCCTGTCTTTGCAACTAGACACACAGTCAGAATCTACGGAATAACTCAGGCATAGTAGCTTTTTCTCTACCTGGCCTGCTGGCAAAAGGTTTTTTAATAGCTGACTTGGTGTCTTTGATATATCTGAATCTTAATGCCATGAGTGAAAAAATTGATATTCTGCACAATCTTTAAAACTACTTCTCTGACTGCTAGAGGAATGAAAGGCTATACTTTATATATACTGGAGGACCAATTTATATATATATATATTGGCGGACCAATTTATTACTCTTGGAAAAATAAACAATGTAAATGCCAAGCTTTCTCTTTGCTAAATTAGTGTATCCACCCTTTGAGGTATTTAATGTGCTTTGCAAGACGCTCAGGAGATACATTTCTCCATATATGCATTCATGCATGGACATAGACACGTGGGCTGCTTATAGAACTGGAGGGCTATGTCAGCAGATGTTCAAGAAATCAGAGAAAATATCTTCCTATTGCATAAAAACTTTATGAAAGATCACCCTTTGCTTCCTCTCTCTTTTAAGCTTTTTTAAAACTTCCTATTTCCCCATTAAAACATGAAAAATGACATGATTTATCTGATGCAATTTTACTGTTTCATGGCACAGTTTTTAGTATATTTCTTTCAATTGTTCCAAATTAATATTTCCTCCCTACCCTAGTTTTGGGTCTTCCTCTTAAACATAGTGATGATGAATACACCACAATGGCATAAGACTCATAACCCAAGATTGCTTTTAATTAAAATCTTCATACAGCAACAAAAAAAGCCCTTTCCCCAAAATTAAATTGGATCCATTCAGCATGATTTATAAATTATTCTACCATTAAAAAATAATGCTCTGCATAATACATGCATCTTGCCTTTTGCCTGTCTTAGATTAATTTGGGATTGAAGGCATTGGCGTGCTCTACTTTCAACAAGCCTAAAACTGAAATTTATGCATCAGAGCAAACTGGCCCAGTTCCTCACTCATTTTTAGATTTGTCTGTTCTGCCACATAAAAACATAAAAATGGTTCACACGTTGTTATATTAAAATCTGTTGTTCTTATCCATAATTGAACAATTCAGGTAGTCTCTGATTTTGCTGCACATATATACACATTAGAAACTCAGTTTGGTCTAGCAGTTAAAACATCAGGCTAGTAAATGGGAGACCATGAGTTGTAGTTCTTTCCTAGGGATAAAGTCAGCTGGGTAATCTTGAGCCAGTCACTCCATTTCAGCCCTGGAAAGGAAGCAATGGCAAACCCTTCTAAAATCATTGGCAAAAGAACTTCAGGGACTTGTTAATTTATTCAGGCAATCTCTAAGAATCAGACACAATTGACTGGAAGAAAGAAAAATTACATATACATTTTATTATATTATGGTTTGTATTCTTACACATAATTATCATCCAATGAGATTATATAAAAATGCTTATTCAGCACATCATTTATTATTAACATATAAGTAAAGCTTCTGGATTAATACCAAACATGGCAGTTTATTAGTACAGTCTCATATGGGATATTCAAGTATGTTGTAGTTTGACAGAGACTATGAAGTAACTATATAAACATATTCAGCACTCTAAACTACCCCATAATTGATTTATTTGGGCCATGGAAAAATGTCTTAACCCTGACCCAAACCAAAAGGTCAAACTGATTAGATTTGATGTTTGGT
Organism: Pseudonaja textilis; assembly: GCF_900518735.1. The sequence goes on along the minus strand of NW_020769343.1, from coordinate 3,033,700 downwards.
ATAACTTAAGGAGCAACTGAATTCTATTGCAGTATCTAGTGCCAGACACATTTTCTACTGACTCCATGAAATTATATATATTTTTCTTTCACTTTTATTACAAATGTCAGATTCCCTCCAATATTTTTCTTTTCATTATATATCAGCTGAGCATATGATGTCTCTTGGTGAGAAAACCACAATACATTGAAATATATATATTTTATTACTATTATTAATAAATAAATGCCAATAATAATAAACTGTGAGATCCAAACAGACATATATCTGGCTCACAACACGCCTTTTCCCTATTGTGGAAAAGAAAAAAGTCTGGTTAATTGATCTTGCAATACCAGGTGATGCACAAATTGAAAAGAAACGGCTAGAAAAAAATAACAAACTATCATGATCTGAAAATTGAAGTTGAGCAATTGTGGAAGAAGAATTCAATGGTTGTACCAATAGTAATAGCAGTGCTTGAAGCAATACCCAAAGGGCTGCCTAGATACATAGACATTTTGAACTTATTAGACCTGAATATCCCGATTTCCACAGTTGTGCAAAGTTACCGGATGCCAAGTCAACCTGAAAAAGTATTCAGAGGACAAAGAGTTTGAAAGGGTATTATTCTAAAGTTCTGGGACAGAATTTACTATCTACCCAAATTTGCCAAATTAAGGCTAACTGAGATTTTATTTGTAGTTTGTGGACAACATATAAACAATCTCTTACTATTACCTCTTTATAGATAGCTCTGTTCCCATGTGCAGCTTTGGTTTAATAAATTCAATCTACCCCGCCCCCTAGAATTATAACATAACTGATTCATAAATATCACACACACACTTCTAAACACTGTTTTCAAAGGCTATTTTTCCCCTGAAAATAAATTTCTAGTCTTTTTAATAACCCGTTTTATTTTTTCCAGATGGATAGCTATGCTAAAGTAATTTACTCATTTGTTTCAATGAGAAAGTTGAATCAGTTATATTGCATTTACTCTCTTCAGTAAATGTAGGAATTCTATTTATTTATTTATTTATTTAGCATATGGCAAATACAAGGACTTATAGTGGTTCAAATGTTAATGTGCAGGCCACCCAGCCATTCAAGGACAAGGTGATCTATGTTGAAAAAATCAGACCTTGGGCCGGTGTAAGCTCTTGATAGACATTGGGTCACAATGTGATTGATATTTTTCTGAGGAACATCACAGTCACACTGAGGGTTAGAGACAAAACCCTACTTGAACAATGAGTCCTGGCAGACACCATGTTGGGTACGGATCCTGTTCAGAGTTGACCAATGCTGATGAGGAAGGTCAAAACCTGGCACCTTTTGTGTAGGGTCATCTAGGTAACTGCCTGTATCCGGACGTTCAGCAGACCATTTGGCTTTCCACTATGTGTTGATGTCAAAGTTATTAGACAGCTGTTGAGTAAGTGCCAGAGATGGCTTCCTGGATTTAAGTCTGCTAATTGATAGATGTGGAGATCAGCATGCACAGGAAGAAGTGGGTTTCTCATAATTTCATTGTACTCCTTAACTAGAAATTTTAGATCTAGACAACCTAGAACTATGCCGCCTTCAGTTCGATCTAAGTATAGTATATAAAATTATATATTGCAATGTCCTACCTGTCAATGAATACTTCAGCTTCAACCAAAACAATACAAGAGCACAAAATAGATACAAACTAAAGATAAACCGCACCAAACTTGATTGCAGGAAATACAACTTCAGCAACAGAGTGGTCAATGTCTGGAATACTCTACCTAACTCTGTGGTTTCTTCCCCAAACCCCAAAATCTTCAACATTAAACTCTCTACTATTGACCTCTCCTAAGAGGTCTGTAGGGGGCTTGCATAAGCATACCAAAACTTGCCTACTGTCCCTGTCCTATTTTTTCTTTTATTCTTATTTGTATCCATTTCATGTATTTATAACCATGTTCATACTTATACCTGTTATCTAATAATTGTTTGACAAAATAAATAAATAAATAAATAAATAAATAAACCCCTAAGGCTTCCTGCCTTCATAGAGCTGGTGGTGTAATGTGAATCAAGACGGCGAGCCAGCAAATAGGAGTAGATTTTATGCAACTGCTTATGATCCTCATTGTATCATTTAGTCTAACATTGATCTTGCTAGTGTGGCAGCTATTAAGCCAAACAGATATTCAGTATTTTTCCAACCATAGTGCTAATATTTTGAGAATAGCAGCTGAGGCTCTCCATCTTGAGCCTCTTAGTTTCTGGAGTAAGTTGTTCCTGGTATTGATTTTATCAGACATGATCTTTAGGGGTTTCTTATAAGAGACAGTCCGATCCAAAGTTAGTCTGAGGTATTTGGGGTGAGGATAATAAGGTTGTTATTCGGGTAGGCCTTTGGGGTGACATTGGTGAGTTTGTTGTTGAGATGGAAAGAGGTGGTCACCATTTTTCTGACACTGGGTACGAGTCTCCAGTCAGCAAATAATTTTCCCAGGGACTTCAGGTCCTCAGAGAGGAGGCAGTCCAAAACTTCCAAGTTTTTATCTTGCATTACCAGGACCAGGTCATCTGCTATTGTTGAGTCTTCTTACCTTGCTAACATTGTTCCCCATAGTGATCTGAAAGGTTCTATCACTGAGCATGTTGTTTATTAGGTGATAGAGAATTTTACAGAGGAAGATGTGACACAGATTGTAAAGCAGACCCTTCTTCCACACGAAATCGTATTCTGCATTATAATAGACCAGGGGTGTAAAATTCATGTTGTCACGGCGGTGTCACATGATGTTTCGGAACTTTTTTGCCCTTTGCTAAATCGGGTATGGGTGTGGCCAGTACATGATGCATCTGGCCTACAGGCTGGGATTTTGTCAGCCCTGTAATAGACCAATTTTGATTCTTCATTGAGCCACTGAACTTTTCAAGCTGTAAAGTTGTATTGTGGTAAAAGCAAAACATGATTAAGCATGTTTTAATATGTGAATACTCATGGCAAGATAGTGATAAAAGAGACAGTAAACAGTAAATTCAAAGAAAAATGAAATGCCAAAATAGTATTCAAATGTTTTCCCATTTTCAAAAATTCTTCAAATTGACATCTTGTGTATTTTTAAAGGGTCAGTATGCCATTCAACCTCCTCTTTTATTTCAGATTTAATTTCTGCAGGGTTGAAATTTACTCTCAATAAAAGGATGACATGTCCATTCAAATAACATCGACTTCACCCAGGATTACACCAATAGACCAATTTTGATTCTTCACTGAGCCATTGAACTTTTAGCTTGACAAATCTCTGCCAAAAATGTTGACAAAGGGATATGAAAATGTGGGGATTTATTACTCTTATGATGGTAAAGGTAAAGGAGTCCCTGCAGATTTTACTCTGATAGTCATTGCTGACTATAGGGAGCAGTCTTCATCTCCCTTATGACGAAGGGTTCTCAAAGTGCATTTAATTTTAAAATTGGGGGTTGGTTTTCGTCTCTTTGTGTAAAAAGACAATTGACATCTCAGATTTAACATAGTGGCCTGGAGATACCATAGATGGTCCCACTGATTCTGTTTACTTATAAATGCTACTGTTATGTCCTGAGGACTCTAGGAGTTCTCACTCAGGTCCATTCACTTTGCAGGGGTGTTCTCCCCTTTACCCATTGGTTGGTTCTCCCCAGCAGCCAGCTATAAAAGCAGGCTGCGGGGTCCAACCAGTTGCTGATCGCTGCGAGCCAGTTCCCGGCTTGGCAAGCACGGTCAGCCCTTTATTGTTATAATAAAGTATTGTTGCACTCATGCTCTGGTTCAGCCTCTCTTTTCCCAAACTTAACACTGGCGACGAGGATGGGATGGCTACCAGAAGCACCTTGCAACCGCTGAGTCACTAGCTGCCGATCCGCAGCCAGAGAGAGCGATCGGCCGGCGATAAGAGCAACGCTGATCCGCAGCCAGAGAGAGCAGTCAGCAAGCAAAAGAGCAAACAAAAAGAGCGAACGCTGGTCCGCTGACAGAGAAAGCGGCCAGCAAGCAATAGAAGCGAACACTGATCCGCAGCCAGAGAGAGCGGTCAGAACGAAAAGTTAGAAGCGTCTGTAGCCGCTTGTTAGCCCAGCTACAGGGAAAGTGAAGCGCTGCGAGCCGCAGCCGCTCATTGTTTAGGCGCGAAATTCAAACAGCTGTCATTTGAATTTCAAACCTAAAAGGCACAGCACGGTGCCGTAGTCAAGTCACTAACGCCCACTCAGGCGCGAAGTCAAACGCCGCCAACGGCTGACGGCCAAACTTGGCTAACCCAGAGAGAGAGAGAGGACTGCGAAAAGCCTCTCCAGAGCTGAAATCACTTGCCTGCCACAGGCACTAGAGCATTTTTCTGCTGCCCCAGAGAGATTTTTTCCACAGGTTGTTCTACCGGCCCCATCACCATGAACTCCAATCCAGTCTTCCCAGTGTTCAAACCGGATGAGGAGAAGTGGGAATCATACAAGAACCACTTTAACCATTATATAGATGCAATTGGACTTGCTGATGCTGGAGAACATCGGAAAAAATCGTATTTCCTGATCTACTGTGGGGCCATCGTCTTTGATACTGCCACAGCCCTCGTGGCTCCACGTGAGTTGAAAAACGTTCCTTGGTCAGAGCTACTTGAAATCCTCACTAACCACTATTCCCCCAGGCCCTCACAGATTGCCAGGAGATTCACCTTCCGTATGAGGAAGCAAGCGGACAAGGAAACCATTAATCAGTATATGGCCGCTCTCAGAACAGCAGCATTGCATTGTGGGTTTGGAACCTACCTGGAGGACATGCTCCTCGATCAACTAGTCTGCGGGGTCAAGGACCTACACCTTCAAAGGCGCCTCCTCGCGAAAAAAGACCTCAATCTCGCACAAGCAGTCGAGGAGGCCTTAGCAGCAGAACTGGCAGCGCACTCAGCCACCGAAATCCATGGCCCGACTGCCAAGCTGACATCAATTCCAGTCCACTCCGAGGAGGTGGTAGCAGAGGAATCCCTGAGTGATGAAAACGACGTCCACCGCCTCTCCAACGACAGACGGCCGCAGGTAGGACCCAAACAAGAAAACATCGGTCCACCCAAGCACATCACCCTGTGCCTAGCTTGTGGTGGATCTCATCTGAGGGCCACCTGCAAGTTTAAAGGAGCCACCTGCAATAACTGCCATAAAAGGGGGCACATCGCGAGAGTCTGCCAAGCCCCTCAAAGCTCAACACAAAGGCACCCCCCCGTCTCACACTCGGGGCCGCACAGGCAAGTATTGAACTGTCGCACACATCACCGTGCCAAGCACACTTGCCACACTGTTAGTAAAATCTCTCTCTCCGTTTACTTAGAAGGTAAACCATGCCGCATGGAGGTTGACACAGGGTCAGCACTCTCAATTATCTCGTGGAACACCCTCAAGAGGCTCCAGCCCAGCCTATCAACTAGCCGGCTCCAGAAGTGCCAGTTTAGCCTGAAGGACTACCAGGGGAGGACCATTCCTGTAATCGGCAGAGGCAAGTTCCTTGTCAGTTTTAAAGCTTTTAAAGGTCACCTACCTCTAGTGGTAGTTAACGGCAATCTCCCTACCTTATTGGGGCTCGATTGGTTTCCCCATCTCGGCCTAGGGCTAACAGGAGTCCATGCTGTCTCAACCTCAGACACTGACTCCTTATTCGCTGATTACTCAGATGTATTCAGCGATGAGCTGGGGTGTTATAACGGTACCCCAATATCATTCTCAGTTGACCCCCAGGCAGTACCAATCAGGCTAAAACCGCGTAGGGTCCCATTCGCTATTCGGCCAAAACTAGATGCTGAATTGGATAAACTATTAAAACAAGGGGTCATTGAGCCAACAGATTTCGGCAAATGGGAGACGCCCATTGTCACACCCCTCAAAAAAGACGGTAGCCTGAGAATTTGCTCGGACTACAAGACCACAATCAATAAGTTTCTACAAGTTAGCGCTTACCCAGTGCCCGTCATTCAGCATTTATTACACACTTTTGAACCTGGCAGCATTTTTGCCAAATTGGACATGTCTCAAGTGTATCAACAGTTCCCTGTTGATAACCAAACAGCGGAACTCCAGACCATCGTCACTCACAGGGGTGCTTTCCGATGCAAGCGTCTCCAATTTGGCGTAAGTGTTGCCCCAGGTATCTTTCAATCCCTCATGGAGCGGATTTTACAGGGCCTCCCTGGAGTAGTACCCTACTTCGACGACATCTTAGTCTCGGCCAGGGACAGACCCCAACTCTTCCAGAGAGTTCGAGCAGTGTTAGAGAGGTTCAGACAGCATGGCCTCAAATTGAAAAAAGAAAAATGCGCCATTGCCACTAGACAGGTGGACTTTCTGGGTTATAAAATTGACACCTCAGGCATTCACCCCCTGGAGTCCAAGGTTAAGGCAATTCACGAGGCACCCACTCCAACCTCCAAAACTGAACTACAGGCCTTCTTGGGGCTATTAAACTTTTATGCGTCTTTCTTGCCCCATAAAGCATCAGTAGCTGAACCCCTACACAGATTACTGGATAAAAGTCACCTTGGCACTGGGGGCACAAAGAAGACCATGCTTTTCATGCCGTGAAATCACTACTCACGTCAGAGGCGGTACTTATTCAATTCGACCCCAACCTTCCTTTAGTCCTGGCAGCAGACGCATCCCCCTTTGGAATTGGGGCAGTATTAAGCCACAGGCTTCCCAATGGCGCCGAGGCGCCCATTGCCTTTTTCTCCAGGACGCTCTCCGCAACAGAGCGTAATTACAGCCAGATCGATAAGGAAGCTCTAGCAGCTGTTGCAGCAGTGAAAAAATTTCACGAATTTCTCTTTGGCCATTTTTTCGAGCTGGTCACAGACCACAAGCCCCTCCTGGGTCTACTAGCCGGAGACAAACAGACCCCTCAAGTCCTTTCCCCTAGGATGATGAGATGGACCCTCTTCCTAGCAGCCTTCTCCTACAGACTCTTACACCGGCCAGGTAAAACACTGTCCCACGCTGACGCTCTCAGCCGCTGTCCCTTGCTGGCTCCAGCTGAAGACCCTGCTCCTGTCCACGCCATTTTCGAGGTAACCCAATTGGACCTCCCCATCACTGCCCTGGACATTGCTGCTAAAACCAAGGCAGACAAAACGCTCGCCCAGGTGCTCGACTGGGTGAGGAGGGGGTGGCCGGGTGGCAATGTGGAAAACAAATTCTCACCTTTCAAGACCCGCATGCAGGAGCTGTCCAGTTTGCAGGGCTGTCTACTGTGGGGCACTCGAGTGGTCATCCCGACCTCACTACGTTCCCCGGTCCTGGAGGCGTTGCACGAGGGACACCCTGGCATCGTGAGAATGAAGGCATTAGCACGCAGCTACGTATGGTGGCCAGGCCTCGACGAGGACGTTGTCAGTTGGGTAAGTTCCTGCAACATCTGCCAGGAATCCCATCCAGCTCCTCCCATTGCCACCCCTACTAAATGGGAGAGCGCCAGCGCTCCGTGGTCCAGAATCCACATCGACCTGGCCGGCCCCTTGCATGGGAAAATGTTCCTAGTGGTCGTGGACGCCTATTATAAATGGATTGACGTTGCACAGCTATCCACAACCACCACACAAGCAATCACCAATGTATTAACACGCCTGTTTGTTACACACGGGCTACCCGACTCCATTGTCTCCGACAATGGCCCACAGTTCGCATCAACCGAGTTCAGCCGTTTCGCTGCCAACCTGGGTATCCGCCACATTTTCACAGCCCCTTTTCATCCTGCCAGTAACGGATTGGCTGAGAGGGCCGTCAGGACCACTAAAGAAGCCCTGGCTAGGTTCAGTAAGGATGACTGGCACCACAAACTCTCGCGTTTCCTGATGAGCCAGCATTCAACTCCATGTTCAGCCACCAACAAGTCCCCGGCTGAGCTCCTGATGGGCAGGCGTCTGAGGACTGTATTGGACAGACTTCACCCACAATACTGCCCTGACTCTCCCCTCGCTTCCACATCGGGGGTTAGACATTTTATCTTACAGGAGCCAGTATTCGCGAGGAACTTCGCTGGAGACCCCCTGTGGATCCCGGGCGAGATCGTGGCCATCACCGGACCAAGGTCGTATCGGGTCAGACTGGAGGACGGCCGGGTCTGGAGAAGGCACCTGGACCAGCTGCATAGGCGCCTCAGCACCCACACTAGCAGGGACCCAGAATCACAAAGCGACGGGAGGTCTCAGCATCAACCCCACATCCACATCCTTCCCGGCGACTAGTACACACCAACAGTCAGTCCAGAAAGCTCGAGCACGGACAGCGGCGCCCAGACGGTGGACCAGCCCGATCCAGCATACGGGAGCACGTCCCCAGTGACCAACCCTACGAGTCCCGGGCCTGCCCGAACCGAGGGGCACGTTGGTGACACACACCCGGCTCTGCCTTCCCAGACAGACTCTGAGCGGACAGTCAGCGTTCCAGAGCTGCGCCGTTCCGGGCGCCAACATAAACCTCCTGCCTACCTCAAGGACTATGCGTGTTCGCATCTGGGGGGAAGGGGTGTTATGTCCTGAGGACTCTAGGAGTTCTCACTCAGGTCCATTCACTTTGCGGGGGCGTTCTCCCCTTTACCCATTGGTTGGTTCTCCCCAGCAGCCAGCTATAAAAGCAGGCTGCGGGGTCCAACCAGTTGCTGATCGCTGCGAGCCAGTTCCCGGCTTGGCAAGCACGGTCAGCCCTTTATTGTTATAATAAAGTATTGTTGCACTCATGCTCTGGTTCAGCCACTCTTTTCCCAAACATAACAGCTACCTTAAAGTAATTACAGTATAAGTAACTGTTGAAGGATTAATATTTAATATAATCATAGAGGAATTGCACTTTATAATAAACACAGCTTGCAAAGATAATACTAATTATTCTCTCATACAGTTATGAGAAATAAGCCATTTCCAGCAAACCTCAAAAACATACACAGGACATTCCACTTAGATACCATAAACCTACTATAAGCAGCTGTTCTTAGCTGATTCAAAAACAATGCTATTCTGGCAGCTGCTTTATAATTTCCACCTTCCTAAGAGGCCCAGGTGAATTAAATATTTGCTCCAGCATTTTAAATGCAAGAGTAGTTTTCACAGTGACATTTTATATATAAAATTACTACACAGCAATGTTGGTAAAATTCTGCTCTTTACATGTTAAATAGAAGGATGACGGAATTTAATGCAAAAGTCGAAGAAACTATAAAAAACAGTGCAAGCTTTAGCCTAATCAGGGCTATTTTGTTTAAGTAATTGTTTGTATTATAACTTTAAACCAGAGTGTAGTCTTTGGCTGTTCTTAGTTTTGGGGAAAATCAAACTGAGGTAACTTGACCAGCAGGCAGAAATAATTGCACAAAGTACAAACACAATGCTTCTGTTACTTGATCACTATTTTTTTTGTAAAAATTTTATTTGGGTTTTCACAAAACATAATACAAATAAAATATCTTTTTTTGAGAATAGCATGGTCCCGGTTGTGTCTCCATACAGACACAAACTCAATTTCATATTCATCTTTGTGTTCTATTTCATATCTTACTACTATTTTAACATTTTCTCAATAATTTTTCCCTTCCCTTAGTTTTCCTAACCTTGTTTTTAATTATCTCATTCCTTTCTAAATTCAATTATATATCTTTTTCTAAGTTTCAATATATTTCTAATCATTATATTTATATTTTTGCCTGTCCTGTTTCAATTTCATACTTTCTTTTCTCATTAAACAAAATTTTCCCCTATAGTTACTGACTGGAGTATGACACCTTTGTATCTTTTAATTTTTCTCCATTCAACTCTTATTTAAACTTCAATTTATGACTTTACAATTATAACATTCAATATAACACATAACTTCCATTCGAATTCTGCTTGGTACATTCTTAAAATGCACACTAAGTTCTTAAAAAGAAAGTATATACACTGCTCAAAAAAATAAAGGGAACACTTTAAACAACACAATGTAACTCCAAGTCAATCACACTTCTGTGAAATCAAACTGTCCACTTAGGTAGCAACACTGATTGACAATCAATTTTACATGCTGTTGTGCAAATGGAATAGACAACAGGTCGAAAGCATAGGCACTTAGCAAGACATCCCCAATAAAGGAGTGGTTCTGCAGGTGGTGACCACAGACCACTTCTCAGTTCCTATGCTTTCTGGCTGATGGTTTAGTCACTTTTGAATGCTGGTGGTGCTTTCACTCTAGTGGTAGCATGAGAGGGAGTCTCCAACCCACACAAGTGGCTCAGATAGTGCAGCTCATCCAAGAGAGCACATCAATGCGAGCTGTGGCAAGAAGGTTTGCTGTGTCTGTCAGCGTAGTGTGCAGAGCATGGAGGCGCTACCAGGAGACAGGCCAGTACTTCAAGAGTTGTGGAGGAGACCATCGGAGGGCAACAACCCAGCATCAGGACCGCTACCTCCATCTTTGTGCAAGGAGGGACAGGAGGAGCACTGCCAGAGCCCTGCAAAATAACCTCCAGTGGGCCACAAATGTGCATGTGGCTGCTCAAATGGTCAGAAACAGACTCCATGAGGGTGGTATGAGGGCCTGATGTCCACAGGTGGGGGTTGTGCTTACAGCCCAACACCATGCAGGACATTTGGCATTTGCCAGAGAACACCAAGATTGGCAAATTCACCACTGGCGCTCTGTGCTCTTCACAGATGAAAGCAGGTTCACACTGAACACATGTGACAGACATGACAGGGTCTGGAGACACCGTGGAGAATGTTCTGCTGCCTGCAACATCCTCCAGCTTGACCAGTTCGGCAGTGGGTCAGTAATGATGTGGGGTAGCATTTCTTTAGGGGACCGCACAGCCCTCCATGTGTTTGCCAGAGGTAGCCTGACTGCCATTAGGTACCGAGATGAGATCCTCAGACCCCTTGTGAGACCATATGCTGGTGTGGTTGGCCCTGGGTTCCTCCTAATGCAAGACAATGCTAGATCTCATGTGGCTGGAGTGTGTCAGCAGTTTCTGCAAGGTGAAGGCATTGATGCTATGGACTGGCTTGCCCATTCCCCAGACCTGAATCCAATTGAGCACATCTGGGACATCATGTCTCGCTCCAGCCACCAATGCCACATTGCACCACAGACTGTCCAAGAGTTGGGGGATGCTTTAGTCCAGGTGTGGGAGAAGATCCCTCAGGAGACCTTGTGCCACCTCATCAGGAGCATGCCCAGGCACTGTAGGGAGGTCATACAGGCACATGGAGGCCACACACACAACTGAGCCTCATTTTGACTTGTTTTAAGGACATTGCATCAAAGTTGGATCAACCTGTAGTGTTTTTTTCCACTTTAATTTTGAGTGTAACTCCAAATCCAGACTTCCATGGGTTGCTAAATTTGATTTCCATTGATATTTTTGGTGTGATTTTGTTGTCAGCACATTCAACTATGTAATGAACAAAGTATATAATAAGAATATTTCATTCATTCAGATCTTGGATGTCTTATTTCTGTGTTCCCTTTATTTTTTGGAGCAGTGTATATAACAATAATAAATAAAATACTTATTCTATTCCAATTCAGCTCTATCATTAATGTTAGTTATAATCTTTAACATCTTTAACATTTCTTTTCAATGGGATATCATACTTCCTTAGGAACACTTATAATATTTCCATATTTTTTTCATATTTCTTTCATATTCCTCTTCCCTTAAATTTTTATAACTCATTAATAATAATTAAAATGTTTCCATCCTTTCCTAATTTCATTATCTCATTCTCTTTATTTCATTTATTTATTAACAAACATTAAAATTACATTACAATGAGTATTTTATCTATCATTTTAATCACACTTGTTTCATATTTTCTAAGTTCATTTCTATTTCTAATATAACAATACTATCTTATGTACCCTTGCAGAATCCCTCTTTCAATTAAATTTTCACCCATTATCTCTATGTCTTCTAAATAGGCTTATACCTTTAATCCTTGCACATTTTCCCTGTTTCTCTATATCCTGTTTCTGTCCTTTATAACTTTTTTTCCTTTCCCTCTTCCCCCTCTTCTTCTCCCTCCCCTTTTTGACCCCTTGTCTCTCTAATTCTAATTCTCTCTTCTGTAATCCACTCTTCTGTTTCTTCCTAATATTGTAATTACTTTTCAAACTATTCCTTTTTTTGGTTGTTTTTTTTCAGATCTTAAATTTTTCATTCTCTTTCCCCACATAGAATTACTTGGTCATTGAAGATGGCATCTTCTTTGTCCCGCCTTTCTTGTTCTACAGGCATTTCTTGTTTCTCATAGTTCAGGATCTCCATTTCTAAAAAATTAAAATATGGAGCCAAAAAAATTTCTCTCTTCTTGTGCATCTTCTTTCTGATTTTTAAGTTCCATTTTCAGTTCTTCCAAGAGTGATACCATTTTAAAAACTTTTAAGCAACCACTTGATTGATTTTAGTCCTTTAAATCCAATAACCAAAAATCCAAAAATCGCCAAGTAATCCAAATAATCTAAAGCTGTTTCTTCTTGTTTCTATTTTCCACTTTCTCTTCCTGGGGTTCTATTATCTTGTTACAAAGTTTCAGTTAGAATGTATCTTTTAGGAATCTTGTTAAAGTTTCACTATTAATTCCTTTTACTTCCAGGTGGTCTCCTCCATTTTTCCACCCTTTTGGTTTTTCCTTTTCTCTCTTTTCCTTCTTTTAAAAGATTTTGAAAATCCAAAAGTCTTTTTTATCCCTTTGACATTTTATTTTCAACTTAAATTCCTGTTAATGTCAAAGTGGATTTTTGTCAGTTTCTTACTTAAACCTCTTAGTTGTCAATATGGGGAAGGAAAGAAAAAAAATCAAATCCTCCCCCTTCTCTCTCTCATTTGCCTCCTCAAAATCTTCTTTAGGAAGAATGTTATTCTTTATAGTTCAAATTCCAGGGTACCTTATGTTGTTGCTTTTCAGTTCGACCTGGTCAGCCAAAACTTTCTCTTCTTATCTTCCTCCTGCACATTATTTTCCAGTTGAGTTCTTCTTTGAGGTGGCTATTTCTGACCACTGCTGCAACTGACTTTGGGAAAGGGAGTAATGGCCAGCTGGGGAGGAGAGATGCGGCTCTCCTTGACCTTGCTGGCAGTCTCCACCCTCTTCACCACCTCTTATGGGGTAGCTTAGCCCCAAATCCAGCTGGCTCAGGATACTCCAGCAGCGAGCATGGATCAAAACCACACACGATCATGGATTTTGGTCCATCTCTGAAGCTCAAACCAGAGTCCACCTGTTACTTGATCACTATTAAATGTGGTGCTTGGCATTAAAGACAGTACTCATCTTTGAGATTTGTGGTGAATCCATGATGGGACTAGAATAAATATGGTGAGCTTTCTTCTCCACAAAATAAGAAAACCATTGTGGATAGAGCCACAGGTTCAGAGGTGGTATTCAGCAGGTTCTGCCCAATTCTGGAGAACCAATAGTGGAAATTTTGAGTAGTTCAGAGAACCAGCAAATACAACCTCTGATTGGCCCCGCCCCATCTATTCTCTGCCTTCTGAGTTCCAGCTGATTGGCTGGATCTTCTTTTGTTGCCCTGTAGAGGACAACAGAGCTGGAAAGCAGGTTAGTGGGGTGGGGAGGGAATGCAGATTTTGCAGTATCTTTCCCCTGCCATGCCCACCAAGCCACACCCACCAACCCATGCCACTCCCACCAACCCATGCTCACAGAACCAGTAGTAAAATAAATTTGAATCCCACCACTGCACAGGTTACCCTTGTTTCATAATGTTCAGAATGTGTGTGTTTGTGTGTTTGTGTGTTTAAAGTCTATGAAATTTATAGCAACGTTGGCTTTTTTTGAAGAAGGATTTCTTTCCAACATTTTCTGTCTGGTTGTGTTACTAAAGCTTCTACTTTGCTGAGGCTCAAAGAGCAATAAGATCCTTAAGGGAAGAGAAGCTATATCAAATATATATACAATTTTCAGCTCTGCCAGGCCAATCTATGAACTTTCTTATTGAATTTTGATTAAAAACCAAATTGGTGTATCCATAAAAGGATAGAACAGGTTCACCTGTAACTAAGCAACCTCTCTGTCCTAGCTTTCTCCAGAATTCATCTCTTCCTAATTCTGAAGAAATGTTTTTGTAGCAACCTCTAATATAGAAATATGCATGATAAGAATAGTAGTATTTTGCTTTAATTGATTTGTATTTTATAGCAAATCATGTATGTGTGGGCAAGCAGATATTTGTCTATGTGTGTGTAAGTTCTCATGTGTCTGTCTTTTTCTTTCTATACACAGGATGCTACAGAACTTGGCTTCTATGAAAAGAATTGATTCAAGAAACCAAAAGGTATCATATAAATCACTACCTTTCAGGGAATACTGTATAAATTTATGACATAGAAGATAATTTATGGCTTAAATGATGTCACCATTAAGCTATAAAAACCATTTGAATTGAGTTATTTGCTCTGAAAAGTTCCTGATATTTCCCATAAAAGAGCTTCAGATGTTTGGCATTATTCTTTTTTGCCAGAAATACATATCTTATTTCTTGGAGAGTTATAAATTTTAAAATTATTGTTGACTATTAATATATTGAAAGACTTACTTCATATTTTAAACATAGACTGTTTACAGAGCTAAGATGTGAATCATCAGCATGGTGGATTAATGCCAGTTTTTGTGAACCAAAACATTACATAGAATCATAGATTCATAGAATAACAGAGTTGGAAGGGACCTTGGAGGTCATCTAGACCAACCTCCTCTTCGAGCAGGAGAGTCTATTTATTCATAAACCACATGGAGGGGAAAAAAAAGAAGCCTTAATGTTTTAATCATGTTTTCTTCGTAGCAATTAAGAACTCATATTTAGTGTTTATATTTGCTTTGAAGAGAATTTTGGAATTAAAAAACCCCAAGAGATTATAATAATAATTATTATTATAAGTCACGTTTACATTTTTTTTCTAGTTCAGATGTATACATGGCAAGAAAAACGAACCTTGCAATTTTAACAGACAGATGGCATAGGGAACAAAGCTGTTACACAATCTGGTTGTCCTGCTAGAAATGCTTTGAAACCTCCTCCCAGAGCAAAGCAAGGGAAACAGACTGTGAAGTGGGTGTGTGGGGTCTCTAACAATGCTTTGAGGTCTAAGCACATAGCACTTATAAGCAGTAACCCGAATAACAGGAAGTGACCTTCCTATAATCTTCTCAGCTATCCTTACTACTCTCTGAATGGACTTTCTCTCTGAGACACTGCAGTCACCAAACGAAACAGTGGTGCTGTTTGTTAAAACCCTCTCAATTGTGCCTCTGTAAAATGTGGCCAGGGCAGAAGGAGAGAGATGTGGTCTCCTCATCTGACATAGAAAATGCAGACGCTGGGTTGCACACTTTACTAAGGAGAGACCAGTTCTGTTAGTTATCTGTACCCTCAGATACTTAATACTGTTGACCATCATATGAAGAATGGTTAGAGGAACTGGGCTTGGCTGGTCTAGTAAAGAGACTAGATGACCTACAAGGTCCCTTCCAACTCTGATTATCTGTTATCTGTATAGCTGCATCCTTGATACTGAGTAGAGTACGACTATGCTGACTCTTTCTAAAATCTACAATGACTTCCTTTGTTTTATTAACATTTAGAACAGGTTATTTTTATTGTACCAATCCACCAGAGCCTTCACCTCTTCAAGAATGCTTTAATCTGGAATGCTACACAGGTAGACCTCGACTTACAGCAGTTCATTTAGTGACCATTCAAAGTTACAACGGCACTGAAAAAAATGACTTATGACAGTTTTTCATACTTATGATTGTTGCAGAATTCCCATGGTCAATTCCCATATGATCAAAGTTCAGATGCTTGACAACTGATTCATATTTATGACAGTTGTAGAGTCCCTAGGTCATGTGATCCCCTTTTGCAACCTTCTGACAAGCAAACTCAATGAGGAAACCAGAATAACTTAACAACCATGTTAATCTGGTAACTTAACTCAGTGATTCACTTAACAACTGTGACAAGAAAGATCATAAAATGAGGTAAAACTCACTTAATAAATGTTTCACTTAGGAACAGAAATTTTGGGCTCAATTCTGGTCATAAGTCAAGCACTACCTGTATGAGTTAGACTTGAAACCTTGAATAGTACCTTCTAGCTTTATTTTTCTATGGTCCCATGCTTCTGTGAAGTTAATAAAAATTATTTTTTATATCTCTCTTTGTATCTTCCATTTGTAACACACACCCTTTAGCCAACTTATACCTACCCAAAAATAGAATCCAGTTCTGTAATACAAATAAACTTGTATGTTAGTGCAAACAGAGAATTCCATTTTCCAGAATGATTTCTCTGCTGTCAATCAAAAGTAAGTCCTATCTTAGTTCACACCAGAAAGCATCTCTATTAGAATTTCCTTTAAGTATCACCTTTTGATTGCTTAGTTAAGATTGTGACTTCTTGGCTGTCATACCCAGTAATTACACAATTCAGAATTAACAGATGTTCCTGATTTCCTGAAAGCGATCTCATTCTTCCATTTATAGCTTCCATTTCCCCTTTTGTTCCCTGTATAAGCAATGAAGTCAGCTCTAGATCTTCTAAGCAATGGAAAGACATGTTTAATGATGAGAAACCTACATTATAAGTACCTTGTTTTCATAGCATGATGGAGACAGATAGAAAATTAGTCACGTCAGACTATAGAATTTTCACTTTGGATCTAAATATATCAAAATAGATTATTATTTGACTTGATTTGATAACTGATGTTTTACTATGGTAGATTAATGCTTATGGAATGTGCAGTTATGGCTTTAACTGCAATCATTAAAATTGTTCAAAAATTATTATTTGAATCTGAAACACTGACAAAGTCTTAGAAAAACATGCCAGAAATACCTTCATGTAGCTGCTAAATTTATTCTTGTAGTTCAACCATGGGTACATACAGGATGCACATTTAATTTTAAACATAACTTCTGTGTTCACATATCATGTATTCCAAAACAACTAATTATACTGCATCTTAACACAATGTTGTACAAAGCCAAGTCCATTCGGTCTTGAAAATGTGGGAGTCATCTCAAACAATGTATCTGGGATATTGTCTAGGATCCAACACTACCATTTATGGATTTTTCTCAAGTGGGCATGAGACTTCAGATAATCTCTCTTCAATTTTACTTCTGAAATATAGTTGAAACTTCTCCTTGGTGAGGTTAGATGCACTGTTCTCCATAGTCCTTTGGGGACGTTACTTTTCAATGGATCTATGTATGTGAATACAGCTCTGTGGAATCCCAGAGCCACATACTCTTTTGTTGATCTCTTTACAGGGAGTCTTGGATGACATGTATCTATCTTATTTTTAAAGTACTACTTTGGTAGAGAGTACAGTACTTATCTTTCATTTCTATTCTGACCAGGATCCTGTCATATTTTGCGCCTCCATTTATTCTATCTGTCTTACTTACATCTAAATATTAGTTCAAAGGTTGGTGATTGCCACTGTAATTTTATATTATTGTTATTATATTAACAAATCTTTATGTTATTTTATTCTATTAGATGTCTACTTTTTACTGTTATGCATAATGTTAATTTCTTTTTTTATTGCAATGTTCTCTAAAGGACATAATAAAGGTTTTGATTTGATAGAATGCCAAATAATCAAAATAATTTGGGGAATCTGAGATCATCTGCAAAATTCAGACTGCCATATTCTGTTTTAACCATTATTTGGCTGTTGAGAAATAAACTGACAGTGATCCAAAAGAGGAATTGAAGATCTACTTTGCATTCAAGATTGACATTCTGAATAAGAATATAAATCTCAAGTGGTTACTGAATGGATTTTTACATGCAGTTTTGGAAACCAGTTGGCCAAAATTGGTGGAAATTTCAAATAAAAGGAAACACAATATATTTTTTAATTAAAAGTCATGGTGGCATAGTGGTTAGAATGCAGGCTACTTCTGCTGACTGCCAGCTGACTGAAGTCTGGCAATTCGATTCTCACTGTCTGAAGGTTGACTCAGTTTTCTATCCTTCCGAGGTCGGTCGCTGTTGGGAGAAATATGTCGACTCTGTAAAACGCTTAGAGAGAGCTGTAAAGCACTGTGAAGCAGTATATAAGTGTAAGTGCTACTGCTATTGCTAATCTTTTTCTCAAATAGATAGGAAATTTGATAATATAAGCTCAAATATCTCAGATACATATACCGTACGTTTTCCTAGGAATCAGAGTAAAATCTCCAGGGTGCTTGCTTACAAAAAATATAGTTTCAATACAATCTTGAAAAGAAAGAATGCTAAGGATCGGTGTCCCCACCCATCTGAGTGGGGCTGTCTTACACTTTGCCATTTGATATAACAGATAACCAAAGTTTTTGTCTTCACAAGGCCTTCATTTTTTTTTTTCTGTAATCAGATAATTTATTGGTATTAATTACTGTATATTAGAGCCATTTTAATAATATTAAGTTGACGGAAAGTTGTAAACCATAATGATTCAATTTTCTTGAATCTTTAGGGGAAGTGGGAAGTGTATTCATAATGGTTTGTATACTCCTAAGAATCTGTAAGATTAATTACTTGAATTGCTCCCTTGTCTATTTCTTATTTCTCTCCAGCTGTCTTAATGCTTCTCTCCATCCTCCCCCATATTTTGTATATTATGAACTTTGGATAATGTTCTCTGAACCATTGTTTGCATCTGTACAGTACATCATCTAAAATAATCTTGACACATGTGGATCTTCTTGACAAGAATTCATGGCCTCTTGTGTTTGGTCCTGGAATGTAAATACATTTTAATCGATTGACTATCTCCCAATTTAATTATAGTAAACTTCCTTCAGTTTAGAGACTGAGTCTTTTCCCCCGTAAACAATCTACTATCTATCTCCACTAAGCCTGAAAGGATACACAATTTCCATCACCATCGGTATTTTGATATCTTCCCAAATATTACAATCCAACAGAAACTTTCAAAGTTTATGTGAAGTTTGTAGATCTCTAACCTAGTATGATATTGTTCTGATTTACTGTCTTGCAGTATTGGCTGTCCATTCTCTTCTTAAAACCTCCAGTGTTGGAGCATCCACAGCTTCTGGAGACAATTCATTTCACTAATTAATTGGTTCTAATGGTCAGGAAATTTCCCCTTATTTCCATGTTTGTTGGCTTCTTGACTAGTTTCTATCCACTGCTTTTTGTTCTGCCTTAAGTGCTTTAGTCTATTTCTGTGTATTTGGTTTTTCTTGCCTAAATGTAAAACCTTATTTTTCTCATCATTGAATTTCATTTTGTTAGATAGTGTTCAAATTTGTCAAGATCCTTCTAATTTTTTCTTTTCTTTCTTTTATTTCTTTGTCAATCATGTACAAGATAGCAAGTATAGGTATGAACATAAACATGAACAAATGAAGTCAATAGAGATAAATGGGGACAGTAAGACAGGGACGGTAGGCACGCTGATGCACTTATGCACACCCCCTTTAAGGACCTCTTAAGAATGGGATGAGGTCCATGGTAGACAGTTTGAGATTGAAGCTGTATATTGAAGCTTCTGTATCTTAAGCCTCTCTTCTGGAGTGTTGGCTATTCCTACCAGCTTGGTGTCATCTGCATATTTGATGAATTTCCCTTCTATCACCTCATCTAAATCATTTAAGAAAATATTGAAGAGTACCGGGCCTAAGACAAAGCCTTTGGGTACCCCACTGCATGTTTCCTTCCATGTGGATATAGTTCCATTAAGG
This sequence comes from Pseudonaja textilis, assembly GCF_900518735.1. The sequence goes on along the minus strand of NW_020769343.1, from coordinate 3,013,963 downwards.
ACTAGATGTTGAGTGCAGTTGGTCAGCCAGTTGGTGGTGATGCTATCCAACTTACATTTTTGTCACTATTCTATCAAATAATAGATTTGGTCTACTTTATCAAATGCCTTACTGAAGTCCAAGTAAATTATATTCACAATATTTTGTTGGTTCACAGAACTGACAGTGTCCAAAAAGAATCAGGACATTTTGATATTGCAAAATATGTTTACAACCTCAAAATAATATTAATTTCTGATTCTCAAAATGTCTTTGTTAGCACTTGCAAACTAAATGATTTTTGTATACACTACCAATTATTGAACATTATGTGATATACAGCATTGGAAGTTAAATTTCAAAACAATATACAAGATTTGTTTATAACAATTGCAAATTCATAAATAAATGGTTAGAACAAGACCTAGAAATTGATTTTATCTGTAAATTAATGCATGTGTAGTTAACCAAAGTCTAGTGGGTAGACAGTATACAAATTATTGCATAAGCAAATTAATAAACATATTGCAGTCCTTCCATTATATGGAAATTATGTAGAATCTAGTATCATTAAATTCTATATAATTTCCATATAATGTAAGCCCTGCAATGTTCATTAATTTTTATCTTTAGTAATATGAATTGTTATTTATTTAACATTATTAAGGGATAATAATAGGAATATGTAGGCAATTACTTCCTTGTAATTTCAAAATGTTAATCAAAGTTCATTTCTATAATTCAAAAAACTGTCCAAAAGAGAGTGGAGCTGATTCTCATATAATTTAAAACTTTTTGGGGGTGTTATTGAAATCAGATTTCTCACACAGTACTTAGTTACTAAGGCACTGGTTTTAATGTGGCAGTAAATCTTTTTTAATCAGTCTGTGGTATAAAAGGTTGGAAATTGTAAGATATTGTCAGTTTGTCATTAAATGCTCTGTAAAGATTTGGGGAATAATTTTCCTTTTGAAAGTAGGGTTATGCTAATTTTGACTTTTTCAGATGTGACAAGTAGTACTGAAATGTATTAGTCTCTAATTAGCTATTAGCTATGCTTGAATAATGCTTAACAAAATGAACATTTAAAGTTTCCAAATGCAAATATAATTACAAAAGTGCAACCAGTTTGACTGTGAGGTGCAGATAAATTTGCAATCTAAAATGCCCTTAAAAATCTCCAGCTGTGAATAACTATAATTTGTAACCTTAAGTAACTCAGAAAGCATCAAGCTGGTTTTTTTAAAATACACAGATAATGTAGCATTACATTAACAAATATAAATAGTAAATGCATACAGTGTAAGAAAAAAAATACTTTACTAGAGATAAATGCCACTTAGGACACTTTTTAAAGAAATCAACTTTTCTTAATTTTAATGTTACATTTCTATTTATACAGAAACTATTCTCCATAATATAAAGAATAAATAAAAAACCTATAATAAAAATCCTAAAGATGTATACAATTTGAAAGACTTCTCTACTTACTTAATGACTTATAGCTCATGTTCCAATGTTAAATGTAGTCCTTGACCATCAAATCATTTCCCACTCCTGTTAAACTGTCAGTAAAATATATTAGTTCTTGGTATTTGATTTGTAGTATAATAAATATTAGTGAACACTCAAATATTAGACATGATCTGAGTGGCTTTAACAGTCACATGGTAATCTTAGAAACACAATTATTTTTGCACAAAGATGTTGTAAATAAAAAAAATTCCTAAACCAAATTTTACTCCAGTTGCTTAGGTGGACCTATTTTAATACTGCTTCAGAATTTAACCTGTTGCTACCATCAATCAGATAAAAGTCTTACAATGAAATATATTACGTGTTTGTCAACTGGGCAGACTATGGTATTTTGATCTTGTAACAGCAAACCCCATGAAAAACTGTTGAATTAATATGTCAAAGATTGCGAGTAGACTTATAGTAACTGATACCATGAAGATTAACAAAGATGGAAGACGTATACTGAAATTCTGTACTGTAGAGATGTCAATATCCAAGATATCTTAGAAAATCATCCTCATTTAAAAACATCTAGTAGCAGAAAATGAAGATCAACACTTCAGTGACTACCAAGTTGGAAAAGTGTACTAATTGATGGGATATGTACAGAAGTATGGCAAACAATAGATTAAGACTCAGTAAATGTTCTAACCAAATCAAAATTAGGAGAATGATGTAGATTGGTAAGGGTTAATCTATATACCAATGTCAATGAAATGCAATTTAATGTGCAAATGATCATATCAGTCTTACTTTCAGGTACTTTCACAAGATGTGCAGATCAGAGACATACACAGATAGGGAGATACCAGATATTTGAGCTGGTGTTCAGAAAAATCAAGAAACTACATACATTACTGCTATATTACATCACGCTTCAGACTACAAAACCCTTTAAAAAAATACTCAAATACCACGTGTCGGGCTCTTATTGCTTTAAAGGCAGATCTCAAGCCCATCATCTCTGAATATGCCTCGCAGCATTTCAGCAGGCCATATCAGTTTATCTCTGTTGCTGCTGGATCTGTATTTCTTGTGTGCTGGCAGATGGCTTTGGAATGACTCAGTAGAGCTGAGGATGGATTCTGCAACAACTATGGGGATGGAGGATGGATTCTGAAACAACTGCGGGGCTGTTGGAAATGGGTCTTTTCATGTATTGATGTGGTGCATATTGTTAAAGGAGATTGGAGCACATATTAAGCCTTAGGTTAAAACATGGTGAAGGTGGAATCAGGCGGGGATCAGTTAGTGAGGGTAGGGATGTAGACATGTTATAGGGTGAATAGCATTTAGGCATAATGGGTTAGGCCTGGCCAGAATTAGAATTGTGTATACGCCTTGGTGTGGTGGGGTATGTCTCATGATAATGGTAATAAAAGGAAAGGGAGCAAACTCAAACCCACCTCTAACCTTGTCTGGGTTTTAGCCTTTCTTGTCAGAGAAGAGTATTTGTTGTTTGCTGAGCTAATGAATAAACCACCATTGCACTACAAAGGAGCTGGAGTTTGTATTCATTACAGGACAAATCTTCACTACTCAAGGCCTGGCTGAGACCATGTTATTTCTATACCCACAAAGATCGGAATTCCATAGGCAAAAACTTTCTTATGAAAGTTATTCTCTGAAGAAGCAGGACACAGAAGTGTTATTGCTTTTGAGGTTTGGTGTTGGAAAAAAATCCTGACAATACCAGCCATAGTCAGGATAATAGACAAATGGATGATAGAACAATCAATCCTCCTTGGAAGCACAAATCAGGCAGAAATTATAAGTTGGAATACATTACATGAAGACCTATTTCTTTTGAAAAGTCTACATTCTGGGAAAAGTAGAAGGAAAGGAAAGAAGTAGATGATCAACAGCAGGACAGATGAATCAGATTACAAAGGCAATGGGTGCACTTTAAGACTTGAAAGGCCAAGTTTGAAATATTTGATCCTAGATAAGATCTGAGATTCAGAACTGACTGTAATGCTATATATCTGTTGTTGCTATATATCTAATGTTGTAGCTGCAAAGGAAGGCAATCTGCTATCAACCATAAAGTTCTTCTAGGAGTATCAGCAAATATTGGTCATAAATACATGAACGTTTATTTAGGAACAAAGTTTATCAACATATTTCTTCGAATCCCTTGTTTGTTTTATTGCCTTTCTGAAACTTTGGGATTTTTTTTTCCAGTTGTTTCAAAATGTACAAAGAAATTTTAAAGTTAGATTTCATTTTTATATTTTAGTAGAAATCAAAATGGATAGTTGAAGTTTAATTTTTCAGATAACATTTTTCTTAAATTTTTCATATTTCTATAAATATGTAAAAATCAACCCTGGCACGTTTATTTGTAGACTAATACATATATGAAAAATAAATGGCTTTGTACAGCAATTGGGATAAAAAAAACACTCAAGGAAATATTTTACTAGCTTAAAATAATATCTAGCTCCAAATAACTTTCTGATCTGAGAAGCATTTGGTATTATACATTTGATTATAGCCATTAACATTTATGAATTATCACTCCCTCTTACTATTTAGCAAAAGGGATGAATTGTTCATGTTCTTTCAAATAACTTATTTATGTTGCTTTTTTGTGTTTCATGTGTAAGATACAAAATAATGGAAAACAGAAAAAGAATAAATCTCCATTAATCAAAAACAGCATACGCTGTTGCATGGAAATGCAAAATTAACTTATTTATATCTGGGATAGAACAAGAGATTGCCTCATTCAAATGTAAATACTATAGCTACTGAAGTGATTTCGGTCTACTACTTATTTTGGAGCTTGTGGGATAGATGGAGTATGTTAAAAGTCAACACTAACCCATATACAAAGGGCAAAGGAAGGTAAGATATCAAAATTCTAGCTGGATACAAGGAAGAAAGATGAGTAAAATAGTCTCTCCCCCCTTAATCTTAAAATGCCTGAATTTTCAAAGGAATGAAGTGATATAGTTGAATATCAAACTGATAGTGAGTGAACTGATATGACTAAACATCTCCGTGATTTCCATTGTATAATTGTTTTGGGAATGTTAGTTGGACAATAAGCCAGAGGTATAGTTATTTTTGCAGAGTTTTAGCTTTCTTTTTTTAAATACAATATCAAAATATTTTGCATTTATATTACATGTTCTTGCAGTAATAATATAGCAAATTCCAAAGTGTCTGAAATGTATAATTTTACAATAATCTAGGAAAGTAACTCCTATTATTTCCCACACTGCAAATGTGTGTGGGTGGCTACAAGAAGAGTGAAGCTGAGAGTTGCTCATCCAAAATGATATAGTTATATCCAGTGGTGGCATTCAAATTTTTTTACTAATGGTTCTGTGGGCATGGCTTGGTGGGCGTGGCAGGGAAAGAATACTGTAAAATCTCCAATCCCACTTCACTCCAAGGGAAGAATACTGCAAAATCCCATTCCTTCCCCACCACACTAACCTGCTTTCCAGCTCCGTTCTCCTGTGCAGCCCAACAAAAGAAGACCCATCCAATCAGCTGGGACTCGGGAGGCAGAGAATAGATGGGGCGCGGCAGTTAGAAGTGGTATTTACCGGCTCTCTGAACTACTCAAAATTTCCGCTACCAGTTCTCCAGAGTTGGTCAGAACCTGCTGAATACCACCCCTGGTTATATCTTAAGCTTTCACAGAAGTAGTTTATATCTCAGTGATCGTTTCTGAGCTAAGAAATAATTCCTTAACAGTAAATAATAATTTTTTTTTCATACATTTGCACTCAGAGTGTTGTAGAATTATGTAACATCACAAATTATTTCTTGGTAATTTTTTAAAATAATATTTTATTAAGTTTAAAAATACAAAGATAAAAACCTAATACAAGCTAAGAAAAAGAAAATTGCAGAGAAGAAAATATGTAAAAAAAATATATTCTTTTAAAAATCCAAGATACTTGAACTAAACATGCTTTCAATGCCATAAAACTGAATCTCTGTTTAGAATTTTTGCTATGTTCATGAGCCTACCATTTTTATTAAAATTTTCTTGTCAATTGTAACAATAATTTGAAGAGTTTTACCAAGAAAACTTTATTTGTAGCATAAAAGTGCCACCTTGTGGTCAGTCCAAAATATTATATCTTATTTTGGATTTTTCATCTTTAACTAATTTGCCAGTTTTTGTATTACTATGATCTGTACAGCTCTGCAAAATACTTTTTTCTACATTGAAGGTTTGCAACTACTACATGAAACTAGTACTAGCATTAAAACTAGCATTTTTAAAAATGAAGTTGATTTTCTATGTGTTTGAAAGTGTGGTTTATGTCAGAAACTGGGGAATAAGGACTGAATCCTTTAGTCCAGCATCCCCCAAGCTTTTGGACACCAGGGACTGGTTTCGTGGAGTGGGGTTGAATTGGAGACTGGAGGGTTTTGTGTGCTGCTTGCATCCCACGGATGAGGCTTCACTTGTTTGCGTGGCTGGTATGCTGTGGACCAGTGCAGGTCCACGACCAGGAGTTGGGGACCCCTGCTCTAGTCAGCACATTACCATACTATATGGACAGAAGGTAGTATAATAAATATTATTTCAGTTTCTATGTTTCAATCCTTTAATTACTGGAAAGGCAACACTGGATATGAAAGCCTAATGAGCTACAGTGGCTCAGTGGTTAGAGTACAGTTCTGCAGGCTATGTCTACTGGCTGCTCGCTGGCTGCAATTTGGAAGTTCAAATCCCAAAGCTCAAGGTTGACTCGGCCTTCCATCCTTCTGAGGTGGGTAAAATGAGGATCCAGATTGTTGGGGGCAATATGCTAACTCTGTAAACTGCTTAGAGAGGGCCATAAAGCACTATAAAGCAGTATATAAGTCTAAGTGCTATTGCTAATGTCTTCTAGTCTTTGGGGAACAAGAGAAACACTGCTTTCTGCTCTCTGAGCCTCATCAATCTGCTATTTAACACAATTATTCCAAAACTAATAGCTATTTCTGATTTTCCAATATTTATCTTGGGGGAAGCAACCAGTTTAAGTAGTCCTCGACTTACAACCACAATTGACCGTGGCATATGAGATGCCTCCTGCCATTCTGCAAGCAGGTATCGTGCTCATGATTGTTTGAAAGGCTCCTTTTCCAAATTGTGGGATCATGGCTCGCCATAAACTAATGATCCTTGACATATTACACAGTGATTATTTCTCCTTTCCCACTGTCAGTGATTAGGAGGTGAATCACTATGAAACAATGTCTCCTTCACATAATCCTTGCAGGCTGCTCAAAAGAATGTTATGCTTGATGTTATTACAGACTACTCAGATGTTGTCAAGATCCAGGAGGGCTGTAATCCCTCCACCCATGTCAGAAGAAAACCTATCCATCAGATCAACTAAGGTCACTTTTCCTCAGACTCAGATCTGAATCAATTTCCTCTAGAACGTCTGTAACTGCAGCACCACCCCTCTCATTGTATTCCCTAAAAAGGCAAAGTTGGAGAATGACTGGTTTAAATCCACTAGGTCAAGAGGGACTCTTTTTAGGAGAGGGCAAGGAGCATACAAGTGGCAAGCCTTCCCCCAGTTTATCCTATTTGCTGAGGTTGAACCATGTGAAATGAATCTCAATTAATGTTCCAAGTTGATTTTCCTTTACCTTGTCCAATTTTGTTTGTGCAAAGTCTACACTAGAACAAATATGAGCTATTTTAGCAGACAATTTTTCCTTTCCCTCTACTCCATAAAACGGAGTGAATTGCTTTAAAACGTCATTGGGTGTATAAAAGGACAGAACTGTAAAACAAAAAGCGACTATTTGCATAGGCCTGAAAGTGAACTCTTACTCATGTCCAGCCTGATTCAAACTTGTAGTCCTTCAGGTGACTCATCTGTTGCTTCATTTTCCAAAGTCCAGTAAATGAACAAATTCATTTAGTACTCCGATTCTAGACCAACCAGACATCTCCCAGGACTACCTAGCAAACTGTGGGAAATCCCCATATACTTGCAGGAGTCTACCTGCATCTATTAGCTACAGACCAGCCTTACATAAGACTAAAATACACTGCTCAAAAAAATAAAGGGAACACTTTAAACAACACAATGTAACTCCAAGTCAATCACACTTATGTGAAATCAAACTGTCCACTTAGGTAGCAACACTGATTGACAATCAATTTCACATGCTGTTGTGCAAATGGAATAGACAACAGGTCGAAAGCATAGGCAGTTAGCAAGACATCCCCAATAAAGGAGTGGTTCTGCAGGTGGTGACCACAGACCACTTCTCAGTTCCTATGCTTTCTGGCTGATGGTTTGGTCACTTTTGAATGCTGGTGGTGCTTCCACTCTAGTGGTAGCATGAGACGGAGTCTCCAACCCACACAAGTGGCTCAGATAGTGCAGCTCATCCAGGATGGCACATCAATGCGAGCTGTGGCAAGAAGGTTTGCTGTGTCTGTCAGCGTAGTGTCCAGAGCATGGAGGTGCTACCAGGAGAAAGGCCAGTACTTCAAGAGTTGTGGAGGAGACCGTAGGAGGGCAACAACCCAGCATCAGGACCGCTACCTCCGTCTTTGTGCAAGGAGGGACAGGAGGAGCACTGCCAGAGCCCTGCAAAATAACCTCCAGCGGGCCACAAATGTGTATGTAGCTGCTCAAACGGTCAGAAACAGACTCCATGAGGGTGGTATGAGGGCCCAACATCCACAGGTGGGGGTTGTGCTTACAGCCCAACACCATGCAGGACATTTGGCATTTGCCAGAGAACACCAAGATTGGCAAATTCACCACTGGCGCCCTGTGCTCTTCACAGATGAAAGCAGGTTCACACTGAACACATGTGACAGACATGACAGGGTCTGGAGACACCGCGGAGAACGTTCTGCTGCCTGCAACATCCTCCAGCATGACCAGTTTGCAGTGGGTCAGTAATGGTGTGGGGTGGCATTTCTTTAGGGGGCTGCACAGCCCTCCATGTGTTTGCCAGAGGTAGCCTGACTGCCATTAGGTACTGAGATGAGATCCTCAGACCCCTTGTGAGACCATATGCTGGTGTGGTTGGTCCTGGATTCTTCCTAATGCAAGACAATGCTAGACCTCATGTGGCTGGAGTGTGTCAGCAGTTCTGCAAGATGAAGGCATTGATGCTATAGACTGGTCCGTCTGTTCCCCAGACCTGAATCTATTTGAGCACATCTGGGACATCATGTCTCGCTCCAGCCACCAATGCCACGTTGCACCACAGACTGTCCAAGAGTTGGGGGATGCTTTAGTCCAGGTGTGGGAGAAGATCCCTCAGGAGACCATCTGCCATCTCATCAGGAGCATGCCCAGGCATTGTAGGGAGGTCATACAGGCACATGGAGGCCACACACACAACTGAGCCTCGTTTTGACTTGTTTTAAGGACATTACATCAAAGTTGGATCAGCCTGTAGTGTTTTCTTCCACTTTAATTTTGAGTGTAACTCAAAATGCAGACCTCCATGGGTTGCTAAATTTGATTTCCATTGATAATTTTTGTGTGATTTTGTTGTCAGCACATTCAGCTGTGTAATGAACAAAGTATTTCATAAGAATATTTCATTCATTCAGATCTAGGATGTCTTATTTTTGTGTTCCCTTTATTTTTTTGAGCAGTGTATATGAAACCTATGAGTCTAAAATATATGAAGAACTGTTGTAGGCTTTGGGTTTGGCTAGTCTAGAGAAAAGAAGGAATAGGGTTGAAATGATAGCAGTATTCCAGGGGCTGCCATAAAGAAGAGGGCTTATTTTCCAAAGCAGAAGAGGGCAGGATAAAACAACAACAATGGATGGAAACTAATAAAGGAGAGAAGCAACCTGGAATTAAGGAGAAACTTACTAACAGTGAGCACAACCAACCAGTGGAACAGCTCTTCAGAAGTTGTGGGTGCTTCATCACTGGAGTTTTTAAAGAAGAGACTGGACAGCCAGTTGTCTAAAATGGTATAGGGTCTCCTTCTTGAGCAGGGGTTCCAGCTCTAATCTATTGTACCTCCACCCATTATATAGAGGTCCAAAGAATACAAGGAGTGAACTTACTATAGCAAAGAATTTACATCCACAAAATTCAAACAATTATCAAGTACTTGGAGGTGATCTGGAGTTAGCATATGGCTATCAGAATAAATTGGACTCAACATAGCCTGAGATAAGCTCATTAATTTTTGGCCATGAATTCCTTACACTTTCCCTGACTTTTAATCTTCAGAGAACTGAGATTCTTATCTCCGAAGAGAAGAAAATATTGTCCACCCCAGAAATGGATATTGCCATTCAACAATATAAGCATTATACTAGCAGCATACCAAGTTTGGCTGTGTCAGCCAGAGTCCCTAACAGGCATCCATAGACACTCACCTGTGAAGCACTATCACTAACAGGAAATCTTATAATCACTTCCCTTCCATTCCCTGAGATAAGTGCTTATGGGAGGATCTGAAGCATAAGTGGGTATATTTCAAAAAGGGGAACATGACTGTTTAATCCAGCTGCATTTCAGAAATATGTGTAAAGTCTGCACACTTCTCTATGACTAAATAATGGACAAATATGGTTTCATTGTGTATGGACCTAGTGTTTATCATTAGCCTAAAGCAGTTGCCTTTACCAATCTATCCCCTAGTCCCAGGAAGAAGAACCAGAAAAGATGATAAGCAACAGATTGTCCATTTGCCTTCCCCAGAAATTTATTATTTATTTATTTATTTGTTTGTTAGATTAGATTAGATTAGATTTGTCAGTCGCTTACAAGATACAGGTATAAGAATAAACATAGTTTTGAATACGTGAGAGGGATACTTATAAGAAAAATAAAAAGAAACAATAGGACAGGGATGGTAGGCACGATTGGTGCACTTATGCACACCCCCTACAGC
>NW_020769343.1:2974576-3003594 GCF_900518735.1 Pseudonaja textilis | reverse complement strand
ACAGCAGATATAAACTTAATGTAAACCACTCCAAATTTGATTGCAGGAAGTACGATTTCAGCAACAGAATGGTCAATGTTTGGAACTCACTACCTGATTCTGTTACCACGTGCTCAAATCCCCACTCCTTTACCCTCAAACTAACCTTTATTGACTCACACCATTCCTAAGAGGTCTGTAAGGGGCATGCATAAGTGCACAATTGTGCCTACCATCCCTGTCCTATTGTCCCCAATTATTAGTTCCTATTTCATGTATTTAAATGTTTGTTTATTCTTATTTCTATTATATAGTGTTTGACAATATAAAATAAAATAAGTAAATAAATAGAATTAATCACATCCCTTACAGCTCCAATTCTACTGTTCTCAATCACTCTACATGTTGAGTTTGCCAGGGCACTATCTAATCAAATCATTTTCACTGAGCTATATAGTCTTTTACTAACTCCATCTGCTTAACTAACTCCCTAGTCCATTACGACACACATGTATTTTCTTATTGTAATCTGCCTTTCTGTAAGCAGAAAGTTTTATATTTAATATAATATTAATCATGTAATCATAACACTAAACAGAAATATTTTTGACTGAGTTTTATTTACAAATCACAGTGATTTTCATTGTGCAATGAGGACTGATTTATGTATTTGTACAGTACTTACATACTTGAGACCGAATTTGCAGGAAATCTGATATCAGTAAACCTTGAACATTTTATATTATCAATTTGATTTTGTACATAGATGAAACTAATTCATTTAACTGTACATCAGTATTTATAAGGCAGATGTTTGCCATAGAAAAGTGCAAACTATAGTAAATCTGTACAAAGTACAATATGATGGTATTATGCTACATTTCTTGAAAGCTGACAAATTCTGCAGTAAAAAGAATTAATGGACATTCTTCCATGTACCAAAATTATTGGTTTGCTATATTCATGCAGTTTTCAAGATCCAGTCCTTTAGCTAAACTTGGTTTAGTTTCTAATTTTGATAATTAAAATTACTTTATACATAACCTTGCTTAAAACTCAACCTCATCAACATTAAATAAATGTACAGATAGCATATGAATAGTTATGATATATCCAGATAGGTTTTTTAAAAACAATGTACACATTTTAATGGTTAGTTGTTTTGGCTTTGCTCATGAATCTATCATGTTTTTCTAATGTGATAAAACTTCCTCTTCAAGTATAAATAGCCATAAATTATTTTAATTCTAATAAAATAAGGCTTTAGGGTGATTTAAAAGGAGCTAACATTCATTCTGTTTTCATAAGCAGAATGTTCACTACCCAATTATTATAACGCTTTTGTTGACTCCAGTGGAGCAGTGGTCTCATATGCAAATTATAAAATACAGCCCTGATGTAAATTCAAATTAGCTTCATAATGAGTGGAAATATTGCTCATAGCAGCTATCCATTTACAACTAATTGCTGTGTATTTAATGTTAATTGCCTTAATCTATTGCACTATTTAAACTTCTAGACAGCTTCGGTGTTACCTAAGTCATTTCCTTTCCCATTTTGACTGAGATCTGCAGGAAAAGCTTTTTTGAGATACCATCACTCATAAAGGTTCATTTGTTAGCTTTATAATCATTCTGGAATTATGGAATGCTTGCAGTTCAGAACTAAAAAAAAGGATTCGAAAAGGAATTTCAGATATGCACTGTTTTGTGATTTGACTTTTAGAAGTTTTTATATTTTAATTCTTCAGTATGGTTTTTATTTTTACACTTATTGCCATGATTATAGTTATTGTTCACTACTTAGGTGATGTTTGATGGTACAGAAATGTCATTTCCTATTTTGAAGAAATAGCACGGAGGGACCACTTGGACATTAATTCTACTCCTTTTGGGAATGCAAAAGAAGCAAGCATACAGCGAGCACCCTGGAAAAGCCCTTAATCACCCACGAGGAAAGTTTTTGGAAAAACAGTTTCTTTGATGGTTTGAGGATGTCCTCATGTTCTCACTGTTCTATTCATGATTCTGATTGTAAACACTATTTGGCATTTTTTTAAAAAAGGACAATTGAATTCATAACATATAGGTGAACCTTGAAAAATTAGAATATCATGCAAAAGTTCATTTATTTCAGTAATGCAACTTAAAAGGTGAACCTAATATATGAGATAGACTCATTACATGCAAAGCAAGATAGTTCAAGCTGTGATGTATCTCAGTTGAGATGATTATGGCTTACAGCTGACGAAAATCCCAAATCCACAATCTCAGAAAATTAGAATATTGTGAAAAGGTTCAATATTCTAGGCTCAAAGTGTCCCACACTAATCAGCTAATGAACCCATAACATCTGCAAAGGGTTCCTGAGCCTTTAAATGGTCTCTCAGTCTGGTTCAGTAGGAATCACAGCCATGATAAAGACTGCTGACCTGACAGTTGTGCAGAAAACCATCATTTACACCCTCCATAAGGAGGGAAAGCCTCAAAAGAGAATTGCAAAAGAAGTTGGAAGTTCCCAAAAGTGCTTTTTCAAAGTTATGTGAAAGGGAAAAGTGTGGAAGAAAAAGGTGCACAAGCAGCAGGGATGACCTCAGCTTGGAGAGGATTGTCAGGAAAAGGCCATTCAAAAGTGTTGGGGACATTCACAAGGAGTGGACTGAGGCTGGAGTCAGTGCATCAAGAGCCATCACACACAGATGGATTCTAGACATGGGCTTCAAATGTCGTATTCCTCTTGTCAAGCCACTCCTGAACAACAAATGTTAGAAGCGTTTTACCTGGGCTAAAGAAAAACAGACCTGATCTGTTGCTCAGTGGTCCAAAGTCCTCTTTTCTGATGAGAGCAACTTTTACATCTCATTTGGAAACCAAGGACCCAGAGTCCGGAAGAAGAATGGAGAGGCACACACTGCAAGATGCTTGAAGTCCAGTATGAAGTTTCCACAGTCTGTGTTGATTTGGGGAGCCATGTCATCTGCTGGTTTTGGTCCACTGTGCTTCATTAAGTCCAGGGTCAATGCAGCTGTCTACCAGGAGATTTTGGAGCATTTCATGCTTCCTTCCACGGACGAGCTTTATGGGGATGCTGACTTCATTTTCCAGCAGGAATTGGCACTTACCCACACTGTCCAAAGCACCAAAACCTGGTTCAATGACCGTGGGATTACTGTGCTTGATTGGCCAGCAAACTCCCCTGACCTGAATCCCATACAGAATCTATGGGGCATTGCCAAGAGAAAGATGAGATACATGAGACCGACCAATGCAGAAGAGCTGAAGGCCGCTATTGAAGCATCCTGGTCTTCCATAACACCTCAGCAGTGCCACAGGCTGATAGCTTCCATGCAACACTGCATTGAGGCAGTAATTTCTGCAAAAGGGGCCCAAACCAAGTACTGAGTACATATGCATGCTTATACTTTTCAGAGGTCCAATATTGTTCTATGTACAATCCTTGTTTTATTGATTGCACGTAATATTCTAATTTTCTGAGATTGTGGATTTGGGGTTTTCATGAGCTGTCAGCCATAATCATCACAATTATGACAAATCACGGCTTGAACTATCTTGCTTTGCATGTAATGAGTCTATCTCATGTATTACACCTTTTAAGTTGCATTACTGAAATAAATGAACTTGTGCACGATATTCTAATTTTTCAAATTTTACCTGTAGACATTTCATAAAGGTTAAATTATCCAGACAAAAAAAAATTGGCTTTATGTATCAATTCTGTTGCTTATTGGCTCACCAAATTGTGTAAATGAAAGCACCTACTGCTGTATATTAGGATACTATAGATAGTCCATGTTTAGCCACCACAATAGGGACCAGTAACTTGGTCGTAAAGCAAAGGAGTTGCTAAGTGAAATCTCAACTGTGCTTATCTCACTTCAGTTTTCCTTTGCTTTATAGACCTGCAAATGTCGTAAATACAAAGATTAGTTGTAAAGATATGGTTTAATCACCACAACTGTGAGTAGTGGATAAACAAGGCTGTCCTAAATGGGAACTACCAATCATTACCAAATGATTACATTTCTTATTCCTTGTATTTTTTACAGTGCACTTTAAAAACATAGTGTCCACAAAAAGTGGCAGCTAAAGTTTTTGAAGAGTTTTGGCTTCTACCAATGTGTTATCAAGCAAGGAAAGAAGAGTAACTAGTGTAATAAGGATATTAAATGATTTCTATCCGTACACAAGTAGATCATATGGAAGCTGGGAAACCTCAAGCCCTAATACTACTATTAGCATTGGACCATGCAAATCAACAATCCTTAGCTTAATATTAATATCTCATACTCTTACTCTGCAGTTTATATCTACATTTTGTTTTTTTCCCCTAACACAACAACAAATGGCATGAGTTATTCTCACTTATAGAGCTTTAAAATGTAGAATATCCCATTTCAGAAAAATTCACAGATGTTCATGCCCTAAAATTTCATGTGATCATACAGAGGTTAGAAGAACTTTGACACAAAAGTCTTCTTTGAATTTTTGAGACATACTTTTATAACAACTTCCTCATAAATGAGCAAGTAGTTAAACTTCCAAATAAAATACTGGGCTGCCACCCTCCAGCCCATTTTTATAATCTAAAAATGGCTACAGAAGTAGAGTATACATGCAACCAAAGGGTCCCATATCTTGGGTATAAATATTGTCTTGGAATTTAGACTTTGCTTTAAAGCATAACAGTTTCTTCTCTATGTAATATAAATTTAGATTTTATTTTATTTTAACTCATGCCTTTAACCTATTTTGCTTGCCACTTCTCACTCATTTTCCGCAGTTTTGGATAAAGTTGCTTAAATAAAAAGAGCAATTATTGATGGGTTTATATACAGGCATATAATGAAAAGAATTTTAATATGTTAAATGGGGCAGGATGCTTGGCAGGTACCAATATAGATATCTGAGGGCAAAGAAAAGGTAAGATACACTAAGTTGAATGCTGAGTTAAACCTAATTATATAAAGAACATATCAAATGCCAGGTAACATTGTACATTCAACTGTGGCTCTTAAATTGTTTTATCTAGTATAATTTGCAACATTTAATAATGGACATGCCTGTCTAAATCTGTATTTAGATAAGGATCTTGGTTTTGATGATGTTCAGGTACCTGAAAAGGTAATAGACCCTAATCCCATTAACACTTGTTTTGTATTGTATGTAATATTGAAGAATTAAGATAAATAGCTATGTCATTTTAACATAATTTTAAAAGAAAATATAATGCATACTGAAAGGAGAAATCATACAATAAGTTGTGCAAGGTTTTTATTTTGCAGCTTTCAAGATGTATGGCTGGAGGTGTAGAGCACTGGAAATTTTACCATTCTCTCGAAACCTATGTGTATATTTCTTTTTACAAAGAATTATAAAATGTATAAAGATGCTGAAACATATATCATTTCAAGATTTGTTTTACTTCTAGGCAGCATCTTGGAAAACATTTAAGAATAAAAACCATAGACTCTGTAAAATACAAAAATTTACATTTCTGCACAGTTTCTGTGCTTTAGATTTACTGATTTCATTATATAAATATACACTAACTTGTGCTTTACAGGACAATTTTAGTATCAACTTATACAACTAGGGTATGAAATAAGTATGCAAATAAAATTTGGGGTCAACAAAACTAAATTCAAATTTAGAAACCCTATATTTTCTTCTGCTTCAGTATCTTTTTAACTGAATGAATGCCAATTCTATACTACTGAATAGTATCTATTTTTTCAACTTTTAACATGTCTTTTTTTAAAAAAAAATTATATGCATAATGCGGTCATATTCATTTTCAAGATTTTTTGGAAGTATTTTCTGTTCTTCTTTTCCAGTTTTCACCTATCACACCAATCTTCTTTCAATTTCTAGCAAACAGATAAAAATAAATATTCAATAAACTGGTATTCCATTGTCGTAAATATTTAACTTTTTTCATTGAAGTTCAGAAAATAAGATTTTAAGTCCTTAATTACCATGTGCAAAGAGTTATACTTACTTTTATACAATGAAAAATGCAAAATAAAAGCCATCTAATAGTTGCAATTATGTCTATAAAATAAATCTATCTAGTCTTCACAGTAGCCAAAATAATTACAGAGAATTGTATTTATATTTTATTTTTATTAAAAGGCAGTAATGGAGTCTTAAGGCATTTCCTTCTCTTTTTAATTTTAAAATATCAATGTGTGACTTATACATTAACTACATGCAACAACATAAAGCTTTTAACATTAAGACTGTAAATACACTGGTTTATAAATATGGTGCTTTGGGAAGACAAGTTTCTAATACCTTAATAATTTGATGTATCACACACTTAGAAGTTTTTGAAAATTTCTAAATCTTTTGGAGGTACTGGTGGTATTTTGTTCCAGTCATCTTCAGGGTAAGCTTCAAAATTAGATGTATCGCCATCATTTGATACTTTCGGCACTATAGGAGGCTGAATGAAACAATCACATAACTTTTGTGTAAATAAATATAACCTTATGTGAAGTTGAGTCTTAAAATTTATATTTTATCCTTTTTTTTGAGATTCTATGGCATAGTAGCTGTCAATAACATCTGGGACAAGTTTAAGTTATCTAAGAATATTGTTGTTTCTTCCAGGAATTTTAGAACCGTAGATTTTGATCTCTTCCAGTCCAAGTGTGAGATGGAACTGTTTGTTCTTATGGATGACTTTTATTGGTACCTGGAGGAAGGTCAAACCCCTTGATCCTATTAGAAGTCTACATAATTTTATATACCATACCAGTTTGGACTTGCTGACCATCATTAGGCAAAGTAATTATTTGACTTCAACTGCATGTTGTCATTAATCATGAAATAGTTAAGTAGTGATGTGCCACATAGTGATTGCAATCTTCTTTTGGCTTCTTCCATCTATCTGTAGTTTAGTAATTAAATATATCATCTATATGCAATATGCACATGTTTTTTCCAGCTGCAGAAAATTACAGAATGAAACTATGATTCATGGTATTCTAATTCCAGGTGTAGCAATACTCTAAAATAGTCTCCATCCTGCATTGGACAAATTATTCAACCATGAATGGCTAGTTTGGAAGCTATGCCTTATGGCTATTCCCTGCACATGAAGTGCAAATGTACATGGGACATCAGAATGGCACCTATGTAAACATTTTATCTTCAAGCATGAGATAGAAAAAGACCACATTAGGTCTTTCACATAGGTATTTAAATACAAACTCCTCCATAATAATTCAATACAGTAAATATTTCTTGAATGTATATCTTCCCAAACAGAATATGGTACTTCACCTTTAATTTCCTCTGTGGTACAGCATCCCAGTCTATAGACCTGAACCATCGGTGTCTCTTCACATCATCAGCTCCATTCTTTGGAAAACAAAAGTTTATTTAATACAAGTTCCTAAAAAATATGGCATGAAGTCTATATACTGAAATAGACACTGATTTCTACCACAAGTAATCTGAAGACATATATCTAATGCACACTGTTCTAGTTGACCAATTTTTCTGGTACTGAAAAAAAATACTGGATTTCCAGGAACTTCTGTAGACAGTATAAATAGCAACATTATCAAAATGGAAAATAGAATGTTGTGAAGCAAGTATCCCACCCACTTTGTATACACATCAACACTGCAAGTGTAGTCAAAAGGAACAGGCTTGCTTCACAATGGTTTGTCTACTATCTTGGCAATTTTGATCCCTTTTTAGCAGAAATCGTGGATCTCAAATAAAACAGGCCCTTTGACACTGACCACATACCAATTTTAGGTGTCACTGTTAAAGCTAAAGTACTATCTTACACATAGAGAATATAGTTCTTCATCTATCTGTCCCAATTTTGTATTTAGAAATGGTTTCTATGTTAGCTTTCACAATGAATTCACTATTTCATATAAATCACATTAGGTGACTTTATCTACTTGAAATTTTCTTGGGTCAAGAACCAAATGTAAAGATACTGCGGGACATAACTCTGTCCTTAAGATTTACAGGTTTACACATTCTCTAATCTCTTTAGATAAAGAATAATGAGCTAATATGACTTTCGTATTGCTTATACAAAGGGGGATTTGCAAGCTTTTGTGCTTTGTAAAAATTCCACCAATCTATTACTATACTGCAGTGGAGCACACCTCTAGTATGTCAATTAAGTTTGCAATTACTTTGTGCCATGTTTTATTAGTATCTGAATATAAGAATCAAGGCTTAATGGAAAGGGCTTACATGGCTGTAACCAACAGTATTCATACTAATATTAAAATGTAATTTTTCAGATTGCCTATGTATATACATTTTAAAAATTACTTGAAGAAAAGAAGGGGGAAAAAACTGACTAGAAATTCCATTCCAAGGTCACCATATGCAGGTTGCTAAATATCTCTGTCCTATGAAAATTTGAAAACTTATTTCAATTTATATTTAAAGTGAAAACATCACATTGTTAGATGCTCATCAAATACAAAACAGTGATTCACTGGTTCAGAGGTTTGTAGTTTTACTATAATGAAAACATGATCCTCCTCCCACATCGTGTCTTCTTAATTTGAAATTTGTTCTTGAGTATAGAAACATTTCCTTAACTGAGAGAATGGAAGATTCTTAATTAAAACATACCTTCATGTTTCCTAGTCGTCTTGTTCTGTCAACCACAAGAAGCTTTTTAATAAGATCCCTAGACAAATAAGGAAAGATTTTTTTTTTAATTCTATCGCGTATTTAACGTGTAAAAAATACACGTTATCTTTTCACTGAAGAAATTATACCTATAGAATGTTTCCAATACTGGAAACTTTTGCTTAAAGTTAAACCCCACCCCCCAAAAAAAGTCTGGTTTTGCTTTCAGGATTTCTTTTTTCTTTTTTTTAAACCAGATTATTTCTGTTTTTTAAAAAACAGATTAATCAATTCTACCTTCAAATTTTCAGGATCTTTTCTTTCAAGTTCTGTATATTAACTGGAACTGCACAAACATCCCCAAAGGGCTTTTTATAGTTCCAAACAACTGCAAAGTTCTTAAAGCAATTAAGCTAGTTGCTAACCATGTCCTTCACAGTTTAGGAAAACAAGTATAATCTTGAGAAAGCTGCTTAATTGAAAAAACTCACACTTTGGTAGGGGCCCTTCAGTAAGGCAACCTTTTTATGCATGCAAAGTTGTTCATCTAGAAACCTCTGGAAACAGTACAAATAATTCTGCCTAAGAATTTTATTCCTAGTGAGAAATTTTCTCACAACTGGTAAAAAATAAATCTTGGAATTCCACACCTTTTAAATTTGTACCTTGAACAACCTGTACCAAAATGTCTTAAAATAACCAAAAATGTATCAGCTACAACTACTCCAGAACATGGTTGAGATGTCCTTTTTTTTTTTTGCAATTCATTAATTGTTATGTAAAATGTAAAATCCCTCCTCATTAAGCATGTGAATTTCAATATGAAAATTAGGCCTAATGAAAATCTGATTCTTCAATTAAAATGGAATATTTACAAGCTATTACTCTGAACGTGTTCCTCTCTATATTAACACCAATACCTGAAATATATACACTTTTGCCTGCCTTAGTTTCCAAGATTTAATTTACTTTGTTTCTGTATGCAACACATTTCTATAGAATACTCCATAAACAAATTGCCTGCGCTGATTCTCATTGTGAGACATCACTAGCAGTATATCATCTTCTTTTAGACGGCTGTGACATATTATCAGGTGAAGCTATGAACTGACATTGAGCTCCATTTGAAAACGACAGGGAATACACATAAGCTTTTGGACTTTAGACCCGGGTGGGTAGCTATGGCCTTTTTACAACCTGTGGACTTCAACTCCCAGAATTCTTGAGCCAGCATGAGCCAGCTCAGGAATTTGGGAGTTGAAATCCACAGGTCATAAAAGAGCTGTTAGTTGCCCACTCCTGCCTTAGACGTTGTGGTTCAACCTATGTGAAACTTTATGTCAGATATACTTCCCAATTTGCTGTTTTCTACATATGTTGGGCCTAGATTTTTCTAAATTCAATCAACAACCTCCAAAGCCCTCCTGACTGAAAATTCTGGGCATTGATGTTCAAAATCAACTGTCTGGCTAAAAGCCAAATAAAATCTTTGTTAGAAATCATAAGAGCTGTAGTTCATTTAGAACAAATTGGATGAGGGAGGCCAACTAATTTGTTTTGTCTATCGCAAAACTAGCACAAAAACAGGACAACTAGCTCTGGTGTCTTGAAAATTTAATTAAAATTTTAATTAAAGGGAACATATGATTGACAAAACCACTCTAATTTATCCAGGGCTTATTGTTTTGTTTAGAATCGGAAAGATGTATGCTCAGCTCTACAGAGCCTTATATATCGTTTAGACGGCTGATTTGCTTTGAGTAAAAAACCGCTCAAAACATTTTTTCCAAACCTTAGAATTACTAACATCCTCCCAAAAACTTGGAGTACATGCTTTGAAGCTCTTCATTGTATACATAAAACTTTTCTGCCAGAACTGCTGATGAAGCAAATAGATATTTATCATGGAATACTTGGAATGCAAGTTCTGACATAGATTTTAAGAGATAACAGATAATCAGAGTTGGAAGGGACCTTATAGGTCATCTAGTCCAACCCCTCCACCCAAGCGGAAGACCCTACACCATTTCTGATAAATGGCAGTCCAATCTCTTCTTGAAAGTCTCAACTGATGGTGTTCCCACAACTTCCAAGGGCAAGCTGTTCCATTGGTTGACTGTTCTCACTGTCAGAAAGTTTCACCTTATTTCCAGGTTGAATCTCTCCTTGTTCAGTTTCCATCCATTATTCCTTGTCTGGCCTACAGGTGCTTTAGAAATAGCTTGACCCCTTCCTCTCTGTGGCAGCCCCTCAAATATTGGAAGACTGCTATTATGTCTCCCCTGATCCTTCTCTTCACTAGACTAGTCAAGCCCAGTTCTTGTAACCGTTCTTCATATGCCTTAGTCTCCAGTCCCCTAATCATCCTGGTTGCTCTTCTCTGTACTTTTTCTAGAGTCTCAACACCTTTTTTATAATGTGGTGAACAAAACTGGATGCAGTACTCTAGGTATGGTCTTATGAGGCTTTATAGAGTGGTATTAGTACTTCCCTTGATCTTGATTGTATGCCTTTGTTAATGCAACTTAGGATTGCATTAGCTTTTTTGGCTGCTGCTGCACACTGCTGCCTCATACTTAGCTGGTTGTCCACTAAGACTCCAAGATCCCTCTCACAGTTACTGCTATTGAGCCTGGTTTCACCCAGTCTATATGTGTCCTTTTGGTTTTTCTTGCCTAAGTGTAGGACTTTACTTTTCTCTACATTGAATTTCATTTTGTTAGATACAGCCCAGTGTTCTAGTCTGTCAAGATCCATCTAGATCTTGAGCCTATCTTCTTCTTCTTGGATATGCAAACATATTTAAGGAAATATTTAAGGAAAATCAGTCAGGGGTCCCTTCTACTGGGCCATGGTCAGTTCAGAACCAGGCCACACGAGCGATGGGTACTTGGGCTTGTGTAAATGGAGCTATACGTGCACCTGCCACTCACATGGAACTATCTCCCCTCCCCCCTTCCCACTGGGCCACCAAGCCAGAAATGTTGAGGACTGCTGAGTTAGCTGAAGTGGAAGAATCCATGATGTTGGTACAAAGATAAGCACTTCTGTTTTCTATTTATTGTAAAGGATCTGGTTTGGAATTTTGTTGTGACAGGTCAGACTATGACTATGGTTTAGTTTTTACATTTCATATTTTATATTTTTATCTCTTGTGCTTTTTAATAGGAGTATGATTCTAATGTACTATATGATAAATAATAAATAGATCTATGGCAGTTTTGTATGTAAAAGTATGTAAAAACTAAGAAGGCTAGTGGTAGTAAGAAACTTTAATGTTTCTGCAGTCCACAATGTGTACGCCTTCTGCAATAAATTAAGATCATAATACACTGCAGGACAAAATTTGTGAATTAACCCAAAACTTAAATAATGTAATTCTCAATATACTGATTTGTCATAAACCTGACACTTTAAAATATGAGCAGCTTAAAAAAAAACCTTCACAGATCAAACAGGAAGACAAATTTTCCCCCTGCCCCTTGGTTGTAGGACATGTGATAATAATAAGGAGGGGTCACCTGACGAGCTGAGGCCATGATTGTCAGGTTTGGGGGAAATTGAAATAGCATCTAATTGCAAACTGCTGAAATAAGCCTTTCATATAATCAACTCTGCTATTATTGGTATTTTTTTTAATTGAAAACACTTTATGTTTCAAGGTTGAATGCTAAATTTAGCAATGCAATCTGAGTGGAGAGAGGATTGGTGGCTATATGAACCCTGCATAGTGTTGTTCATTCCCACTTTAAAAATAATTATGAAATAGAAGTTAAAATGAAGTCATTTTTAAGCTCACTTACTTTACATATAAATCCAGGTGCCTGGGGAAATCTATTTTACCAGCTAGAATCTTCTGATATATTCCAAATGGGTTGTCATCAAAAAATGGGGGAAATCTGTTTAAAAAAGCATCAATGTCAGACAGTTGTTTTTGAATGTATGGAAATGTAGCTAGAAACATACCACAATACAATAAACTACAGTAAAATCTCATTAGGTGCAAAATTTCTTTTACAACAATATGGAAAATAGTATTCTGATTTCAATGACTTCAAACATGGGTACACCTACTCTTGTGCAGAAAACAAAAACACCTTAAATATATTAGTGTATTTTTGGATGTGACAAGGTCTAGAAGTTGATTTGTCAAAATTATTTTGATACATTATACAGGCAATATTTGTATATGTAGATAAGAATAGTATAATATATACAAACACAAGAGCATTTGTTAAAATTCATTAAAATAAAATTGCCTGGGTGCCTCTGTTTTCTGCACAAGAGTTTTATATAAATGCTTATTGAGGAAGCATTTAAGTAATACAAGAACACATCTCAGTCAGTTTTGTTTCTGCCATCTTACAGGAAACTTTACATGAAAGGTATAGTTAACACTAAAACCATTTGGTAGCAATTATTATTAATATTTATTGAATATATTTCTGGATGGATTGAAGTAAATCCTTGAATTTAACAGCATTTTAATCACTTATGTCTCCCTTGTTATTACATTAAGTATAGGGCACAGTTCTACATTTAAAATTCCTAACTAATAGCCTGGAATATACATTATTGAAGGGAAATACCATGAATGAAGCAGTGAATATTCACAAAAATCGATAAATACTACAATTGAAATTTATTGCAAAGAATATATTTTGCTATTCTGCAGTGACATAATAAACATTCTTAATACATATTTGATAATTAACTACATCTCATTTAAACAATTGATTAAATAGCATTTTCACTGCAGCTTTTAAGAAAAAAAAAGCAGTGGGTCAAAAGCTATATAGTATATAATTATGGTGCATTCTGTTTCTCCTGTTTTACATTTATAATACTTTCCCTCAACAAAATATCACATTGTATTGTATGCGATGTATGCAATTATCTATGAAATGTTTAACTGTAAATTATTGGATAATTTAAATTAACTAGGATCACTTGTGAGGCCAAAATAAAAGCTATATTATATGAAGATGGGACTAATGATCTAAATTAGGAAAATGGCACCACTGAATTTTAGAGGGACATATAAAGAGGAAGGATATAGCCATCCACATAGCCACCTATCTTAAGAGAAAAAGAATAGACCAAATTAGCTAGTCATAGCAGCCAAATTAACTCTGGCAATCAATGAATGACAGATGTTGTAGTCGGACTGCCTTCACAACCAGCAAATCAAAAGATTCCATTTTCAGCTCTTGTCTCATGCTACAATGTTC
This sequence comes from Pseudonaja textilis, assembly GCF_900518735.1. The sequence continues at coordinate 2,989,748 of NW_020769343.1, read as the reverse complement.
AATGGCCATGTGGCAAGCTGTGAATTATATACATGACATCTAAAGATATATGCAAAGTTACCAAGCTACTGACTACCATAAATTAAAATGCATGTTTATAGCAGAGTTTTAAACAAAACTATGCTTGAAGAACTTGAAATATGTACAAATATTTTATAGTTATTCATTTTAACAGTGTATATGCTTCTGTGAAACCTAATTAGATTTGAGAGAGCTTATAAATAATACTTTAAAATAAACCAAAACATTTTAAAATCATACATAAGGAGATGCTGCAAAGCACCATAACCCTCAAGCTTTTATAAAGTTCCTACAATAATGCCTTGATTTTATGTGCTTGTTGCTTTGTGATAGAATTGATTCAATTGTAAAAGATACTTTCTTCTACAAGAATAATTTTAAATTCCATTAACTCGAAACCGATAAGATAAAGTGCATTTTCCTACATATTCTTTCAAAGATAGTGTGGAAGTAATCTATTTCGTGTCATTGTCAAGAAACTGTAACAAGAAAAAACATTCCGTTCCAAATCCAAACTAAGTATCTGGATATTTTGGAAATACGTTGTAAGTCTTAATTCTCACAATGCTTCAATAAAGCAAGGAGATCATCTACATATTACTCTGAGAATGCTACCGGTTAATGGATTAAATGTATAGCTAGAATCATATAACAATCCATTTCTCCCCTATGTGGACCCATAGGGAAAAAAACCCAACTAAAATGTTGGAAACTAAATTGGCAGCATTCTCAACCCAACAGGCAAAACAAGCTATAACAAAATATAACAATATTTTGTTATTTGATAAATACAAAATCAGAAACACAACATATAAGATTATCTTAATATACTGAGTACCTTATATATTTAAGAAAAATTCCCCTGGAACTGGGTCCAATCCTAAATACATTGTTCATTAACTATATTTATGTATTGCAATGTATAATATTGTTGCTTTCTTGGTAATTTTCTGAGCTTCATTGTTTTCTTGTAGATATTTCATTACCAGGCTAGATAACTTCATTAATGTTTAAGAGAATGAGGTTTGCTGGATTTTATATATAATAGCTTGACTGGGAGGGGAGGGGGAAAAAAAACCTGGGATCTTCTTGTCATACAATGTTAAATTTGGCATATTTATTGTATTTGATATCAAATACAAGTTTATTCTGTGCAAAACTGCTTTTACATACAATATAAGATTAATATTTCAGACACTTGCATTTTCTTAATTGCAGATTTCCTTACCCAGATAACATCTCAAATATCAGAATGCCCAGGGCCCACCAGTCTACTGCCCTTCCATGACCTTTACTTTGTATGACTTCTGGTGCAAGATATTCTGGTGTTCCACAGAGTGTCCACGTCCTAAAGAAAAGCAAAATGCAATACAACAAATATTATTATAAATAAATTCTATAAGGCTCCATAATAAAATAAAAACCAACAGTTATAGGTATATAACAAATCTGTATTCCTTACGCAAAAATGCTGTATTACAAAAGTAATCACACTGAAGAAGTAATCAATGATTTTAAAAACCTATGAGCAATGCCTGTTATTATTTAATCAGGGATTTCAGCATTCCATGCTTAAATAATTTATTCTAGATTAAAGCTGACTTCAAATAAATGCAAATATATCTTCTGTATAGACTTTATCAGTGCAGGTTTATGTTACTGTTGCAACTATCGTCATACTTTATTTTCTCTTGTTCAATTTTTCTGACTACAAAAATAGAAATACTTTTTGCTTAGATTTTGCAAGTTTCCAGGCAACAGGCATCTGTCTTCACATTGTCTAGACTATTTTTTAGGATCGTTCAGTAAGGAATACATTTTTTTTAGTGGTATCTTAGTCATTTGGAAGTATGACCTGTTTTCATTTGAGCCTAATGTAGCCAATCAATTCCTACAGTATTTTAATTATGACTTGCCCATTTAAAAATAAAGGGAACCTCCCAAGTTCATCACACTGTAAATTTCAATTTTGTATACTGTGTGCATGAAATAATGTTTCCTCTCACTAGCAAAATTTCCTCCACTAGCATATTTGTAGTTTTTTGCATCTCATCCATGTGGAGTTCTATCGCATCTACTGTCAAGAAATCAGGAAGAACTGCAACCATATATGTTCACTTTGAATTACACCATCTATGGAAGAAAAGCAGTGCTCTTTTCATTCACCTGATTTATTCAAAAAGAATAGGATGGATGAAATATTGATCTACTGGGAGATTAGGGTGGACATTTTGGGAGATTAGGGAGACTGGCAATTAAGTTACAGAATATATTAATCAATTCTACCTTTTTATTTCCTTTTCTTTTAGCAATCCATATAGGACTGGGAAGTATAATCTGCTGCTAATTCATATTTGTCATTCACATTCTATTTGAAATATTTCTCAGTAATATTTTATAAGATTTATATTCTACCTTTTCTCTAGAAAAACAAAGCAAAACAGCTCAATCACCATTTTATCTTCACCAGAACAGATGGATTTGGGTGACAGAGTGATCAGATTTACCAAGGGAATTTCTGTGGCTGATGGTGAACTTGAATCTAGGTCTGCCCAATTCTCATGCAATACTTTAATCACTATATAATTGTATACACGTACACACTTCCCATGATGTTGTCTTTGTGCTTTTTAATTCTATCCTTGTTTATCTTAATATCTCACAGAAAAAAATGTCTTCCACAAGATAGTGGCAATATGAACAGATGAAAGACGAAGACAATTGTGAAGGAAGACTCATACTTTTTGCATATATTATAAGCCTTTTATATGTTATGTTGGATTTGAGTCTGTGTTTCAACCAACAATCCTAAGTCTCTCAGTCACATGTAAATAATTTACAGAGCAATCTTAGGCTTGGTCACTTAGAAGATAGTCTTTCTGTTCAATAGAATGTATACCCAAGAAACTATGCATATAATTAAAATTGTAGTATGCCAGGCAGCTGAAAAAGTCATATAGGCAAGTGATGATTCATCCTGCAGAGGGAGGGAGAGAGAGAGAGAGAGACAGAGAGAGACAGAGACAGAGACCAGGTTTGTCAAGTCATTCATAACCTGGAGGACATTATCTGGATGGCATTCCATAAACCTAATAGAAAGTCTTTAAACACTGGTTATTCATATCCTTTAAAAACAAACATAGATGGATGCTTTAGGATGTCAACAGCCTGAATCAAGCACAAAGTGCTCTTTAGTCATTTACATTCCCACTTTATTCTCTTCCACTCCTCAGGACAATTACAGAAATCTGCAGTGACTATTTAGGGAGAATGAACACTTCAGATAACTTTGCAGAACAGCCATTAACACAGGGTAAGAATGCATTGGAAGATAATTTAGAGACTTTGATCTCATAATAAAGAATACAGTCAGAAACTATTTGTTATTCTCTTGTCACGCAAGGATTTCTCCTTTATATAATCTGAATTACAACAAATCTCCCTATAAATGATACTATGCAATACTGTTAATACTCATGGAATGTAAACTTGGTCATATAAAACAAACACAAAATTGGATGTAAAAAAAATTTAAAAACATTTTGGTAAATGTATCCCTGTGGAAAACTGTTAATGCTGTTAAGTCTATTCTATTCTCCTACCGACAACTTCACAACCTACACAATGACTGGATATGAAATCCAGAATTTCTTCTATGGCTGTTAGTGAATCAAAAATTATGATTGTTAGAACCATAACTTGTCATTCTTTATGTTCCTAAGATCGTACTCTATCCACATTAAATAAGTGTGTGTGTGTATGTGTGTGTGTGTGTGTGTATAACTATATGTATAGTGTAACTTGGCTAACTGGCACAAATATAGCAATCATTTTAACATTTCCTACCATCCAGGTACACTTTTCATATAATTTGATATGCTGAAACATTCATGTATATTTCAGAGAATCCTGGAGTTAATTCTATAGTACAGAACCAGGTTTCATATGGCTGTATGTTGCTGAAAGTTAAAGACAGAGGGGAAGTTATTTCAGAAAAGTTTACCTTATGCTAATGTGAAACAAGCTATTTAATTACAGTGGTATGTTGGTACTCATTGCTAATTGGTTTTGAGAGGTGCGAAGAGTATAAAAAATGATGAATACCAAACAATTTTTCCCATAAGGAATAATGTAGTAAGTCACAAGGTACCTAACACTTATATGTTCTAGCTTATGTGTACCAAACAAATGATGAGTAACCGGGATAAAATATTCACATCAAAATGAGTTGAGTGCCAAATTTGATAAGTTTCATAGGAGTTGCCTTAAAAGTGTTTTTTTCAAAAGGCAACTGGACTTTCCTGTTTTTCTTTGAAGACATTTTGCTTCTCATCCAAGAAGCTTCTTCAGCTCTGACTGAATGGAAGGATTTATATTCCTTGCAGACAGTTGGTCATTTGCAATTCTTTTAGAGTCATTGAGGCCACTTGGAGATTTATCTGTGTCTTCAGGATTACCTGAGTAGTGTAGAGCCTTCTTCAAACTACTGAAAGGGCTGTGTTATAGACTGGATAGATGATATGGTATCCCCCCCCCCTCTGTTGAGAGAGGGCTGTTCAATTTTGACATAGCTGGACTCCTTGACCTTCAAACCAGTGGTCATCTCTGTCCAAAATGTGGTCTTTGCTGACTTCAAAACAATGGCCTTTGTCTTTTAAATGCAAATGGCCTGCTGAATCTTTTCTTGATGGGTTAGTTCTCCTATATGGTGCTATGCATTTATGAAGTGGTTGTTTTGTTTTGCCAATGCATATGTCTTACTGCATTGCACTATATGTACCACATTGCTTTGTGTCTGGGTGTTTTATTCTTGCAGTGGAAAAGCTTCTGCCTTCGTGTATTCTTTATTCTGACCAAAGTTTCCTGAGACCGTAATTAAACACATGGTTAGTCCAAACAACTCTTTTTTTATTTCAATGCTGGGAATTATGTTCATTCCCAGCTGTAATGAGTCTCAGTCTCTCGAAACAAGCACCCACCTTTTGTATCCTTTGAATTGCTGCCAACAACTAAAGTGCCAAATTAACTGTAAAAAACCAACCAAAGTACAAAGTCCACATAGAGCTTCCAGGTTTAATATGAACAAAGCGAACAACTTTGCTTCCTGCAAAAGTTTCTCCACCTTTGCACTTCCTTTATACCTTGGTGGAGGGGCAATCACCTCCAAGCCTTACTCCAGAATAGCGCCTTTTGTCTTAGCGGCTCTTGCCTTCTAGCAGCTCTGTGAACACATGCACTGGGAACAGGCTCCCCTTGTTCCTCTGCCTCACTGCTGCCAGACTCTGGAGGCTCTGGAGTTAGCACACAACTCCCAGATGGTCCTGGCCCCATCTCTGCATCGGATGCAGGACCAAGTCTCCCCCAGACTCCTGAATGGAATCTGTTCTTTCCCACTGTCCGATAAATGTGCAGATAAGTTGTGTTGGCTGAAGACCTTCCTGAGCTTTTCAGATAATTCTGCAAAGTATGAAACGACAGCTTTCTTATCTGTTATGGAGGAGCTCCTACTGGGTCCTTTCGGGGATTTGACGAAGGCCCACTATATCAATGAGTGGGTGAAATTTCTCTGAAGGAGTTTAGGACTTTGGTTTCTACTTCTTCCATATAGAGATTGGCCACAATTTTGTCTGTAGAAACCTTCACTGTATTTAAAATAGGTAAAGGTCAGGCAGAGATCCAGCATGGCACATATATGGTCTGGGATGAGGTTGGTCCTGTCACCCAAGGGGCTATCTTGTAGCAGTTGCTTCTTCCCTACCATGACAGTTTCAGGAAAGTCTACATATCAGATGAATAGAATTTTGAATCTTTAATTATATTATATGTGCTTAGAAAAGTGTTTCACAAAAATCCCAAAGGTGCTTTTTCACGAGGCAACTGGACTTTCTTGTTTTCCTTTGAAGACATTTTGCTTCTCATCCAAGATGCTTCTTCAGCTCTGACTGGATGGTAGAGGAAGGACAGATTTATATTCCTTGCAGACAGCTGCTCATTTGTATTCATTGAAATAACTTCATAAATGCATGGTACAACATGTGGAGAACAAACCCATTTGGACTAGATTCAGCAGTCCATCTGCATTTAAAAGACAAAGGTCAATCTTTTGAAGACAGTAAAGTCCACATTTTGGAGAGAGAGGACAGTTGGTTGAAAGAGGGGTCAAAGAGGCCAGCTATATCAAAATTGAACAGCCCTTTCTCAACTGAGGGGGAGTGATACGGCATCATCAATCTCCAGTCTATAACACAGACCTTTCAACAGTTACAAGAAGGCTCCACACCCATTTACACCACTCAGGTGACCCTGATGACACAGATAAACCTCCAGGTGACCTTAGTGATTCTCTAAAAGAATGCAAAGGATCAGCTGTCTGCAAGGAGTATGTTCTTCCATTCCCCACCATCCAGTCAGAGCTGAAGAAGCTTCTTGGATGAGGAGCAAAACATCTTCAAAGAAAAACAAGAAAGTCCAGTTGCCTCTTGAAAAAGCACCTTTGGGACAATCATGACCTGGATGACTAGAATCTCCATAGACATTTCTCAAACATAGCAACTTTAAAATATGTGGACTTCATTTCCCCAAATTCTCTAGCCAGTGCATCTTAAAAGTTTCCAGATTTCAAAAACACTGCTTTAGAACAAGATTCTTCCACATAAAGCTAAGCAACTTACTGTTTAGCAACAACATTTATTGGACAAAGGTTACACTGTAAAATAAAGAAAATAAAGAAAAAATGAAAATAAAATTCAATAAAAAAGAAGCAGTATAACCAAAATTGAACTACAGACGTATAATAATCTGTCTCCGCTAATTTTAAGCTATAGCCATAGAATCTTCACTTGAGTAAACCAGCAAATTATACTGTTTAATGCAACATAAGAGTATATATACTGTTACAATGCTTCTAAACACAATTGTGCTGAGGAATGAAATAAATGCCTTCACAACTCTTTATCTAGCTAGAAGGTAAAACTGATACAAAAACATTAATTTGCCCACAAGAATATTTTGTTCTGTGTAAAAAATTGTCCACTGTGTGATCCCTAGCCTTATTTTTAAATCTGCTTTACCATTATGACAAGTAAAATGTTTATTCAGCATTCAGATGGTTTGAAATACTTGTACAAAGAATTTCTGTATGTACTGAACTGACTTAATATTATTAATCCCCTTTTCACACTGGAATTTTTCTCAAGCACTCTGAACTATGTAATTAGATCACTTAACTAAGCATTCTCCTTTGAGAGTGAGGGTGGGGACGAGAGAATTTTTAGTATTTAAATAAACTGATTCTTTTTTGTAAATGGCAAGTGTCTGTTTGTGCCAATGAAGCTAAATTAAACTTGGATATCAAAACATGGAAGTTCAAACACTAGATAAATTTGGAGTAAATTCTTAAGCACACTGAGAATAAAGCTGAAAAGTAGGAAAATAAATCATTAAAGAAATTGTGAAATAAGATTTCAGCCCATCAGTTGTCACAGCATTATTATATAATTCTCATACAAATTAGCTTTAACATAAATTAAAAGTAACTCAATTTGAATGTATTTATTTTAATTGAAGAAAAAAACTCTTATTCAATTATAGTAAATATATTTTTTAAAATTTCTCAAAAATCAATATTCAAAGATTTCTAAATTAATTAATTGAATGACCTTATTATGGAATGGTCTGCCTTCATTGATGTTTGGCTTTCTTTACAATATTTTGTTACAACATTAAAATGTTGATGTATGATTAAAATTTTCTAAGGTCATTGAAATAAATTTAAAGCTTTGATATAATTTAGTTTATTACACTTTTAAGCTAGTACAGCTTTCTTCTTTTTGTGCATCTGCACTTGGAAAAATATTACTTGAATATTTTTAATTATGTATGTATTACAGGAAACAAAAGAAGAGGATTACGAGTAGCTGGGACTGTTACAGAGGATAGGTGTAGCATTGGAATAGTTGAAGGATCAGGTTAAGAGATGATATTGACTTGACAGCATATAATCAATTAATTAATGTGTGCTAGGAATCTTCAATTAGGAAGGTTGAAACAAACAGTACAAATCACTGTATGTTCAATGCTATAAGTCTGATGAAAAAAATCATTTTCTCTACCCATTTCCCCATATTGCCCTGTAAAGAAGTCAAGGTCAGCATCAAATAACTTACCTATCAACAAGCTTTTTAGCAAAGCCAAAGTCTGTGAGTTTGATATGCCCCTCTTTGTCTAATAAAATATTTTCTGGTTTTAAGTCTCTGTAAACAATTTCTTTTGAATGGAGGTATTCTATTGCACAAATTATCTCTGCAGAGTAAAATAGTCCAGTGCCGTTATTAAAGCGTCCCATATTGCGTAGATAGCTAAAAAGTTCACCTCCTGGTACATATTCCATCAACATATATAGAAATCGTTCATCGTGATTAGTCCAATATCTGGAATAATAAAAACACATTTAGTTTTTCAGAAATTTTAAACAATTCAACATATTAGTAAAAAGACAACAATTATTTAAAGACTTAGAATTTGTAAGATTCAAACTGAGTGTTTACTACTGCCTAATTTCAATTAAGATCTAATACTGCTGAGGCTTAGAAATCTTAAAATACTTTTTTTTATTTCAGGGCCTCTAATAAAACCACCGGGTTTTCTCGTGACTAAATGTTGACAGAAACATTTCAGCTTGGTCTTGAAAAGGAGTTCTACACACTTACAGGCAAAGGAGCAAAGAAGTCTGAAACTGTCAGCCTTCAAGATTTTCTCCTTTCTTTTGGCTGTCATAAGTAACGGGGGGAGGGGGAGGATATGGTTATGGGAAGTGAGCTGGAGGTGTTACAAAACAGAACTGTATAAGCTGGGGGCGTAGATTCTTGCTTAGACTTCTATCCTATGCTATGCGCAGATGCAACTCTTTATCAAAATATGTCAGGGACAACGGACAGAGACCTCATCACCACTTGGAGATGCCCACATGATGGTATACACAACTTTTAATTGGATGAGCCAATTGAACTATTGGGGATGGGAACGTTGCCATTACTTTGTATATGTGATTTACGCACCCATTTTCTCAGATTCAGAATTCTTTTGTTGCTACCACTTGATTTCCAGTAAAAGATATCTTTTCTCTAATTAATGGAGTCTAAGCATTTCTTTCTTGGATTTTGAATGGAGCACCAGCTGACAGAAGCCAAGTACAGAAACATAATCACTGCAATTTTTAAAGATTAATTTAAAAAGATAGATTCTTAATTCACCAAGTCTCTGTGATTCTGCATCAAGGTTGAAGTACAATTACCAGAGAACAAAAGAAGAGTTAAATGAAATACAAAGTTGCTGAGTGGGTCAAAACTTTCCATAAATGATACAATTCCCAAACCGAGGACATAGATGAACTAAAGTACATGAATTTCTCCACTTGTATTAATATTTAATATAAATATTCTCTGTATATTTATAGTGTTGTTTAAAAGTTTGTGAACCCTTTGAATGTTCAATATTGCTGCATAAATTTGACCCAAAATATGATTTCTTTTCCACACGTCATAAGACTAGATAAAGAGAACCCGGTTAAACAAATGAGTAAAAAATATGCTTTACAAACATTTAAATATATGAAGCTCTGAATAAGAGCTTCAGCTGAAGGCAAAAAGAACCCTGAAGTTCAGTTTCACAAGATGTAGTAAAAATAATCATAAGGATCAGTGTCCAACTCTTCCATTGAGGACAGATCCATCACATTAAAATGTTATTACTTTTTAAATAATCTTAGCAGGAATGTAACACCATATATTTTTCTAGGAAAGCAAGTTATCCATACAAGAATGTTACCAAGTTCAAACACATGATTTCCATATCTATTTTATTTTATCTTTGTAATGTGTTTTTATAAACTTGTTACATGTTTTAAATTTTTGTTTCTGATTTTTTTGTATTATTTTTGCTTTTACTTTTGATGCAGGATTTCCCAATTCCACAATTATGCAATTGAAACAATTAAAAATGAAATGTTCTGGCAGAAAAATAAAGTCCATTCTCTACTATGAAAATATTGGTATAGAATATTCAGAATATCCTAGACCATTTTGAGATTTGGGGTTTGGCTCAATTTAAATATCTTCCATAGTTGTTGTTTATACAAAGCTGTCCTTCGGAAGATCCCATTGAATATTTATTAAGGAAGGAAACAACAATAACAGAAGAGGATATTTGCAGCTGTTTTTGCTATCATTCCCTTTTGTTTCCATCTTTAAAATATTACCTATTTCAGAAAATATTCAACACAAAAAACTTAAGGTTTGTTTTGCCTAAAGATATGGACAAACAACTGAGTAGACAGGAGCAGTAGCCACATAGGTTTTAGAAATTTTTAAGTCCAAGTTTCAGCATTGGATCAACACAGTTAATCACCATAAATGACAAGATCCAAAAAGCCACAGCTTGCCAGCTCCTGCATTAGCATAAAACTATCGCTGGAAATAGTCCAGTAAATTTATTATCCCAGTGTACTTCTATTTTTCTCTTCATTCACTTCTTAACAATGAATTGATAAATACTTGAACAATTTGAAAAAAAAAATGGTTGAGGAGTCAGAAATATAACCTGTACAAAATTAATTCTGCCATCAGTTTTACATGTTTATTTCTCAGAGTCATTACTGGTAGGCAAGAACTGCATTTTTAACTGAGCTTGCTATCCTTTGTTCTTTTTGTCAGTTTCATCTTATCAGGATATAATCTTGTTATGTTGAAATTACTTTTGCAATATGTACTTATAACTCCTCTGTTTATAGTTTAACTTGTGAAATTCTGACATTTCCGGTAGTGTTCATTACTCCACCCATTACCACAAGATATTTTTAAAAAAGTAATGAGCCATATACAGAAACAGATTTCCTGTAGTTTCAAACAGAGGGAATTGTATTTTGTGCACTGTAACACAATGCACTTATCAGCAAATACTTTATTAAAACACTGAATGTGTAACCATTTTTCCCTGAAGCTTATAAGTATCTCTCCATTATTTCCTTCTAATGAAGAAAAGTGCCAATTCAAATAAAACTGCTATATTTGTGAGAACATATTCAAAATGGGAGTAATGCTATTTATTGAAAACATGAACTTTCATTCATGTAGTCATTCCTTATCTAAAAAAGGAATAACTGTAGTGTCAACTGTCACAAAAGTCTACTCAAGGTAAATCATTCTTGGTTTCCATTCAAAATTTATAGAAGTGGAATTTAGAAAGTGCAAATTTGTCACTCAAAGATTTTGACTGCGACAACTGATTGTGATTGAACTAAGAAGATGAAGCTTACAATCTGATCAGAAATGGATGATTCACTTCTTTCAAAACAGATTTCTCATTGTGTACATGTTGTTCTTGTTTTAACCGAATAACATCTGGAATGCTCATTACTTTCAATGCAAAGTAGCATTTAGCAGCCTTCTCTCTCACCAGGTGAACTCTCCCAAAAGTGCCTGTCCCTGAAAATCAGAAAGAAAAGAAAAGTCAATGAGATATATAAATATAGTATATAAATAAAAATTGGTTACATTTCATAATGAAACATATATACTATAAGAAGAAAAGATTAACCTAAATCAACTGATAAAGGTAAAAAAAAATCAACTGATAAGGGTTATATTGCTTGAGCGTCACTGACACAAAGTTCTTAATGTCACTGTTTAAAAAGCAAGAGGATAAACAGGTAGCCACATCAATTCTGCTAGCTGATTCATTTCTACTTAAATCAAGGTAAAAGGCTATTTACTGCTCTTTGATTCACTTTTACTTAAATCAAGGCTATTTAATGCTCTTTTCTGTAATGTGAATATTAACAGGTGAGCTGCAATTTTTTTTAACAACCGTTCCTCTGGCTGGGTAGGTGTGGCATGTCACTCATCACACCCAGCCCCGATTCCCAGCCACTCTCCTCAAAGGAACAGGTAGGATTCAGCCAGTTGGAGCTAATCCCATCACTAGCTGGCCCCGCCGTCATCCATTTTCGGCCATTTTCAGGCCGTTTTGAGGCCATTTTCAGGCCATTTTTGGAACCTTTTTCAGGCTGTTTTTATGGCCAAAAATGGCCTGAAAACAGAGAAGGCCAGGGCCAGCTGGTGGTGCAATTTGCTGGTTCTCCAAACCGCACAGAATCGGAACAAAGGGCTCGGATGAACTGGTCTGAACCTGCAGCAGCCCACGTCTGTAACAAGGGCTGGACTCTCTGAAGCAGCCCTTCTACCTTATGAACTATCACCGGATACTCTCAAGATGTTTAAGACTATAATAGCCATTGCCTTCAAAGAGCATGATCATTCTCTGTTTTATTGTTTAGGTTTGATCATAGGAATATTCATCATTTGAATAGTTCTGTCAAATCAGTCTTATTGTTAGCAACAAAAGTTCCTGTGTTAATATAACTGCTGAGTAATCTTCAAAGGGAGTATTTGCACAATGGTAAATAAGTACTGTACACAATGTATTCTAGTGATGTATTTTAGAAATGTTTTCCTTTGTTGTTATTTAAAGTCACTTCAATGACATAATACTTTTTATTACAGTGAATATACAGTTTAAGATGATGTAGTAACTCAGAGTAGATTCATTAGATCAGATCCTGGCCAAAACCAATTAATGATATTGGTGAAAATACTCAAAGAACTTCCCTGAACTCAAGAAATACGAGGGAAAGAAATCTCAGGAAATAAGAGGGAAAGAAATCTACCTAGACCTCATTTGCATCAATACCATTTACTATAGCTTTTCATACTTTTCTCAGCACCTATAGAACAATTATAATTTGTATTTTATTTCTTGAATTTGCTGCTTTTCTTCTGAGGATCTAAAGTTCACAACAGCATCTTTTTCATCTATCCCTTTCCTCTTACTCTTCATATATGATTTTATTTTATAATTTTATTATGATTTGATCTTCATTCTAATATATTCAAAATACTCAATGGTCATCCACTTTATATGCAATACACATAGAACACACTCATTTTACTTATTTATATTTTAGTACCCACATTTCTGAAGTATTCCATTCACATTGCATTTAATGATTTCTACCCTCTTCCTATTTCCAGCTATGGTTTTAATACCATACAGCAAAGTGGGGAAAGGATCAGTCTTGTACATTCTTTGCTTATAGCAGACAATATCCCATCCCATATTCCAGCATCTGCACACTCGAAATATATGCATCATTTTTAGCATTTTAGTATGGGATAGAAATTCATATAATTGCTTGATTATTGGGTGGGAAAAAAGCATTTTCATTTATGTCTAAATTGTAATGGTTGGATGCAACAATATTGCATTTGCAGCATAGCACCTGAGTTCTCTGTCACATGAGATGAGTACACAAACTCACATCTTATACTCGGTAATGTTAAAAAAAGGTATTTGTCTGCATACCTGTTACTTCCAATGTTTTCAGTTCTTACATTTAGCAACTCCCAACTTCATATTTAAAATATCTGTTAGCTTGAGACTTCCGGTTGTCGGCTTTGCTAACAGCAGGGATTCGCCTTCTCTGAGATTCCTGCTGTGCTAGCCGCCTTGGTGCCTCCGATCCTGACGGATTTGGAGGCTAAGGCTGCCCTTTGGGGCAGCTGAAGAGAGGGGGGATCCGGACGGGGGTGAGGGGCATTGCAGAACCCCCCCCCAGCCGGCAATAACCCCCTTTTCTCAAGACGGTGCAGCGGTGGTCTTTTATGGCCACCATAAAGAAGCCGGCAATTGGATAATGAAGAATGCGCAGGAGGGAGAAGGAGTTTTCTTTTTTTTTTTAAAGAAAGTTTTTTCTTGGTCGAACTGGGACCTTAAGGATATATTTATCACCTGGGAAAGTAATGACTTGGAAGCTATTGTTCCCGATTGATGTTTTTAGCTGCGAAGAAAAGTGACGAACAGGGGAAGTTACTCTCCCTCCCTTATGGAATTAACAAATGGAAAAGGGAAACCAGCCTTTTGGTAGAAGGTAAAACCTAAACTCCTTTGTTATATGTGGGAAAGGAGAGGCTTGAGAAAATCAATTTTTACTCTAAGACTTTGCTGGAGGAGATGCCTTGAAGATAAAGAGAATTTTCTTTCCCTAATTTGACTTCACCCCTAGAAGAGAAACTGTAAAAAGAAGAAGCTTTTACTCTGCCTGGACTGTCTGATGACTGTGGGAGTTTGGGATGTTTGGGAACTGTTTTAAGCCTTGAAATAACTGATTGGTTTAAGAAGAGGATACAGAAAGAGAAGAAGAAACTTTAAAATGGCTCTATCTCTTGATGAACTAAAAAAACAATATCTAAAAACAAAGAAAGAAGGCAAAGATGTTATGGGAGAAGCCCTTTGTTTCCTAGATATGGCGCTTGCTATGTGTCAGCAAATTAAACAACAGCTTGAAGAAATTGAGGAAGAAGAAGCCATTTTTAATGAACTAAACGGTGTGACTAAGAAAGAAAGGAGAAAGAGAGGAGCGAAAAGGAAGGACTTAAGAAATAAAAAAATATTTATGAAAGAGAAAAAGAAGATGCAAAAACAACAGAATGCTAGAAAGCAAAAGGAAAGAGGAATGCAGAAAGGGGAAATTAAGAAGACAGAGGTTTTGAGAGGAGGGGGTAAAAAGTTTAGGCGGGCTAAGAAGGAAAGGGAAAAGGGGGAAAAAAGTTTCAAAGATATAAGACAAGATGGAGATAAAGAAATTTTTTTCAGGGATAACGGGTAATATATGGGTTTTTTTTTTTAAAAAGGGGGGTATTCTGCAAAGTACACATGAGTATTGTAATAGTGGTATTTGTATTATAAGTAGATAACCAGAACTTTTTAAGATCTAATAAAAGGCTAAAATATCAAGGTATAACTTTAAAAGGTTTAATAATGAATGATAATAAGTTTTAATAAAATACTAAAGGGAATGTTTAAAATATTAGTTTGAATATAGAGTTTAATGGATTGATGTGTTGATTGTTATGGATTTATTATTGTAGTATTGGTTTTTGAAATAGTAGAATGTACTAAGCAGAATCTGACTGGGATTTAGGTGTTATTTTAAATTTTAACTTAGGGGAATGATAGAAAGGCATCATACTCCGATTAGTGATTCCAGGGGAAACTATTCTTTTTTAAACTGGAAATGAGACAGATGTAAATGGAGAAA
>NW_020769343.1:2772502-2959684 GCF_900518735.1 Pseudonaja textilis | reverse complement strand
AAAATATGCAGTGAATCAGTCTATTTTAAGCAAATATATAAATTTAGAACAGGAACAGGAATTATCAACTTTTTCTTTGAAAGCGCTGAAAATTATAAAGGTCAGACATTTACAAAATGGCAGAATGTGTGATTGGATTAAGAGTGCCAATCAATATCACTCAATGAAAAATAATTTAATTTTATTTCAACAATAAATATTTAAAACACTGATATTATTTAAAACACCGTCTCCTTCAAAAACCCTTTCTGTCTCCTTCAATAGACTTTCAGGCCCTTTGCCAGCAATATTTCTTTCAAGGAAGTTCTCCGTTTCACCTACAACAAAGATAAAACCCTGATAGTCCAGAGCTCAATTGAGACAAAATGTAACTGTTTGTCTGGGAAATGTTACTTTAACCACTTCCAATGTTTATTATCTTTTTGTTCTTTTATCATGTTTCTGTACATTAAGGCGGAGTTTATGTTCATATTACAATAGTTAAAAGTGATACCCAGTATTAAACTCTTAAAAATGAACATACTACCACTTAGGGACCCAGCCAAACACTTTGGAAGAAATCAAATACTGAAAATAAAGATGGGGGCATATTTTTGGCAAATCTCTCAGCTTTAATTTTTTTCTCCAGGCCTTATCTTGGAAGACTTAGCCTGAGGAAGACTCAGATTATTAGGGGCAATATGTTGATTCTGTAAACTGCTTTGAGAGGGCTCTAAAGCACTATGAAGCGGTATATAAGGTGGTAATTGAAGGTGGTAAGAATTCAAAAAAGTCAAATAATTTTGGAGATTCCCATTCTGGAAGAGAGCTCCATTACTATAACAAAAATGTGATTCATTTTAATATATGATATGACTCCACAGTAATTTTTGCAAATGATTTATGAACGAAGTGTCAAATGAATCAGTGGTCCATAAGAAGCCTGTACATTTTGCCCCACTGAAAACATATAGAAAAAAAGTAGAATAGAAAAATTCTACAATTTGAAGATTTAATGTTCCTATTTATTTTCTGTCCATGTACACATGCAGCTAATAAACTACCGTGAACTGATTAGAAAATATTGTTAACATGTGCCACATATTTAACCCATTAATAAATAAGAAATAGGACATCCATCTCATTCTCTGGCTTCTTTAGCTTTAGGGTTAGTCATAGTCCTATTAGCACATCTGAGCTATGATCACCAAGGAATGGATAGCTATCACTACACCCACTTGTAGGCAGTACCAGCAGGTGCACGCAGTTGCTGATGAAATCGGCACATGTAAACCAGCTTCAAATAAGGCAAGTCTAGGGCATTATCCTAAAAAAACACCATGGTATTACATATTCAAGCTGACTACATAAAGAGAAAGGAATTTCTTACTTGCAACTGAATGGGGCTACAAGATACTACCAGACTATGGATGAAAAATACACTGCTCAAAAAAAAAAAAAAAGGGAACACTTAAACAACACAATGTAACTCCAAGTCAATCACACTTCTGTGAAATCAAACTGTCCACTTAGGTACCAACACTGACTGACAATCAATTTCACATGCTGTTGTGCAAATGGAATAGACAAGAGGTGGAAAGCATAGGCAGTTAGCAAGACATCCCCAGTAAAGGAGTGGTTCTGCAGGTGGTGACCACAGACCACTTCTCAGTTCCTATGCTTTCTGGCTGATGGTTTGGTCACTTTTGAATGCTGGTGGTGGTTTCACTCTAGTGGTAGAATGAGATGGAGTCTACAACCCTCAGGTAGTGCAGCTCAGGTAGTGCAGCTCTTCCAGGATGGCACATCAATGCGAGCTGTGGCAAGGTTTGCTGTGTCTGTCAGCGTAGTGTCCAGAGCATGGAGGAGCTACCAGGAGACAGGCCAGTACATAAGGAGATGTGCAGGAGGCCGTAGGAGGGCAACAACCCAGCATCAGGACTGCTACTTCCGTCTTTGTGCAAGGAGGGACAGCAGGAGCACTGCCAGAGCCCTGCAAAATGACCTCCAGCGGGCCACAAATGTGCATGTGGCTGCTCAAACAGTCTGAAACAGACTCCATGAGGGTGGTATGAGGGCCCGACGTCCACAGGTGGGGGTTGTGCTTACAGCCCAGCACCATGCAGGACGTTTGGCATTTGCCAGAGAACACCAAGATTGGCAAATTCGCCACTGGCGCCCTGTGCTCTTCACAGATGAAAGCACCTTCACACTGAGCACATGTGACAGACGTGACAGGGTCTGGGGATGCTGTGGAGAATGTTCTGCTGCCTGCAACATCTTCCAGCATGACCGGTTTGGCAGTGGGTCAGTAACGGTGTGGGGTGGCATTTCTTTAGGGGGCCGCACAGCCCTCCATGTGTTTGCCAGAGGTAGCCTACTGCCATTAGGTACCGAGATGAGATCCTCAGACCCCTTGTGAGACCATATGCTGGTGCGGTTGGCCCTGGGTTCTTCCTAATGCAAGACAATGCTGGACCTCATGTGGCTGGAGGGTGTCAGCAGTTCCTGCAAGATGAAGGCATTGATGCTATGGACTGGCCCGCCTGTTCCCCAGACCTGAATCCAATTGAGCACATCTGGGACATCATGTCTCCCTCCATCCACCAATGCCACGTTGCACCACAGACTCTCCAGGAGTTGGGGGATGCTTTAGTCCAGGTGTGGGAGGAGATCCCTCAGGAGACCTCATCAGGAGCATGCCCAGGTGTTGTAGGGAGGTCATACAGGCATGTGGAGGCCCCACACACTACTGAGCCTCATTTTGACTTGTTTTAAGGACATTACATCAAAGTTGGAGCAGCCTGTAGTGTTTTTTTCCACTTTAATTTTGAGTGTAACTCCAAATCCAGACCTCTATGGGTTGCTAAATTTAATTTCCATTGCTAATTTTTGTGTAAGTTTGTTTTCAGCACATTCAACTGTGTAATGAACGAAGTATTTCATAAGAATATTTCATTCATTCAGATCTAGGATATCTTATTTTTGTGTTCCCTTTATTTTTTTGAGCAGTGTACTTGTAAAGTGATTGTTTTGTAGGCTGTTGTCATTATTACAAGAAAGAGAGATGGAGAAATCAATTCCTTCTACACTGATATATTAGAACCCTGTATACATGTTCCTGTATACATGTTCCTTCTCAGGAGAAACAAATTAGTCCTTTCTATAACAAATTTGCAAAAATATTAATCAACACTACCAAACTACCTTCAGTAAACGTATCCAATACACGCAAACATTTCTATTCATAGCTGGAAGTCTACAATGGAATTTCAAACAGTAAATTCCAAACTGATAAACATCTGAATCTGGGTGGTGCATTTAACTAAAAAGTTTATTTTAGTAAGAGCCTTTCCAGTACATATTTTACCTTAGATTTCTTTATTGTTGTATGGCACGGCTTTCATGCTTTCTGTTTCCTCTTTTCATTACACCCAAAACTTGCTAACACTATTTATGCAGATTGCAAGTAAATATCTGTCAAGAGAGGAAAGTTGGGAAAGAAGGCTAGATACAAACAAAAGACCTACTACTGCCATTGGATCTATTTCAAATTTCATACATTATTTGCATTTTGGAAAGAATGTAGGATACATTCCAGCTTACTACGTGAGCAATGCTTAAGTGCTGAAGATACACTGAAACTTGAGCAGCTGATCGGAAGAACACACCCACAGTTGCAAGCAGTGTTTAATATTAACAGGCGCTAGGATGGAATTTATGAACATTCTGTAAAAGCCTTTACAGGTAGTTTTCAGCTTATGACAGTAATTGTGACCAGAATGTGTGTTATTAAGAAAGATGGTTATTAACAGACACACCTGTTTTAATGACTTTTTTTGCCACAGTAGTTAAGCAAATCACTGCAACTAAATGAATGATGCAGTCCTTAAGCGAATCCCAGTTCCCTCACTGGAAGTTCCCAGTTGGGTGGTGATGATCACATGACCTTGCGATGCTGCAACTTTTGTAAATTCAAACTGGCTGCCAATTTTGATCATGTGACTATGACAATACTGTGATGTTTGTGTGAGGATTGGTTGTAAGTGTGAAATTGATTGGAAATCATTTTCTTCCATTTTCAGATGGTCACTAAACAAATAATTGTTAAGTAGTGGACTACCATATTCTTCACAAAGTTGAAGCTTTCTGAACATTATTATAACTTAACACAACCACTTCACGTAAAATGCTTGGAACGCTTGGAAAACCATCTAAATTCTCTACAGCATAAAGCTATGATTAATGTAACTGCTTGTGTTGGGCTGAACCCCCACTGATGTTGCTACGACTCAAAATAAAAAGGTGTATAAATTGTTTTTGTTAATCCAATTTATATAACCACCCATCTTCCCCAAAGGGGAGGCGCACAACAATTAAGACTTTAAAGGCTGAAAACTCAGCAATTTTTGGATGTGTCAGATAAACAGAACCACACACTGCTTACAAACTGGTTTAGATTTATGCCAAGATGGAGATGCAGGAACAGAATCAGAATCATTTATTTACATAAAGAGAGAGAGCTAGGTTATCAGACTTGTTTATATTGTGCTTAGGAGTTCTGAAACTACAGTGAGAACTGCTAGCTTTTCAACTGACATCTGTAAAAACTCACTCTGCTTTGCCCGATAAAACAAATCGCAAGAACCTTCCCCGGATCAAAATACAGGAAGAAGTGACGCTTAAAGGAAAAGAAAACCTAGATGTCAAGAAGCAGTTGCTGCGGTGTGTGTGTGTGTGTGTGTGCGTGCACACGAGATATAGGAAAGTTGACAAACCAAGCGAACAGTGAGACTGCACTTTCCCAGGGATGGCACAGCTGGCAACATCCTTTGGGGCTGTGCCCAGGGGAAGAAGAGCGCTGACAACAAGCTCTCCCGTTGCCTTGACTCTTCAGTTCATGACTTCCAAAGCGAAGGGACGCCCCACGACTCTCTTGCACCACACCTGCTCATCAGAGTGCAGCCTCCTGAACTGAGAAGCCCCGACCCCTCCTTGTCCCGCAGGGGAAACAAGAAAGTTGGGGGGGGGGGGAATCACTCTCAAGTGAGCCAAGCCTCGCGAACCGAGTGGGTGGTCACCGAGCGGCGCGCGCAAAGGGGCTTGGGGTGGGAGGGGAGGGGGCTAGACTACGCTCCACTCCCGCGTTCTTTGTTTTTCATTGGCTTGTAAGTCAGCCCAGCCTCACTCACCCACAGTAGCCAAGGTCTCCAGGTCCTCAAGTCTATAAGCGGGGGAATCCGAGGCCGCCGGCGCGGGGGAGCCTCGGCTAGCTGGACCCGAAGAACAAATGGGTTGGGGTTCGCCGGTACCTGCTGCCTCACAGCCAACAGGGCTTCTGGCTCCTACTTTAGCTCGCACGGCGCTCAAAGTCTCCATAGGTGGGGGAAGAGAACAGGAAAGGCTCCTCCTGTCAGAGCAAACTTGGGAGTCTCCGGAGGCGGCCTAGCCTCTTTCTCCTTTCAGCAGCTGCAGAGGTCCCGAGGAGCCGGGGCTACTCCTTGGTGCCTTCTCTCAGCAGAACGGCTGCCGGAGCTCCGCATCGCGCCAGAGCGCGGCTCCCTTCCTGCCGGTGCTTCTGGTTTGTTCTGGGTGTTAAGTGAGCAGCCGGGGCGCGTCTGGCTGGGAAGGTCGTCGTCGACGCTGCTGGCTTCGCTCCTCTCGCGCTTCCCGCCGGCGCCTCGATGCAGACAATGGGCTTGCCGGGAGGACGCCGAGTCTCATTCGCCAGTCGGCCGGTTGCACGCGGGGACGAGGGGGCGGGGCTTGGCTCCCTGCAGCTGCGGCAAGAACCCTGGAGTGGGCGGGGAGGAGCGCAGCCCGAGGAAGAAGAGGGGCTGCCCACCGGTCGGAGTCCTCAGAAAGCATGGGGGGGGAGGGGGGGCGGAAGGTGGTCGCGTTTCTTGGAAAGTCGTAGGCAATGTAGCTGTTTCACCTCGGTGTAAAGGAGTTGCGTGCCGACAACACGAAACGCTGCTGTTCGCAGAGAACCACGCGCTGACGCGGTTTTTTGGCATTTAAGGAAGCGCCCTCTGGGGTCGTTTCCTCTGTATATATACATCCATGCGAGATAGCTGATATTGCAATAAGAAAAAAGGTGGAAGAAAGGAGGAAGAAAGGTAAAGATATAAAAAAAAGATATAAAGGTATAAATAAGTGGCTTCTGATATCCTTCACAGCAGCTATAAGTGCAATTATGTTTTAACGTCTCTCTAAAGTTGGATCGTGGTTTTCTTGTTATGATGTATCTTCCTAATCATAAAAACAAATCACAAGTTCATTTTTATTTTATTTTTTAAATGCAGAAAGGTCTCTCTCTCTCAGGTTATTTTAAAGACCCTCCTTGGCTCCCTTTGCACTGAAACTTAATTTTCTGTTTCTGATGAGTTTCTCCTCCTGACCTGTGGACTATATCTACTATTACAGGATCTCTTTTAGGTGAATCTGTTGAAATGAATGGCATCAGGATTTGAAGGGCTAGACAGAATCTCCACCTTTCTGTCAGATAGATGAACAAGACTACATTAATCTGCATGAAATCATGCTCTGGATAGCTGAATTAGATATCCAGTTATGAGGTCACTGTCATACCGCCCATAGAATTTTACCTATACTTTACCTATCATTACAGGGATTCTGTGGTGTTCTCATACTCTAAATAATAATCATATTAAGAGAAAACTTTGATAAATGAGATTGGTAGTTGTTTAAAAGCATAAGAAGTTTGGAATTGAGAGCCAAAAAGATTGGGTACAAAGAAAAGTCTTTTCTGTACAATGACTGCTTTCTCCTTGGTATATTAGTTGACTTGACAATAATAAGCTAAAGCAAATTGCCTTATTGTCTTAGGATGTGTAAGCCCAGCTCTTTCCTTCATAGTATGATTCAACATACTTATGTCATAAAATGATGGTACAGGGACTCTTGATTTAATGCATATTTTGAAACTTTTAAAGGTTGTGTTTCACATTGCAGTTTTATTTGATTATGGTTTTAGAATGCTTTGTCACCTGAAATGAAATTTTATTTGGAAGAGTGGCTTTATAAAATCTTAGAAGTATATAAAATGCCCAGAAACAAATATGGCCCAATAGATCTAATTACACTAACTCACTGAAAATATCCTGTGTACATTTCCTCAAAAATGCAAAGAATCCTATGTAACAACATACATTTATACAAATACTAAAACAAATATTTACAGTACATAAGCAAGCACTAAAGTATTTACTAAATGTTACAGTAACTACTAAAACAAGTTTGCCACAACATTGTCTTCTGGGTGCATTTAAGATGCTGGTCATTGCCTCTAAAGCCTTGCATGGTATGAGACCTAGCTAATCAGGAATTGCCTGTTTTTCATAGTGACTGCCCATCTGGTGCCCTCCATCAGTATTGGTTTGGGTTTCACAAATGACCAATGTCATCTAGTGGACCTTCTCTGTCACTACACCTGTCCTTGGAGCTGCATCCCCTAGAAATTCATATGGTCTGTACCTTACCTGTCCCTATTTTTTTTTAATTGTCTTTCCCGCCATGCTTTGGGATAGAGTAATTGCACAGGGTATTTAAAATCATGTGAAAGCATAACATGTTGTTCATTAGATAATGGTTGATTTTATATAAGGCTATTTTTTAACTTTGTGAAATTGCCCAGAGTCATGTTGCAGTTGATGGCCTAGAAAGGCTAAATATTGAACATTTAAGCAGTGCTGGAACACAGTGATATATATTTGTTAGAGCAGTCCACTCGGGATTCTGTGTCTTTGCTATATTTAGGATCAGGGTTTTACTTGTGAAACTTTACATAGGACACGTTGATGTGAGTTCTAGTTCCTTCAGTTACCTAAACAATTTATAACAGACTTGTTCATTGACTTATTCTTAGTATTTGTGACATTGCCACATTGTGACAGTGAGTAGTCTCCTGCCCACTAGAAGTTTCCAAAAAGTTTGTCAGTTCTTCATGGATGCTACTGGTTGTTTAGAGTAACACAAAATTCCATGCCATTCATTCCCTAGGGTAAAAAAATGGTTCTCTTCTCTCCAGTCTATGTTTTCAATACCCATCACATGCATATGTCATTTGCAAAACAACCAACAAACCACAAAACTTGAATCATAATTAAGCTACGTAGCTGTTCAAATATAATTGTTCTATACTGATATTCCCACTGATAGCTGTTGAAGATGCATTGTATGTCATGAATTATTCAGTCAACTACTCTTTACAGTGACTATAACTTGTTTTATGTCACAATAGTGAAAAAGGAGACAAGGGGCATTCTTTATTCTATTTCTGTTTTCATACCAGTTGAGTAACCAAAATACTTTTGTTTGTCCCTGTTTCATAAAGAGAGGGGGGGAAAGAAAACAATCTAAAAAGCTGGCATTTTATTCTGTAAAAGTGCTTTTAGGAAATTTAGACATGTTAGATGAAAAACACAGTCTATGCTGTTTCAACTGAAAGCAAAATATCATAAAATGTTGTATATTAATAGAGCAGTTTGATGGAACTGGGAGAAAAAGGGATCCATAGAATTGCTCCTTGAAAGTTTAGGCCAACAGATCAAAAGTTGTTTGTGAAGATCTGTTTACTTTGGCCTCTTGAACAACTTTTCTTTTATAGGTTCAAGTAATAATACCAACTGTATTTAAGTTGGTATATATCCAGTGAGCCAAAGTTATGTAACTATCTTTTCCCCTTTTATAATAAAATAGTGTTAGGAGAATTTTTGTCACAATCAATGCAGAGTCTCCACAGAAACCCTCATTATCTCCCTGTTCTATGTTTCCTGATTCTTTTTCCAGAGACTTTCAGATCAATGTAGATCATGATGATGATGGTGGTAATAATCTTCAAAATGTCTTCAGAAAGGCCTTGGTAAAGAAAATTATTTTTAGTTGCCTAAGTGAGGTGATTATTAAGTGAATTGTGAATGATTTTACAGCCTTAGTGTCATGGCTGTTAAGCAAATTTACCACGGTGAATAAGTCTAGTTTAAGTTAGTTTAGCTTTTCCTGTTGATTTTCTTTGTTAGAAGCCAGTGGGGAAGGTTGCAAATAGTAATCATATGACCCCAGATGTTGCAGCTATCTTAAATAAGTTGCCAAGTGCATGAAATTCCTAAGTGTCATAAATGGAAGGATTAGTTGTAAATCACTTTTTTTCAGTGCCATTGTAACTTTGAACAGTCACTAAGTAAATGGCTGTAAGTCAAGGGCTTCCAGTATTTACTTTGTATTTGTACTGGTCTGATTTAATGGATTAAATGAGAGTCCACTATAACTAATGTATTGTATAAAGACCAAAGTTCACATAAATTACCTCATACTATAAGGACAATTTCATGTTTTTTCAAAGAATAATTGATAGTAATGTGTATTAGGTGGGAATTAGAACTGTCATAGCATAAATCATCATAATAGGACTTAATCATGGAAAAAGCTTGAGCGAAGTTTACTGGCCTAGAAAAAAGACAAGATGAATTTGCAACTGATTACTCAATTTCTTCAACTCACAATTCCAATGTTGTTCTTGTTTAATATTGGGGAAGATAGTTTCTGCTGTTAAATTATATAAAAGTATAAGTACCAAAACTAATGCATTGTAAGGAAAGAGAAAAGAAAATAGTGCAATTGCAAACACTTTTTCAAAAACAAATACATCCAATGTTTGAAATGTGAATTTCTGACAGCAGATACAGCACTTCATTAGACACACCAATGCCATATTTACTTTTTGTTAGAATGGATTTTTTGTATATTATAGTACATAGTTTATGCTTTTTAAAAAATGAATCTTACACATTGTTGTATTCTAATGCAGCAGTGTGATAATGCAAATGTCTCTAAATATTTGAAGATGCCTCTCATCTTAGTAATTAACTTAATTACCTAATGAGCAAAGTACATTATATAGGTAGTGACAGAATGGAATCAAAATGTCAGCAAGAAACTTAAAAGGAAGTAGTGTTGAATTACAATACAGAACACATTTGAAATAAGTAAATAACTTCTTGTTTCAAATTCAGACATAAATCAAACAGGAAGACATGTTTCGTTCTTTAGTGAGATTTTAATCAAACAGCACATGTATTAACTGTAGTAACCGATTTCCCTTTAGTTTTATTTATAGATTAACTTGCACTATTATCCCTATATGCATAATTCCATGAATATATGGGGCCAAAGGGATAACTTTAGTAGCCTTGAGAATCTTTTGTTTATTGTATTAAATTTGCATTTTAATGGTAAAGATAAATGTTCTTTGGATATTTCAAATATAATAGTTAAACTTCATTTTGGAGTTTGCTGTTAATATAGGTTGGGTTAATGAATTAAGAAATAGTCTACCTACTTCAAGTGTGCCCCACTTATCCAGTTGGCCTGGATATGTTTATGAGTCCTGTACAGGTATGAGGTCCTTGTGATCATATCCTTCGCAAACCATGCATTCAGGAATGTCTTAAGTCCCAAAAGCTTCTTTGTGGAATGTGCTGCAGTACCATGTCTCATGGTAGGAAAACTCAGGATTTGGAAAAGCAAATTGATATGATGGGGGATATGTGGAATGGCTGCCTTATGTACCTCTTAGTGGCAAAGTCATGCAGCTACTAGTTCAAAATACCAGAATTACATAACAAAAAGTATAAAAATTGACTAAAGAACTGTTGCAGAGAACTAGGAATGTCCCCAACATTTCCTTATCTTTATTGTAGTAAAAAACACCTGGATGAAGGAAGTCTGGCAAAAAAAACAATCTGCAGATACTATCACAGCAACAATTCAAAATGGTTGCTGCCTCTATCCATCAATACCATGGGAAGATCCATCCTACATAAATGCTAAGTTCATGGAACAATTTTAGAGATGCTGTCAATTTTCTACTCTTTTATAGGTATGATGCTGGTGAAGATGATATGATGGCCAAATACTGTTGCTTTACTTGAATGATCTATGAACAAAGCAAGAGATATTCCTAATTCTTGGATATCATAAGAAGAAAAATATTACATATTTACATGCTGGTTTTTATTATTTCTTTTTGGGTTTTATTGATATTTGTGTGAGTCGCCCAGAATTGTGTCCATTAAACAGTTCGCCATGCAAGTCTTAAATTGTGTTTTGCATTTAAGATTATAAGATGCAATATATGAGTTCTAAAATAACTGAATTGGTTTACTTGTGGGGTTGGTTCTAAACCATCTTTTATTCTTGAGATTTGCAGGATGGGACCAATATTCAGAAGGTCATTATAATTTCTTTTGAGATGTAAAAATAAAACATACACTTCCAAATTGATTTTGAAAGTTTCACAAAGTTGGGGCTTTCACAGGATTTTACACAAAGCACTTTTTTCCCTGAAGTAGTTCAATTTGTTGAATTAATGTATTAATTTGAATAAAAACAGGACTGAATTCTGTATCTTTACCGATTTGTATAATGGCACTTTTTTGTTTTTGGATATTTTGGTTTTAAATTGATAGTTCCTAAAATATATTTCATCATTATTTCATCTGTATGTATATAGTGGTGTGGGGTGAAAAGGTGAAGATGCTAGCCTCCCACTTGGCAGGTTGAGAATTTAAACCTAGACGACAGGAAGGACATCCAGTCAGTAAACACTCAGCTCCATTCAGTCACCTGACTCCACCCCAAAGCAAGGGATTATAGGGTTATAAAAAGAATACACACACACACACACAGAGGTCTCTTGAATATGTTTATCTGCTTTGATAAATTATGCTATTCTGAACAGGTGACACAAGCTCACTAAAATCTGATGCATCACAAAAACAGTCTTTTGTCTGTAAGTAATGATTTAATGGCATCCTGTCACAATTTCATTTTTTCCAAACAAAAATGAACTAATTATCTGTTCCCAAACAACCAATCATATGACATTATGTTTCATAGCCTAGGGAAGCTAGATGAGCAGGTATGGCAAGTTTATTGCCGAAAAAGAATTACAATTTTTTCCAGGTAATAATTAACTATAAAACTGGGACTGCAATTCTACAAATTCATATCCTGGGAAAACATTGCTGAACAAAGAGAGATTGTTTTTCATCAATTTATAGAATGTATATGTTAGAAGGACCTTATAGAACATCTAATCCAATCATCTTTGCCTTAATTTTCTATAATAAAAGGTCACATAATTCATTCCTTGCTCTCTCTCTCTCTCTCTCTCTCTCTCTCTCTCTCTCTCTCTCCCCCTACTTACACACTAGAACTCATGGACTCCCAGTTTCTAATCTGGTCCTTTGATATATTAAACAAACTGGCATATTTATAAAGAAAAAGAATCTATGAAGTTGAGGAAGGCATACTTTCAAGTAATATGAACCAGATTTACTGCTTTTTAGTAAATAATTATAGCTAACCCTGAGCTGGTACTATTGTTATAAGGCTTGCTGGTCTTACTGCTAGTTCTACTTCTCAAAATCCTCATTAGCTATAATTCATTAAAGTGAAAAATTGAAGTGGTAAAAATTATATCTAAAGTGGGTTTATCTGACGGTGTAGCAGTAAAGCTTATCTACTATTAGGAATGGCTGTTTAGTAGATGAGAATATATGAATGCAAGATAGTGGCGCCTGTTAGGTCTACATACATATTTTATCAAGTTTTGTTGATACCCTTATAATATAATCTGATATATAAGATTCAAAAATCTCAAAGAAAAATGATGGTTTATAGAGATTTATCTTCTCACCTATCTATACTACTTTTTTCAGTATCAATAAATACTACAATTTTCTTTAATATTGAAAATTAAAAATAACAAACTTTGTGCAGTGTTTTTTGTATTTTAAAATCTATAAAGTGTTTGAATTGTCCTCTTTACACACACACACACACACACACACACACACACACACACAAAAGCACCAAGCTAAAAACATTTTAAGCATATTAACAATCAGGCTGTTATTTATTTAGAAATCAGTAAGGTTCACGTGATTATAGATGTAGGCAACACCATGAGGCTCCTTTTCACATATAAGGAAGAAGTATGGAAATATGTGTGGCATTCTATTCAGGACACTTGACTTGTTTGCCATTTGTGATTCATTAAATATCTCAACCTCCCATCCAGTTAATCATGTAAACACAACTACTAGACTCTGGACCTTGTTCAAACATAAGCATTTAAATTAATGAGTCAAGAGTTTTTTTCTGCACATGTAACTGCTTATCCAGATAATACACGTGATTTCAGTTAATCCTGTTTTATTTTATAATTTAATATTAAGTTTAAATTGAATCAATGCTAATAAAAGTTTACAGTTCTTAATTTTTTGATCACACTTAAAAACAAAGCTTAATTTAAATTAATAAAACCTTTAACATATCATTTTTGGTGTCTACATTAAATGTATGCATTCTCCTGATGAAAACCTTATAGACATAATATTTATTTGTTAGTTATATGCAAACAACCTGTATCTTATATGCAACAACATGTATGTATTAACTAGAAGCACTTAGATGCTTCTAATTAACTGGTACATGTTGGTAAATAGCTAAGTGACCAAATCTGAACAGAGTGCAAAGTTTAACATACATTTCTGCAAATCTGAATACAGTATATACTTTCTATTTATGTGCTGTTGTTTATGGATTCAAAGTGGGAACAGTGAATAATTAGGTAACCTCATCACTAGGACTCATGATGTTACCAAATTTGGATAATGTAATATCTGCAAGAAAACTACCAAGCTCAGAGAGCTCCAAGGACAACTCATTTAAACCCTGAGTTACAAATATTCTCCTTTATTAAAACTGAATATAACAAGTGTAGTAGTTTTGACATTTTGACCACGCTGTAGAGGCTGCCACTTTTTAGTTCACTTGAGGATTCATGAAAAATGTTGTCTGGGATGCCAAATGATCGCACAATTGTATATATCTAAACTACCCTTCATCTTTGATTAATAGCTATTTAGATTACTATTACAATGTCCATTGTTTGAAAACTATTCAGAAGAGATGTTCTGGATAAACATGGCATATCTCTGCTATTTGTAAAAAAAAAAAAAATGACCTTTGGGGGCTTCTGCACAAAAAAATTATGGCTTCTTTAATTTACTTATAAAAAGTGCTTTTGTTCTTGCTCTAATATGACATCTAGACAATTCTTCCATATAATTTTTGATTTTACATAGTTCTAGTGATAACTTGTAATATTCATCTAAGTACAATGCAACAGTCAATAATAAAGCATACACTGATGAGAACAGAATAATACATGAATATATAAATAGAAATGCTTAAAATATTTAAAAACAGCAGAATAAAATAATGGCAAGCTAAAAGGGGTAAGTAGTAATTAACCTGCAGGGATAAAGAGGAGAAAGAAAAGAAAACAAAGGCTGGATTTACATGAAAGGCTAAGCCATGAGTTGATGACTAAGCTGAATTCATGCAATGCAATAAACCAAAACAAGTTATAGCCCACATGGGAATCTATGTGAACTTGTAATACTTAGTTCTGAATGCTTCTATGACACACCCAGAATTTAAAAAATAATAATAGCGGAGTATGATGAACAAAAGTTTGATGTAATAAATAAAGAGCTAAATTTAGATTGCACCATTCTCAAATAGAAGAAAGAATGCAAAAGAGACAACACAAAAATAAAGTATATAGGAAACTGAAGACCAAGAGTTTAGAATAGAGGACGGGAATAACTGGAACAGCAACACAAAAAGGAGTAACTTGAAAGCAATAGGTAGATATGAGAGCAGAAAAGCTAAAACCGGAATAAGACAAAAGCAGCAGCCAATGAGTGGATCACATTGAAAGCCAAATGGGTGGTGGCCTTGGGCCAGTCATTCACTGTGCACCCTAGGAAGCAAGCAATAGCCAATCACTTCCAAAAATTATTGCCAAGAAAACTGCAAATTTCTTTTGAGAACTGTAAACTCTACTGTTTAAGGCACTGAGCTAGAAACCAGGAGGCCATGGGTAATGAGTTCTAGTCCTGCCTTAAACCGGAGCTAGCTGGTAACTATTCATTTTCAGGTCTAAGAAGCAGGCAATCGCAAATTAGTTCCAAATTTTTACCAAGGCACCTTCAGGGATTTTTCCAGGTGGTTGCCAGGAATCAACTTGAAAATACACACAGAGAGATGTTAAAATTAATGTTTCTCTAAGGTTCCTTAAGAATAGAAACATTTTATTTCAGCAAAATAACATTATCTGACCCTATGAATTAATACAGGTGGTCTGCGACTTATGGCCACAATTGGACCCAGAATTACGATTGTAAATTTTCACTAAGGTGTCTTAATCTCAATTCTGATTCTTACCCATTGCCATTGTAAAGAAACTGCAGTGCAAGGGGTGCTTTGGGGTGGAAGAAGCACTGGGAAGCCTGGTGCAGGCCCAGACCTGCACTAGTGTACCTCCTCAGCGTGTACATGACATATGCTGGCCTCTCTGGGCTTCCCCAACTCCCTAAGGCATCCTTTACACTGCTTCCTGCCCCACTGGGTCCTACAACCTTGACCATTATGCCTTGTTCCATTTTCTTTTCCTGAAAGCACACCCAGCTGCCTTCCTGCAAAGGCCACCCTGTGCCATTCTGGTAGCAGCAATCGTTCACACCATCTCTCAGAAGGGTGAAATTTTCCAGGTCACCCCATTTGGAAAGTCACAGCTTTCTGAGATATTGTGAAAATTGCAGATGTTTTCAAAATGAACCCACTTCTGGGATAATGTGAGGCAACTTCTGTATAAGAAGGCTACACAACGTATTGGCTGAATTTGTTGATTCAGATTACTGAACAGAAGTTTGAATTTGATTATTTAAATGACCTCTTGGAATTCTACAGGTATGTTCTTACAATTTCAATAACTAATCCTCCCCATTCATTCATTTACCATCACACACTGAAGGGAGATGGATCTATCGTGTAGACCTTTTTACAGTCCTCCCAGCCACTGTATAGGAGGCTAGGAGACCATGACTTTTTATTCTACATTTTCTCTTCTTTTTTCTGGCTGGAGCAAGACATAATAAAAAAAAATCAGGGCACAATCAGATACCAATCAGAACCAATAACAGAAATATTTGATAGTGTCTTCCCATCTGCCAAATAGCTAGATATATTAGTATCTCTACCAACTCTTTGGTATACTTTCAGAACATTTTTTTAAAAATTCAGAACTATTAAATAGTCCAAGAGTGATTCTCTACCTGATGATGACTTATCTCAACTAGCCTCTTGCATCTATATCCAAGGTTAAGGTTCTTGTTGTAATGTTGTAGAGCCATAGTGGCACAGTGGTTAGAATGCAATACTGCAGGCTACTTCTGTTGACTGCCGGCTGCCAGCAATTCGGCAGTTCAATTCTGACTGGTTCAAGGTTGACTCGGTCTTCTATCCTTCTGAAGTCAGTAAAATGAGGACCCAGATGGTTGGGGGAAATAGGCTGACTCTATAATTCCAATTATAGAGGACTGTAAAGCACTGTGAAGTGGTACATAAGTCTAAGTGATATTGCTATTGTATAGCGAAAATTTAGGAAAGAAAATAAAGATTGTTAGGCCCCAATGCTGGCTGTGCCTGTTACTTATATTAATAACACAGCACATTCTCCATGGTTATGTCTACATAAGAACACATGAAATATATTAAACCCTAGACCAATTAGCTTGCTTAATACAATAAGCAAAGTATATGCAAAGTATATGTATTTATGACTGTTGGATTGGGTCCAAAGTGAAAATATTCTTGTTGAGAAACAAGCAGAATTTAGAAGGGACCAGTGAACCTTAACCACTGTCCAGTCTTGTATCATTTATCTGAAAAATACTTTTCATCACTGTTTCAGCTTTTGTAGATTTTATACCAGGTTTTGATTTGATTATAAGGCAGATACTCTCAGAAAACATCGGGAATTTTTAATGGATAAAATATTGCTCCTTCTTACTCATAGTCTTTATTCTTCTTTGAAAGTCAGATGTTTCCCTTGGAGACATCTTTCTGGAACATGAAAAGAAAATGAAGGCAAGGGTGTATTCTAGCCCCCTTACTTTTTAATTTGTACATCAATTCAATATTTCAGGCTCTCTCAACTTCTAACCACCCCTCTCCATTGTTAGCAGATTGTGCAAGTCCAGCCTTTCTGTATGCAGATGATGTAATAATTTTGTCTACCTCCCAGATGGAAATGAGAAGGACAATGAGGGAATTGGCTTCCTTTTGCATAAAAGACAACTTGTAGTAAATTACCAAAAAACAAAACAAAACCCCAAACCCCTAAATTGCTGGTGTTTGCATAACAAAATGATAGGTTACATTAATGGCAAATTAATAAACCTCAATAGAGCAGATACATACTTATATCTTGGAGTGCAGTTCCAGGCTTTCTTATCTTGGAGCACGAATTTCTCTGTATCCAGAAGTGTCCCATCATACTTCCATAGCCATCTTAAGATTCTTCTATTCAAAGGAGGTATATATTATTCCTGCATCTTGCAAGGTTTTTGTTGCTAAGGTAATCTTCTAGCTTCTTAATGGTGATGCATTTTTACAAAGCTTAATACATGGAAGCTGTCCAGTCTAAATTTATAAGAGCAATATTCTCAGTTTCAAAATGCGTCAAGAATGCTGTTGGTCAGGGACAGGTTTGATTGCCAGACCTTGATTCTATCTCTGTAATTTCTGATTGAAATTGATTTTTTTCTCCTCCTGTGGTTGTGGCTCCACTGCTTCTGAGAGGCCATTTAGATCAAGCTAATGAAAGTTAATAACAAATTCTGTCCTCAGAACTTTCTTTGGAAAGTCTCTTCTATTAGGGTCAAAAATACAAGGAGTCACCTTAAAATATCTGAGAAATTGATTTTCAAAACCATTTAGGCTTGGTATATAACCCTACAGTTTATAGATTCTTCTTAAGTGGACACATGCCATCATCTTACTTCTCTTCCACTCTAATTCTGAAATTTTGTTGGCCTTTCCAATTCTGTGGAAACAGTGTAAAAGCATCCCTTTTCAGCAGTGCTTATGTCTATGTAGAAATGACTTTGTGGAATCCCTAAGCCAGATACTCTTGTTTCTCTCTTACCCCCCCTCCTCCTCCCTCTCCCTCCCTACCTCTGTCTCTCATCAGGTTAGATATATATTTAACCATTTTAAAGAACTAAGATAGCACAATATTAGTACTTTTATCTGACCCGAACCTTATGATATGTTTCATGGTTGTCCCCCCTGTTTTTTTTTCTTTTTTTGCTATCATTTGTTTGTCCATCCCAACTATGGTTGAAATTAAGCTCAAATTTTAGTGATTGCCACTGCTATTTATACTACAGTTACTATAATAATTTGTGTTATGTAATTTTATTGCATTTTAAAGTTTTATTAATAATTACACATCAATGTATTTTCTTGTGCTTTCTGATCCACGGGCCATTATAAAGAGAGTTCTTCCTAATCTTTTCTATCATGTGTGCTGATATTCTCTACTCCCCCATTATAATGTTGGAGGAAAACCCAAAGGAACATAATAATGGAAAGCATAGAGAGGTCCACATTTCACAGGGTCTTTTAAAGACTTTATCTTGGTGATAGGTAGCCTCATGTCTGACATTTCTCATGCTATGCCTGACTGGGAAGAACTATATGCTGAATATGTCAAATCCTTGGGGCTCTGGAGAACAATAAAAGGGGTTAAATGATATGTGTGTGTGACACATCATAGTGCAAATAATGAAACATATGTTTGCATAAAATGCCATACAAGTACTAAATTGGATCTTTTCCATAATGACATAAAGTTGCAAATTAATTTTGTGGCTTGATAATTCCTTCTGACCACCATGAAAAAGGGATCTAGCCTGCCTCAACAGACTGCTTTAATTCATGGCAATCAACTTGTAGGAACATTTTCATAGTTATCTTGGATTGAATTGGATTGGATTGGATTCAGTTGGATTCAAAGAAGCAAATTCTGTTTTTCTTTTCTGTCAGAGACCAAGTGCTTTCAAGTGGTATAATGTTGGCCAAGATAAACTTGTTTTAGTGCTGATACTTTTAGTGCCAATACTTTTGGCCAACTTTACCCTTTGTGAAACTACCCAGATTCAACTCAGATAATAGCTTTGTAAAAAAAAAAAAAGCAAAAAGCAAAGGAATTATGCATGCCTGTTCCTTGTGGGAAATATGCTATGGCACACACATGACTTGATCCCAAACCAAGAAATGTAAATAGTGTCTATACATGGAAAACAACATGGTATTTACCATGAGAAAATCTTCTTTTAGCAAGTTTCAGGAGGAATATGTATATTAAATGCTCATAATAATTATTTACATTTGTAAGAATTCTTCCTGCATCCAATTATATACCTGAAGTTTTAAAAACTTTTCTGTTTATGGGATGATTATATATAATTTTGTAAATCATAGTGGCTCCCAATATATGTTTTATTTGAAATAATAACAGCAATAAACATAAGTATACTTTATGCTGGTCTGATTGTAATAAAGATGTGATTTGATTCAAATATATATTAATGAGACCCTACTTCAGTCAGTAAACAAGAGTTAAGAAAAATGTTGTTTTATTAATAATAAAACAACAGGATAGAACAATAATTTACTAGACTAAAACAAGTTGCATTATAGTCCCAGAATTTTAGTATGATAGTAGAAATTTCACATATTATATATTACTATCATAATAACATTCTGTACTGGGCAAGACTGCTCCTTTTAGACATAAGAATCCAGTCATAAAACAAAGTAGAGGAAAGAATGCAGAGAAAGGATTCTGAATTTCTTCCAAATGTTTACCAGCAGGAACAATATGTTTGTGTACGTATGCACTAGAAAGCATGGAGTAGTCTGCATATTATGTTTTCTGAGTTATGTGCCTGGGAAGAAAGAGGAAGTGAAAATGGAGCACTTGCTAATATTCAGCCTGCTTCCCGATTGGATCTACATTGGTTGAAGGTTTTAAGGAATTTTTTTTTTTCTTGAAGCCTCCAGCTTGACTTAACTCTTGCTGTCTTCCATTACAATTTCTCTTCAACATAAGCCCTTTCAACAGAACTTAGAAATGTGATTCAAGTGTAATAACACTTAGGCTTATATACCGCCCTCTCTAAGCGGTTTATAGAATCAGCATATTGCCCCCAACAATCTGGGTCCTCATTTTACCCACCTCGGAAGGATTGAAGGCCAAGTCAACCTTGAGCCTGGTGAGATTCGATATGCCAAATTGCAGTCAGCTGGCAGTCAGCAGAAGTAGCCTGCAGTACTGCATTCTAACCACTTCACCACTTAGGCTCTTACAATATTGGCCTTTGCTGATTTTCACGAAATGTTGTATATGAAGTGACCTGTTTTGGTCTCCAAGAGCTAGGATCAAATTATTATTTGATTACAAACCATTATTTTTCCTTCTTTAAGACCCAAGAAGAGAAATTGGAACCAAATTTACTTGAACTTCTGTAGTTTCAGACTCCTGCACCCCAGGGCAGCACTCACCTTCATCTACACACTGGCAAGAAGAAAGTCTGGCAGCCCTCCAATAGGGCGTATTTCTTTTCTTCTCAGTTCATGTCTTTTAATGCACTTTAAATAGTTGAAACCAATATATATTTTAATCAGATGATTGGATTATGGGAAACCTTTGTTCCCTTAGTTATTAAATAAAAATACACTAAATAACACTAAAATATGGTCAATTATAGCATAACAACTTTACAAGACTCAACACTCAAAAAAAAAAATGAAAACTCTTCACAGTTTACATAGAAGGAACTAATCCATATATTGGGTTGCCTTTAACATAGTGTTGGTTCTTGACTACTACCCGAACAAATCCTTGCAGTTTTCTTGGAAAGGTTTTTCAGGAATTGTTTCCCATTTCTTTCTTCCAAGAGGTGAAAATGAGTGACTGGCCCACTAATCCCATTTGATGCCTTAATTCAGGGGTGTCAAACTAGATTTCATTGAGGGCCGCATCAATGTTGTGTTTTACCTCGGGGGCTGGGGGAGGGATGTGGCCAGGGTGAGAGTGGCCAGCTCGATGTCACTCATTGCTCTATTTTTGGCCAGGTCAACCCTCCTGGGCTCTGTTTTCGGCCACAACAGCCTCCTGCAGCCCTCTGGCAGCGAAAACAGAGTTCTGGGAGGCTGCGCATGGCCTCCCCAAGTTCCCTTTTCACTGGCAGAGGTCCCACTAGCCAGTCCTCTGCTGTTTCCAGGGTGGGCATGCCTGTGGGCCAGATCTAAGCACCCCATGGGCTGGATCTGGCCCCCAGGCCTTGGGTTTGACACCCCTGCCTTAACTGCTACTCCAAACTGACTGTCTAATCCACATGTAGCAATATTGATATATGAAGTAAGCTGTTATGGAAAATCTAGAGACAAAAAGAGCATAACACTGAGAATAAATAAACAACTGTTGTTTTCAGGATCACTGGCTTCCATCTTCAGAAAGTGAGAAATCAGGAATAATGGGAAGGTAAGACTTAGTATAAGACTTTTTAATTGTAGCGTGGAAAATGTTCGGGCTCTGATTTTCTGTTAGGATCCTGGGAAAATTTAAGGAAAACCACATATGATTAACTATATAAAAATGTCATTTGTTAAGGAAATAGTTTTTTATGACAGCAACTGAGGACAAAAGTTCCATTTCTAATAGGACAATTGAGTGGGTTTTGCCCCGTTTTACAATCTTTCTTGCCACAGTTGTTAAGTGAATCAGTGCAGTTGTTAAGTTAATAATGTGATCTGGCTTCTCTATTGACTTTGCTTGTCAGAAGGTCACAACAGGTGATCACATGTCCCCAGGACACTGCAACTGTCATAAATACAGGCCAGTTTCCAAGCATCCAAATTTTGATCACATGACCATGGGGATGCTGCAACAGTCATAAGTATGAAAAACAGTCATAAGTCACTTTTTAAAGTGTCATTGTAACTTTGAACAGTCACTAATTGTGAGTTGATAACTATCTGTATCATATTGTGAACACATTGTCTGAAGACATTGTCCATCTATTATAATGATAGATGGCAACAGAAGTGGACGGCTAGCAGAACAATCAATGAACTCATTTACAATGGCAACAGATGCACTTTCAGGAGCCCTGAATAGACAAATCTTCTTGGGGAAGATTTTTCAGTGTGGTTACTAACTTTTAATATCAGCTTGATGGTACAAAGTCTCTCTTCTCTGCATGTACAAAAACACTTAAATAAACACTGGGACGAGAGTATAGGAGCCTGTCTGGCGCAGTGGTTAGAGTGCAGTACTGCAAGCTACCTCTGCAGCCAGCTGCCTACAGTTTGGCAGTTCAAATCCTACCAGGCTCAAGGTTGACTCAGCCTTCCATCCTTCCGAGGTGGGTAAAATGAGGACCCAAATTGTTGGGGGCAATTTGCTGACTCTGTGAACTGCTTAGAGAGGGCTATAAAGCACTATAAAACATATAGGTATTATAAACATTCAGTACTATACAAAGTATATAAGTCTAAGTGCTATTGCTATGATGTCATTGGTGTTTAATTCAGCAATTATAATCCCCCTGATGAAAATTCAGTGTCTAATTTTTGCACATATGGAGATGACCAGATTGGGAAAGGCTAGTGTGTCTCATAAAGACAGATATGGAACTACTGGGTTGTCCAAGTGTACTGGTAATTAATTCATGGTTCCAATGTAATTCAACACCATTAATTAAGACTAAAGAAACAATATTTATGGATTTATTTGAAAATTGAATTAAATGCCCAATGGCAAGGAGGTTGAAAACATTTAAGTTAAGAATTATTTCTGTCTCTAAGCTTTCTAAGATCATAGATTCATGTCATCCATTGCAAATCACTTTCCAGACATGACTCGTATTATTAACAAGAGCAGAGGGGATACTTTGGGGGCCTATGGAGACATTTGATTTATTTAAGGAATAAATCATAACATGACTTAAATGGGGTATGGCTAAAAAAAAAACCCTGCTATATGAATATGGCAAGGTACAAAAGTTTATGACCTTATTTTTTTCTGTCTTATACAGAGAGAAATAAAAAGCAGAGAAATATAAAAAGAGAGCAGGACTAACCAATAGGCACAAAGTATTTGCCCTTATGCAGGTAAATTTCTTTATTTACAGGAAAATGGGAAGCTAAATGAAGGACAGTAAGGAAGGGGAGCAGGTGCAGGAAGAAAGATAAAATAAGGGGCATAAAAAGTATCCCAGAGAGAGGATAACCTCATTTCATGAATGATCCCATTTCTGTCCCTATTTTCATAAAAGGAGAAATCCTTCAAATTAATTTGAAATGGGTAAGTGGATTTTTAAAAAAGCAGTAGTGCAACCTGGTAGATATAAGGCATATTAGCACTTTATTGAAAGATTCCAAGGATAAAAAGAAATTTCTGGGGAGAAGAAACAGACGCTTACTCCATGACAATTCTCAGAACATCACTCTTACTTTGGCAGACACACTTGTTGAGTCAATTTATAATGAAAATACTATACTTGTCTATATTCAAAAGTCAACACTATTGAACTTATCAGGATTTGTTTAACAAAGGTATTCAAATTAAAGTATCTCTGACAAATGTCATCTAGCCTCATATAATTCTTATTTCATAGGCATACTTACCGTATTTATCGGCGTATAACACGCACTTTTTCCCCCTAAAAATAGGGGGCAAATGATGTATGCGTGTTATACGCCGATGTCCCGTTCCCAATAGTGCCTAGCGGCGGCGCAGCGTCGTGACGCTGCGCCCGCCGCATATTAAAGGGAATGCGTGTTATACGCCTGTGCGTGTTATACGCCGATAAATACGGTACTTTACAATTCAATCTGCATTCAATTGAACAACTTCAGTGTATTTTCATATTATTGTCTACAATCTATATTCATTCAGCACTCATTTATTTTTTACCTTATCCCACCTTATTTTACTATTACAGTAACCTGTTTCTAAATAATTGAACTCCTTCCTTTTATACATATTTATAATATATATATATATAATTATATATGTATGTATGTATGTGTGTGTGTATGTGTATGTGTGTGTATGTGTGTATGCATATATCAACAGCTTACACCCCAAAATACAATTCACCATGGAAACAGAAGCCAACAACCAACTTCCCTTCCTGGACGTCCTAATTTACAAAAAACCCAATGGCTCCCTAGGACACACCATCCACCGGAAGAAAACACACACCGACCGCTATTTAAACACACAATCCCGTCACCACCCTGCACAGATCAACTTCATAGCCAAGACCCTCATCTCCAGAACCAAACGCCTAGCTGACAAAGACCACCTGAGAATAGAATTACACACCCTCACTAACATATTAATTTCCAACGGATTCCAAAGAAGCACAATTACCAACCTTATCCTAAAGGAGACAACCCCCAGAAACCAAGACACAGAACAGGACAATGGTATCACCCTCCTTCCCTACATCAAAGGCACCACAGATAAAATCAGCAAAATTCTCCACAAACACAATATCAGGACAGCCTTCGGCACTGACCAAAAAATAGCCAACATCCTAAGAAACCCCAAAGACAAGATCCAGCTAGAAAACCAACGAGTTTATGAAATACCATGCAACAATTGCCCAGCCACATACACGGACAAACCAACAGGAGAATAAATCGCAGAACACAAAACGCAGTCAGAAAAGAAGAAAATTCTTGCTCCTTTTTCCAGCACCTTAAAGCCACAGGACATGAAATTAATTCTGAGGGAACCAAATTAATCTCCAATACTGAACACTTCAACAGGAGAATAATCAGGGAAGCCATCGAAATGACCTTCTGAGTTCTATTGTTTTGACATCCTGGGTCTTGTGCTGTAATCTCCTGGGTTGCTGGCTGTGTTGTAACATCCTGAGGTTTTGTGGTGTAACCTCCTGAGTTCCGTGATGTGATATCCTCAGCAGGTGGCTGTGATGTGACGTTCTGGGTTTTGGTTTGGCTCTGAGTTTGAGGCCTGGCTATGTGTTCATGGTGTGTGCCAGTTTGCTTGGTTTGGGGGTTGGGGTGTGTGGCAGCTGGTGATGCAGCCGTGGTTTGGTTTCTGGACAGTGGTTGCCTTACGTCTATGGGGTGGGTTTGGGTTTGAGTCTGGTGAGGGAGATTGGTGGTGGTGTCATGTGTTGTTTTGAGTCCGGTGTTGGTTTTCATGGCTGGGAATCGTTTGTTGATAAGGGCTAGTTTCCAGATGTCTGATAAGTGGGAAGTATCATCCTGTTTATTCATATTATGGGGGTGTTTCTCTATTTCGATGGCTTCCCTGATTATTCTCTTGTTGAAGTGTTCAGTATTGGAGATTCATTTGGTTCCCTCAAAATTAATTTCATGTTCTGTGGCTTTAAGGTGCTGGAAAAGGGAGGAAGTATTTTCTTTTTTTCTGACTGCATTCTTGCAGTCACCAGACTCAAACCCAAACCCACCCCATAGACGTATAGTTGTGCTTTTAAAGTTGTAGCAACGTTTCAGCAGAATCTCATCTGCCATCATCAGGCTTGTGTGTTGTGTTTGTCTGTGAGTCAGGGTTTCACAGCCATTTCTGTTTTAAATTTGGGGCTAGCCTACTGCTGTGTTAGAATGGTTTTTTTCTTCATCCTGATTGGTTGGGAGTCTTGGTCTGCATTTATTGGTCTTGGAGTTTGCTGTGTTCTGCTTGATTGGTGTTTCTAATACCTTCTTTCTGTTTTGTAGTGTTTTCTTTGTCTTGATTGGCTGACAACATTGTATTTCCTATATTGGAGGCTTTTAGTGTGGCTTGGCTTCAATGGCTATCATTTATTAGGAAGCTAGGTTTCATCTGGGTGCCTGGTTGGGGTGTGTTTGAGCTGGAGATATCGGGGGTCTGTTTGTCCCCAGGTGTTTGCTTGGCTTGTGGTGTGGAGATTTTTTTGTTTGTGGGTTCCAGCTTCCAGATAATTGACAGTCCGGTAGAGTCGTCTCTTCTATTCATGCTTTCAGGTCTTTTTTCAATCTCTATGGCTTCTCTGATAATTCTGTAGCTGGGGTTTTCTATAGTGGCTAGAGTTTTGGTGCCATTGAAGTCGATGCTATGACCTGTGAAACAGAAACAAACAAACAACTACCATTCCTAGATGTACTAATCTGCAAAAAAAACAGATGGAACACTAGGACACACCATATACCAGAAGAAAATACACACCAACCGCTACCTCAATGCCCAATCCCACCACCACCCAGCACAGATAAACTCTCTGGCCAAAACACTAATTGCCAGAACCAAATGCCTGGCAGACAAGACATACATAAAGACTTAACTATGCACCCTGACTAAAGTACTGACAGCTAACGGCTTCCACAAAAGCAAAATCACAGGCCTGATCCACAAAAACACACTGAGACATAATGGATACCTAGAAGATGAACAGCTGTCCCGCCCTACATAAGAGGTACTACAGACAAAATCAGCTAAAATGTTACACAGGCATCACATCAAGACTGCCTTCAAAACAGACAGAAAAATAGCAGCCATCCTAAGAAACCCCAAAGATAAAATTGACCTGGAAAACCAAGGCATATATGAAGTCCCCTGTGCATCATGCCCTGCCACATACACTGGACAGATCAATAGAAGAATATGTACCCGCCTGGATGAACACAAAAATGCAGTAAAAAAGCTGGAACACACTTCCTCACTAGTCCAACACATAAAAGTCACAGGTCATAGCATCAACTTCAATGGCACCCAAACCCTAGCCACTATAGAAAACAAATAGAACTTCTGTAGAACACAATACTCCTTTCCCCCAGCTAGGAGCATGCATAATCATTTAAATAGGTGGGGAGTCATCTCTCTCGCCCTGACCTGTGCAGTTCAGTCTTTGCAGCTGGTTGGAATGGATCAGCTGTCACCAAACGCTCCGGACATGATGGCACTGGACTTCTCACTGAAGAGAGTCAGACTCTCTCAAGAACTCTTCATCAGGTAAGTTTGTGCATCACTCATTGGTGTCTCATACTCTGGTGCATCATACCCACAAAACATTCCCTCTGTTTGTTCATTCTCCTCTGAGTTACTCTGGGATGAGCCCCAATGACCTCTCAATTGGTCAATACGGCATCGCCATATTCTGCCATCCTGTAACCCAATTTTATAAGACCTGGGCCTGTGACAGCCACCACTTGGCCGGGCAACCAGAGGGGATTATCCCCCAAATTCCTAGCATACACAGGGTCATTTACCTGGAATGACCTCACCTGGCTAAAAGAATATAATGGAATTGAAGGAGAGTAGTTTGGATGGAGCCTATCTAAATTATTCCTAAGCCTCCTTCCCATCAGCATCTCTGCTGGAGAACGATTTGTCACTGAGCTAGGGGTGATATGTTGTGATAGTAAATAAGTGGATAATTTTGAGTGCCAATCTTCTCTTCTCCTAAAACCTCCTTGGCTGCTCTTTATGACCCTTTCAGCTTGCCCATTCACTTCTGGGTGATAAGGGGCTGTCAGAGCATGCCGGACCCTGTCTTAGCTAGAAACAATTCGAAACTAGCTGATGCAAATTGTGGACCATTGTCCGAAACAAGAACATCTGGAAAACCATGAGTTGCAAACAAACGGTCTAACACTTTAATGACAGCTGTTGAAGTAGTAGAATGCTTGTGGGACAACTCAACCCATTTGGAATAAGAGACCACTACAATTAAGAATATGCGGCTGTGGAAAGGGCCCACCAAATCTATGTGGATTCGTGACCATGGGGACTTAGCCGATTCCCATTCCTCTGGATTGGCAGATGGTGGGGCAGGCCTCAATAGTTGACGTGCCTGGCATGTCCTGACCTTAGTAGTTATGTCTGCATCTATGCCTGGCCACCAGACATAACTCCTTGCCAGTGCTTTCATTTTGTCAATACCCGGATGTCCTTCATGTAAACTATGTATTATCTCAGGCCTCAACCTGCTTGGGACAATGACACGGCAACCCCATAATAAACA
Organism: Pseudonaja textilis; assembly: GCF_900518735.1. The sequence continues at coordinate 2,931,713 of NW_020769343.1, read as the reverse complement.
CTCCTGCTGGGTGGACATCTCATGCTGCCTGGCTCTAAAATGGTAAGAATTTGGTGTCTAATTTTCCTTCAGGCCAACCCCTTCTCACCCAGTCCAAAACCTGTAATATTATTTGGTCTCTTGATGAACATTGAGCAATATCTGCTGCAGTAAGAGGTAATTGTTGATCATCCAAAGAGAACACAGTTAATGATGGTGCGGGGTCAATTACAGGGGTTGGTTGAGGACAACAGCTTAAAGCATCTGCATGACTAAGGTGTTTCCCAGCTCTGTATATTAATATATATGAGTAGGCAGCAAGGAATATTGTCCACCTAGTCATTTTTTGAGACAATACTGTCGGACTTGGATGATCTCCAGACAATAAAGGTTTGTGATTGGTCACAAGCTGAAAATGGTGACCATAGAGGAACTCATGAAATTTTTTTACAGAAGCAACTGCTGCTAAGGCTTCCTTATCGATCTGTGCATAATTTCTCTCACTACTTGATAATATGCTATTGGTGCTTCCAGGCCATTTGGCAATTTGTGTGCCAACACAGCGCCTATCCCAAAAGGGGATGCATTGCAGCAAAGTATCAAAGGTAATTCCCTGTCAAATTGTATTAACACACTGTCAGATGACAACAGAGCTTTGACAGCATTGAAAGAGAATTCTTTGGCCCCCCATGACCAGGAAGCCTTCGCATCCAATAATCTATGTAACAGTTCCACCACAGAAGCCCTATGCAGAAGAAAAGAACTATAGAAATTCAGGAGCCCCTAAAACGCTTGCAGTTCAGTCTTATTGGATGGTGTAGGGGCATCCTTAATAGCTCTTACCTTTGACTCACTGGGATGAATACCTTTGGCATCTATGTGGTATCCCAGAAAATCTACTTGGCTGACTGCAAATTTGTATTTGTTTTCCTTCAATTTAAGGCCTGCTGTTTTGAAACAGGCTAGGATCCTTCTGAAATGTTTGAAAAGTTCTTTGTTGCAAGCAGAAATTAGAACATCATCGAAGTATTGCACTACCCCCAGAATGCCCTGAAGCAGCCTCTCTATCAGGCATTGAAATAACCCTGGTGCTAATGAAACTCCAAATTGTAATCTAGTACATTTAAAAGCACCACGATGGGTGACAATTGTCTCTGCTTCAGCTGTAAGGTTGTCAACAGGTAGCTGTTGATAGGCCTGAGCCATATTGAGTTTTGCAAAAATAGACCCCTTTCCCAGTGAATGCAACAGAGGCTGGATTATTGGCACTGGATAAGCATTGGTTTGCAAAGCCTTATTTATGGTACTTTTATGTTATGACTCCCCTTCAAAATTCAAACGAACAAAACAGAAAGCAGCCGTTTCACAATTAAATCAAACGGAAAGAAGTCTTACAAGATAACGGCTGGCAGAAACCTCACAGCATAAATCTTTACTCTGTCCGGCAAACCAGTCCTGGCAATAAATCTCCAGTCTCAGAGCTTCTTGCTGTAATGTCCTCACTCAAATAGTCACTTTGTTCCTGGCAAAATGTACCAGCCCAGCTGTGTCCTTTTATACTCATTGAGGCAACGTGCTAATTTACTGACTTGCTCTCCTCATTCGCTCCAGCTGATTTTGCCTTCTCAACCGTCTTCTATTTTTTACATTTAACCACAAATTTTCCAAGTTCTCATCTCCACTAGAAGACTCTCTCAAAACTTCCCTGTCAGCCATTCCCGGCTGTTGATCAGATAAGGAACCAGAGGAGGTCAAAGGTCCTGACAATTCTAATACATCAGGTCTGTCGTCCTTTGTCACGTCCATCTCCTCATCCTGGTTATCAGTCCAATCACTGATCCATGCCGGCTCATATTTTTCTGCCATGACCTCCTCACCTGAACTCATATCAGTCACAGGAGCTGAATCCAAGCCCGGAGCCACAACACTTTTATATCTGCGCAAATCCTGATAGAACCATCATGCTTCAAAGGTGTCACAATAGGAGTCTCCCATTTTGCAAAATCTGTGGGTTCTAGAACCCCTTGGGCTATTAATTTATCCAATTCAGCATCTACTTTAGGTCATAATAAAAAAGGAACTCTTCTAGGTTTTAACCTGATGGGTGCTATATTGGGGTCCAAGGTAAATGAGATTGGAGTTACTACATACTGACCTAATTCTTCACTAAACACTTCCTTAAAATCATTTAATAATGCTTGTAAATCCTGATCCTGAATAGAATGTATTCCAGATATTGTAAGTCCAAAAAATGTGAACCAGTCTAACCCTAATAGGCTTGGTAGGGTGCCTTCTGCTATTGTGAGAGGAAGTAGTCCCTCAAAGTTTTGAAACTGGATATTGAATTTACCTGGGCCCATTAGTGGAATGGAATGCCCTTGGTAGTCTTTTAAGGACAGTTTGCATGGCTGGAAATGTTTCTTTGTGATAGCAGGAACTAACCTTTTTAATGTGCTCCAGGATACAATGGAAAGTGATGAGCCAATGTCAACTTCTATTGGACACTGCTTTCCTTCTAAGGAGACAGTCACATGAATTTTGTTAGTATAGATCTGGTTAAATTTGTTAGGTGACTTAGAATTGTAAGAAGCCCTAGTAATAGTAAAACATTCTACTTTTTGTTTTTGTAATCTAACTTGAGGCTGATATTGTGGATTAAAGTTTTTTCCTGATTTGCAAACCCTAGATATGTGTCCCTTTCTTTGTCATTTTAAACAAATTATGTTTCTAAATCTGCATGTGGATCTAAAATGATTACCACTGCAACTCAGGCAGGTTATTCGTGGTTGCATAGGTTTGTTATCAGGAATCCAGTTCCTCCACTGTGGTGGAGGCTATCCTCTGAAGTGATTTACATCTTCATTGGCTTCAGAATTTTTGTCAGGAAAACTGTCATCATAATGCACAGTAGTGTTTGGTTTGGATGTAGCAGTGCTATTAGAGCCTTGTATCTCAGCAACAGAGATAATTGACATTTCTGCCACTTGAGACTCCTCAACAGCCATCTTAAGGGTTAAATCGCCCTTGGCAAGCAAGCGTCTTTGAAGCCTGAGGTCTCGTACACCACATACTAATTGATCCAGTAATTGATCCTCGAGATCCAGGAACCCTAGTGAATGTAGTGCTGCTTTTCGGAGGGCAGCCATGTATGTACTGATAGTCTCTTCCTCAGCCTGTACTCTTCTCCTGAATGCGTGCCACCTCGCAATTCTAGAAGGTTTAGGCAAGTAATGATTACTTAAAAGTTCTTGTAAATCTTCCCAGGATACCGCTTTAACAGTCTGAGGTGCCAACAGTGCTGTGGCAGTATCAAAAACCATGGTCCCGCAAAAGCTTAGGGAATACACTTTTTTTTCTATGGTTTGAAATCTCAGACAAATCAACAGCATCTAAGTCAAAATGATTAATGTAAGATTCCCAAGTTTCTGACGATGGGTGAAAATACAGAAATGTCGGAGCAGTCGACATCTTGTCTATCCTGGGGTAAAAAAAAACATAATACCTCTGGCTCTTTCTTCCTCAGCTTTCAGGCAGGCATCTCATCCTTGTTGCCAATATTATATTCTTTCTAAGAATGAACTGAGGCAGGCATTGATGAAGAAAACAATGTTTCTTGTAAGAAAGAAACAAGTTACCCTAGTCTGCTGATATGTTGCTGAATTAGCCAGCTGACAGGTAACAGCTGATGCTGCCTGACAGCTCCCTTTTATAGTGCACTGTCAGGCTGCTCAGCCAATCAGAACAAACAAAACTCCCACTCAAATTGTGGACCAACAAATAGAACTTCTGTGGAACACAGTAAGTAGGCTAGCCCCAAATTTAAAACTGAAACAGCTGTGAAAGTCTGACTCACAGACGAACACAATACAGAAGCCTGATGATGGCAGATGAGATTCTGCCGAAACGTTGCTACAACTTTAAAAGCACAGCTATAATGACGTGGGAAAATACCTGATACCATACATATAAATACCCATGAAAACTTAAGAGTATGTACGTACGTACGTACGTACGTACGTACGTATGTATGTATATATGGTATTCAGCTTTGTTCGGGTATTTTCCCATGTCATTACAGCTGTGCTTTTAAAGTTGTAGCAACGTTTCATCAGAATCTCATCTGCCATCATCAGGCTTCTGTATTGTGTTCGTCTGTAAGTCAGACTTTCACAGCCGTTTCAGTTTTAAATTTGGGGCTAGCCTACTGCTGTGCCAGAATGGTTTTTTCTTCATCCTGATTGGTTGGGAGTCTTGGTCTGTGTTTATTGGTCTTGGATTTTGCTGTGTTCTGCTTGATTGGTTTTCTAATATTTTTTGTCTGTTTTGGGGCTCTTTTTGTATCTTGATTGGCTGGCAACATTGTATTCCGTTATCGGAGGCCTTTAGTGCAGCTTGGCTTCAGGTTAATGGACGGCTATCATTGTTAGGAAGCTAGGTTTCATCTGGGTGCCTGGTTGGGGTGTGTTTGAGCTGGAGGTATCAGGGGGGATCTGTCTGTGCCCAGGTGTTTGCCTGGCTTGTGGTGTGGAGATTTTTTTTTTTCTCACTCGCAAACAAAAAAATCTTCACACCACATACATTGGACAAACTAACAAAAGAATAAGTGCACGCATTGAAGAACATAATAACTCAATCAAAAAAGAAGAACCGACCTCTTCCGTGGTCCAACACCTCAAAGCCACAGGACATGAGATTGACTTTAAAAATACCAGAACTATCGCCAAAACTGAACACTTCAACAGCAGAATAATCAGAGAAGCCATAGAGATATGGCCCACACAGCTTGAATAAATGAGATGACACCTCCCGCCTACCAGCCATTTGGAAACCCACCCTTATGAACAGACGAGTACCTAACATGAAGAATGACACCAGACTCACACCCAAAGTTGCCACCACCACACTTCCATGCAGAAAGCAGACTCACACCCACACAGAAGATGAGACACGACCACGGACCAGAAGCCGCACTGCAGCTGCATCACTACCCACTTCAAACCCCTCCAAGCCATACATGAAGCAAACTGACACCCACCATGAAGATGCAGCACGACCACGAACTCGAAGCCAAACAGCAGGATCACAGCTCACCAGCTCAAATCCCCCAGCAACTAAGACTAACCTGAGCACAACCAAGCCCCCACCTGAACAGAACACGCCTCCAGCCAATCAGAACATGGCCAACCCCCCACCAATCAGAACACAGCCAAACCCCCTACCAATGAGAACACCCCCCCACCCAATCAGAACACAGCCAAGCCCCCACCCAACCAAGTCACACCCCCACTAGCAGTTAAAAGGAAGAAGCAGCTGCGAGCTCACATCACTCTGAGAAGCACAGAGCCGAAGACACAAGCCTGAAGATGATGAATGAGACTTCATCGAAACGTTGCCTAGATACTTCGAATCTTACACAGGAGAAAACCCGAACAACCAAAGATCCACATACAAATACCCGCGAGAACCTCAGAAAACATATATATATACACACACACACACACACACACACACACACACACATATATTCCAGATTTTGCAGCATTCATTTTCTTTTTTTAAAACCCTCAGATCCTTCATCTTATCTTTCCATTAGGGATCATTTTTAGCCTATTTCATACACCTTATACCTAGCTTTCCATACATTTTTCTTCCATTTAACATTGCAATTTTTACTGTGTACAAAGTCCTTCCCTTCCTATCATTGAATGCAGCAGTGGAAGGGATATGTACTAAAAGTGGTGTCTCTGGGAGTATTATTGCTGCATGACTATTAAGTGGTCAAACATCAACTTGCGTGTCTGCTAATATCAAAATCCAACAGTTATATTACTGCCAAGCATGTCATAATCATATTCCTTTAACAATGTCAACAGAATGTCTGTGCCTCATCCACCTGTTATAGGATAATGATCCTTCTCTTTCTCAACCACAGCTCAGTACCAGTGTTTACTTAAATATACACCAATTCTCTGGGTTGAACTATGGAATGATAATAACAAAAAGTAACATGTAGTGTTGGTTTTACCTCATACAACGAAGAATTACAGCATGCTTTTTGCTATTATTCAGGGCAAGAAGCAACAAGTTCTCTAACTAACAGATACTGCAAGAGGAATGCATGTAGACAGTATATAAAAATAGCTCTAGCTTTTTGATCTCATTCCAGATTGGCTAGCAATTAAACTCCTGACTCAAATACTATGGAATTTTTACTGACTAATAGTTTTCTTTGTGTGTATATAATTCTTTTCAAAAATTGTGTAATACACACTTTGTCATGATTACAAAGCACAGAATACCCCCAAAAAACTGAGATAACATTTGTAAGGATTTACTTTGGAATTTGAATATGTTCCTGAAAGTTACTAGGGTGTCTGATTCTGAGTTGGAAAATATGATATGTTTTAAGCATACTGGTTATACAAAATGAAAAGTTATTGAGATCAATGTAGATTGAGATATTTAAGTGTGTATAGTTTTTCAATTCTAATTAAATGTTTTCTTCATGAAGATGACCAATTATTGGAGGTCATTTGAAATTATACCATGTAGTCAGTTTGTTAGGATATAATAACTTATTCTACCAACTCACAATTGCCATTACTCTACACATTAAGAAGACAAATATTTGGTACTTGTATTATTTCAGCAAATTCATATGACCTCCAGTGAACAATTGAACAAAAACTTTTCCTTTCAAGAAGCTCTTTCATAATCCTCAGACTTAACTTGTCTATTTTTCCTTAAAAGAACGCCTAGCTATATAAATTAAAAGGGCACCAAAACTATAGACCAATCCTTCACTGACATCACATCTCTAGTCATGTTGATATGTCCCTGAAGCTGTGTGGAGGCATAAAATATGACTGGTGATTGAATAAAATTACTAGGCTGGCCCCCAAGAAAGATATATGTTTACATTTGATTCATAGCAATAGTACTTAGACTTATATACCTCTTCATAGTGCTTTCGAGCCCTCTCTGATGGTTTACAAAGTCAGCATATTGCCTCCAACAATATACTACAAAGTTGAGTAATGCCAAAATTGATAAGGATTTAAGTATATTACAACCCTTGAAATAAAACTAAAGGAATACTCTAGGCTTATGATTTGTGGCCTCTTCTGCTTTTTCTTCTAAAAGGCTACCAGACGTGTTTGTTCAGTCTCAGGATTTGAAAAGCCAGCTGGCTTTCAGGGAAAGGATTATGATTTCAATCCAATTGTATGTTTTTAAACCATTTTTTTTTTCATATAAGGATCTTGGATTTGTAATCGCCTGACTTCCATTCAAAATGCCAAGAGTGATGAGGTTATAATACGGCATTTGACTGAGCCAGGCCAAGTGCTTCAAAAAGCAAAAAGGAAAGGTAGGCTGGGAGAAGAAAACAGAATATCTATAGAACAACAAAAGGCATCCATGGCATATTTAGCTATCATTAGCTATTCAGTGGTAAGATTTTAAATGCAATTTTAGCTGTGCTTCTTGTCTAGATATGAACTGAACAGTTTTTAATTGTGGTTATAAAAGTCACTCAATTGTGCGATGGTCAACTGTATAACTGATTATTTTTTTTTTAAAAAAAGAGGAGCATGTGCATATTGTGTTCTTTCAGTTTTAAAACAGTGCTGTCATAGCTGGGCTTCAAGTGACCACTAGATGGAATCAGAAATATGAAAAATGTTAACTCTTTCTTGACACCTGGTGTTGATCTTGATTTCTGCAGTCCAGGAATGATAATCTTAATAAAAGTAAGGTATTTCAGATAAGCTAGCAATTTCATAGATTAGCTTTCTTGGTAATAATACATTAGTGGTTTTCTGACTTTTTCAGTCTTTGTAATCACCTGGCTACTTATTTATAGTTCCTATTGAAGTGCTGACTGTATCTACTTGCCTAGTTTTCCAAGTTCATTCAGGGTCAACCAAATGCTGCTACTGCCTGCCCATTGTCTGCTGTTCAATTGAAGATTTTTGTATCAGTTTCTTAGACTCTGTAAACAAGTTGTGTTGCATCACATACTCTATTTTCATTATTTTATTTCAGGAAGGATTCATTTAGAGCAATAATGAAGAAGCTTTTCCTTTAAAATAGGGAACCAAATCCCATTCCATTCCAAGCATTTTTCATTATCATGATTTTCTGTAACTTGATTTTTGATATTTTAACTTATAGGTCTCCACATATTACCATGTATGGTGGTCCTGTAAAAAAAGGATCAGGAGTTCTGATATAACGTTGCTGGAAAGAGACTGGTGCATATTGTGTGAATCTGTGATTCAGGGAATCCAGGAAAATAGATGCACCTGCTGTCTGAGAAAAAGTACAAAGTTGCCAAGGTGAGGCGGTCTGAGTTGTGGTGGAATAATTTGGTGTGCGTGTATATGGGGGAAGTAGTTTGAAGATGTAAATTTTCGTACTTGAACAATGATATTTGCAGCTGATCCTATGTTCTTTGTTAAGATGTAAACATTTTAAAATGTTAAACATATTTGGAAGTCTGACTAGTAAGATTTGCTGCTTTTTTTAAGCAGCTTTCAGACAACCAAGTAATGGATGCTTGCTGAGGTTCAGCCAGCTACACAATGGATGTTTGACATTGTTCTTACAAATCCATCAGGAAGCTTTTATCCCCTACCTCTTGCAGAATCATTTTGGACTAATCTCATTTTGTGATGCTTAAATACTTCCAAAAGACTGAATGCATTTTATATGTTAGATAGAGCTGTTTTAGTTCAAACGTTATACAGCTTTACAATCAGCAATGGTATAAGATAAATGAATGATAGGCAGCTGCCTACTGATACGTCTAACTCAGCTTTCTACAATCTTTAGATTTCAACTTTTGTAATTCCCACATTATGAAAACAGATGCACAATAAATAATACATATGAAGGACAAGTCAGAGAAGATGTTAGACATAGCCAGATTTGAAAAATTAAATAAGGTTGGACCTGATAAGTACTTGAATCATGAGGAAATACCAAGGATAATAACTATATTTGGAAGTAAAAAAAATTAAAACTGAAGTAGGCAGTGACAAATCACCTCCATGCTGCTGCCAAAATAAGCATGTGGTGCGTCCATAAAATCACCACAAGAGTGAGTTCCATTAGAAGGAGTCAAGCTTTACTTTTAAAAATGTTCAAGCTGTAAATCCATACTTACATATCAGTATTGCCTGGTATTACTGGAATTGGGGAGGCAACAGATCAGTGTAATATTACTGCAGCCATCATCTTGGGAGAGGCAGTTTTCAAGTGAAAACAGATGTAGCCACTTGTATTCTAAAATAAGATTTGCCAAATGCATGAGTAGAGTCATAGTAAATTGGGATCAGAGTGGAGGAAGCTATGCTGGAGGATCTGAAAGGAAGCAGAGCAGGCCAGAGAAACGTGTGTACTAATCAGCTCCTCTGCTCTAGACAGAGGCAGACAATTCTATACTCCCATCAGAAAAGTTTCTGATGGTCTTTCCCTTTATGTACAGTATGTAATGATATCAAGGGCCTATTTTTAGATGGCGCCACTAATTTTTTCATTAGGTTTTTAGAACAACATGCTTTGAAAGTTAAAAGTGGAGATAGAAAAAAAAATCATTAAACAATAAAATAAACATTATTTGGAATTTTTTTTTTATTTTTCTGTTATTGTATACTTCATATTTTGAGAGTTTTGCAGGAGTCATATGCAGGAGGATATCTACAGCCCAGCATCACAGAGGGAAAGTTATCACTTTGACAGAGATTAAAACCTCACACAAGAAAGCTGGAAAACTGGTAGAAATCATGTGTTTAGGCTCAAAGCTGGAAGGCTTAATGAAAGGTTCCAAGCTGAGAAGAATAGAGTGCAGAGGAAGAGTGAATGAACTTAGGTGAAGAATATGTTGTGGAGTAAAATCAGGGAATAAATATATTAGAAAGAAGAACAGATAAACATAAACTTAAGAAAGAAACTTAGTGCTATAAAATGGTACCCAGAAGACCTTCAGGAAGAAAGAACATAGTGCTGATAGAGATGAAATTTAAGTGCTAAATAGCATGGATGTTGGATAATCAAAAGGAAATGGAACATAATAGTTTAGCTGGCTGAGATTCAGAGTTGATGAAATTACTGACAATGAAATAATGAAGTGAAAGAAAAGGAAGCCAAGAAGTAGTTTGTGATGGAAATACATACACAGGTAACCGCAGCAATTTTTGAGCTGAGGAAATAAACTAGGCAAGACATAATAAGGGTCTGATGTTTTGCCTTATGTACTTCACTTTTTTTCTTAGAAACATTTTTCTATCCAAAAACACAGACCCATTGAGCATTTACAGTCTGAATTCAAGCTATTATTTTAAAAATAGAAATAATGCAAATTGTATGTTTTGTGTTTCTCCTTTAGTTGGCATGCTACTGGAACTACTCTGAACTTCAAATTAATTTCTGTGAGTTTAAAGCAAGATATAAAAGGCTGGCAGCTGTTTTTATAGAGAAGGAAATGGGAAAGCAAAATTTAAAAAAAGTGTAGTTACAACAAGGAAGATGCACTTGATTACTGATATATGGTCATTTTTTGTGGGTAGTAAAATATGGAGTAAGGCTTATAATGTATTACCATCTATGTAGCATCTGTAAACTTACTTATAAACCTTATGTTTACAAATTTGTTTGAATTGTAGCTATTAACATATTTAAAAAGCCATTCTAATTTTGGATAGCAGACTCTAGGTTTTTGTACTGCAATTAGTCACAAGAAGATTATTTATATCCAACTCACATTCTCAATTGCATAATATTGTATAACTTCTTTTTAAAGTTGCAATATCCCTGAAAAGGGATTAACAATTTTATATATATGCAAACACACACACACATGCACACACACACAGAGGTTGAAAGCCTGTTGTGCCTCATCCAGATCCCCCCTGCCTCCAAGAATTAAGAATGACGTCAACAGCATCAGCTAGCTTGCAAGGGGTGGAGATGTATCATTAGCATATTTATCATTAGGTATCATTAACATAGGTATCATTAGCATATTTATAGTACTTCACCCTATAGTGAGGGGTGATCTCACCCATCAACATCATGTAGATGTCAAATCGGAACAGGAAAGCCCTGAGCCCTGTGGCACCCCACACCATAGGGGCCGAAGGCTACCCTTCTCGTTTCCAATCAATGTTGGCTGGAATTGGCCTTGGGAAAATGAAATGAATCAGTGTAATACTGTGCCTCACATTCTCTGCCCCCAAACCATATATCATGATTAATGGTATCAAAAGTATACACATACACACTCATTTACAAAAGAACAGACATATGTAATTGTTTGTCAGTAAATACAGTCGGCAATTGCTGGAGATCTTCAAACAGAACCTGGATAATCATATATCAGAGATGCTGTAGGGCAGGGCTGTAAAACTCGGGGTCTGCAGGCCGGATGCATCACATGCCGGTCATGTCCATGCCTGGTTTAGCAAAGGGGGAAAAAGTTGCAATGCGTCACGTGATGCCGTTCTGATGACACAAGTTTGACACCCTTGCTGTATTGAATCTTGGAGTAGGTGGGTCAGATTTCTCAAAAGATTCTGTCATATAATCTTATGAAATGCTCCGAAGAATACATAAATACAAGCAACTGGGAGGAGGGACAGAGAGACAAAAAACTTATCCCAGTGATGCTTTCAAGCTGTTAATGCTCAAATTACTGCATTCTGTGTCTGATTGCAGTAGCATTTATCCATCAAGACTACTTGATACTTGTCTTTCTGTTAGGCTAGAATCCTAATCATCAAATCTAGGCAACATTCTTAATTTAATTCCTGAGTAAACATATGAAATCATACCATTAATGACTAAATTCCAGCTATGAGTTCAAGAAAGGTCTCTGCAGATTTTGCTGATTATGATAATAGTGATGATATTCAGGAGTAGTTGTTCAGCATTATTAGAGGACCAAGTTTCTCTATATGATGAAGATAACCCATCTGCTTCTTTTGTATGTGTATTCTACCATTTTTAAAAGCAAGCATGGAGAACTGCAAAGTTTCACTATGCTAAATATATTACAATTATAAATTTCACAATAGCATTAATCAGAATGCTAAGCTTAGCTCTTTACATTGCCAAATCCATAATCCACGATGAGGCTGGATATGCTAGTGTGGCATATCATTGACCCCTAGATCAGATCCAAACCTCACCTTTTGAAATGCCTCCAAATGCAGTGCCCCATTCATTTCTAAAATTTCTTCAGAGATCCTGTTCCATCTCTCATTTCTCTTTTCACCCACAGTCATTTTGGAGAATAAAAATGCCAGGAGTAACTGCAGTGATTGATTGTCAGATAGCCAAACTCATTTTTAAAAATCAAGAAAATGAAGGAAAAAGGATGAACCAAATAGGCTTCACTCAATAATTTTCAGTAGATGAAACCCGGAAGTGTATTTGTGTGTATGTGTGTGTGGAGAGGAGAAATGTAAAGAGGATATTTGGATTGGCCTCCAGAGATAATCTTTTCCAGAATTCTCCCACCCTGATTGGTCATTGTACGGCATAAGGGGTAGCAATAATTGGATCCTGCAATGTTTACTTTTATTTTTGGAACCTACTGAATTAAGAATAAAGTGGAAATACAGATTTCTTTCACTTTGCTAAAATTATACTGTACATCATTCAATTAGAAGCACTTCTATAAATATTACATTAAAATGAAATAAAGTGAACACCTAAACACAACTGTCATAATTATGTTTATAATAAACCAATACTAGAAATTAATTCATATGATAATGAAAGCAACTAAGCCTTTTAAAAACACTTGCCTTCAGATGCTGTAAATTACAGCTAGAATTTTAATATGCTCTTATCAAATTACTTAGTATAATAAGGGGTCTTCCAGGTATTACTGACTTACAATTCCTGCTACTCATTTGTGATTGCTGGATATTTTAGTGTGGCAACATATGGAAGACTGCAGGTTTTCTGTCTCTGTCAAAATCCTGTTTCATGTTTATTTCATTTTGACAAATTAATCTTTCAATATATATTTTATTTATTTATCAAATTTAACTATAGGGCAGGGATGTCAAACTCAATTTCATTGGGGGCCACATTAGGGTTGTGTTTGACTTTGGAAGGCCAGGGTCGGTGTGATCAGCTCGATGTTACATTAGTCAAGGGTGGCTGTAGTGGTTCGAGTGCTCTGCCAGCCGAAACAGATTCCCGAGCTCCATTTTTGGCTGCACTAGCCTCCTGCAACCCTCTGCCAATGAAAAAGGAGCTGGCCCTCTTGAGCTCCGTTTTCACTGGCAAAGACACTGCGGGCTGGTCCCTCATGGTTTCCATCTGACCCCTGGGCCTTGAGTTTGACAGCCCTGCCATAGGGTGACTCTAAAATAAATGAATGAATGAATAAATAAATAAAATCTAATTTATTTTAAATGAATGTTTTCTTTTCATTCTTAAAACACATCTCTAAAATAATGTCTTTGAAATATGCATTTCTAAATAAATTTGCCCACAAACAAATTACTTTAAAGCCAAAAATGTGTTAGTAATTTAGAAAGGGCAACAGTTGATAAACAGCTATATTTTGATCTGGGCTTTAGTTCAGAAAGCAGTCCTCACCATGCCAGAACTGCCAGATGTTTTACAAGCTTTCACTTCCCAAATTTCTGGACAGCTGATAGATTATTTTCACAATTTCCAATAATAAAATCCTTCCAGCATGTCATAAATACTGCTTTCCTTTTCTTGTCCAAAAAGTAAGGCGTTTTTGAAAAAGCTGTATATACATATTTGTGAATAAGAGGTCCAAAGTTGTAGAATTCCTTCTCATTTATGAAAACAATGAAAATTTAATTTCTTTTTTTTTGCATAAAGTTTTTTATTTTATAACATATAAAATTTTATTTTTGGTTAAACAGTGTATTGTCTGGGTACAAATAGTTTTAGGAAATAATCATTAAAGTGTTTACAACATCATTTATTACATTGATATTCATTCTATCATAATGATCATAATAATAATACTGATATTTGCTTATCCATTTTAACAAGCCTCCCTTTTTTACATTGTTCCTTTTCTTATATTCCATATTTCTAACTTCTGTTTTTGTTAGCTATCCATTGATAAAATAAATCCTAAGTTATGAATAGCATTTATTTTCTGTCCCCATTCTGTAGAACTGCATTTACAAAGTGTTCAAAATTGTGGAAGCTTCCACTTAACAAAATGAAAGTCTGGTTTTAAATTACCCAACCATTATATTTTCTGGATTATCTGCACCAACCAGAAAAACTAGTATGAATTATTACTACTAGGAGCTTATCATGGGAAATAAATGCACACAATCAAGGATAATAAATGCCTTAGTACAATCCAAGTAATTTAATTTAAGAAAAAATCTGATTGCCAAACTCTCAGTAATTTGAATCAAATACTTGCTTTGTTTGAGGGTGGATTCATCACTGAGTCAATTAATCTGCAAGCTTTTAAGCCTTTGAGGATGCCAAGTGCTCTAACATGACACTAAAGAGGGAAGACAACTTTCCAAAATAAGCATGCTGACGTCAGTGACTTCTATGTTGCTAAGAGAAAAGAAAAGCATGGCTTGGGAAAAGCATGCTGTTCAACGCACATATTTGAGTTGGCAGCCAAACCTGGCTAAAGATTATGGAGGCAATTTATAGCAATATGCACTGGATTGTTACATCACCTTAAGTTAGAAAAACTAGGAACAAATGCAAGGTTACTGAAGATCATGTGAGAGAATCCTTTGTTTAGGCTAAATCCAAATTCCAAGATTTCTTTGAAAGTCAATCAGTTGCTCAAGTAATAAGAGACAAATGACTTACAAAGCTCTAACAAGTATTAAGAGGGTGAGAATTGGACATAAGAATTTTCTAGAACTACTTCTTTTAACAAGTGAGTTTGCCAAGTATGTCCAACCATTAACTTTAAAAAACTGTTAAATAAATATTGACTTGCTTTTTCTATTTTGACCAAGTGGAAATGTTAAACAGATTTTTTTCCATTTCTATTCTATTCTTAGGGTTTTTTTAAAAAAAGGATATGTACTCATGTTTTAAGTAAGTGAAATGAAGGTAAAATGTAGTCAAACTCTCAAGAATTATATACCAGGGATCTGAATGAAAATGAAGGCTCCATAATATACATGAGCTGAGAGTTATATAATTCTTGCCCAGTTGTAAAACTTGATACAGTCAATCAATCAATAATATTTATTTGATCAATGTCCAACATAATTTTAAAAAACCAGCGCAAAAAAACAGAGTGAAGTAAATATATATAGTGAAATATTAATAGTTAGCACAATAAATCACAGACTATAAAACCCTTTTCCTCTATTACTATATTAATACAATTATTTATTTCAGTTGATAAATCTAAAACATGAATAGGTATAAAATAAAAAATAAAAACATATATATACTATAGTTAATAGCTAAAATGTATGAAACCAAGTTGTATTTTAAAACAAAGGTAAATACTGACCAATTATATCTTGCTTTCATCACAGCAACATAAAAACTAGTTACCACCAGCACAAACTGGTTTTATATCCTGAAGGAGAAGGCTCTTATAAGAACTATCTGGCCTCCCAAGGAATTTATCTGTTGGAGTAAAACTTGATACAGGTAGTTATCAATACAATAGTTACAATGGCACTGACAACTTATGACCATTTTTCACACTTACTACCTTTGTAGCATCCCCACAATCATGTGATCAAAATTCAGACGCTTGGGAAATGGTTCGTAATTATGACCGTTGCTGTGTCCCAAGCTCATGCAACTCTTTGACAAGCAAAATCAACGGTGAAGCCAGATTCACTTAACAACTTGTTACTAACGTATCAATTGCAGTGATTCACTTAACCACTGTGGCAAGAAAGGTTGTAAAATGGGGCTTAATAATTATCTCAGTTACTAACAGAAATTTTGGACTCAATTGTGATTGTAAGCCGAGGACTATCTGTTCACACTTTCTCACAAATACTTGTATATTTCTATTGGAATGAGGATGATCATGGTTTTAGAACTTCGCACTAAATGTGTAAAATTTTAGTAAGCAGTTTATGGAATTCAGAGGCAAACCATAGAGGTGCGTCACTTCAATTTAGCGACCTTCAAATGCCAGTACAGAATTTTAGTATGGCTTGATTATATCTTATCCTTCCACACACATCCATCTTGAATATTACTTTATTCTGAGTGGTTTTCTCTTATTTGGTATGGGACAGAAGCTTATGTATTGCAATATTCTTTGTGGATCTGAACATAAGAATGGGGTGAGCACAGCAGCTCCATTTCCTGTTTCCCCTTTATTTAAGAGGGCACATTTCCATTCTCTGATCATAATTGTATGGAAAGTCTTTACTAGATTGTGCAGGAATTTGATTTGATTCCTGTTGTGGAGCGGCGGCAGATACGAGACGGACACAGGCTTGACTTTTAAAAGGCTTTATTCACGTGAATAAAGCGTTGCCGTGGCTGCCGGGGCTAACTGGCAGTCAGCTGGCAGCAACAGCTGATGCCATTTGACAGCTCCTTTTATAGCCGGCTGTCAAATGGCATCAGCCAATGGGAGGGGTCGGTGCTCCTGCCCGGACGACGGACCGGAGTGAGGACTGCGGCCAGTCTATGAACACAACACTCCTTTCCCCTGGCCAGGAGCATGCATAGTCCTGCAGTCGGGTAAGCCGCCTTCGCTGGCGGCCGGATCGCTGCAGTCCTGGGGACTCGCTTGCTGGTAAAGAGTCTCTCGCCTCTGGGGTTTCACTGGAAACTGCAGGAGCTTGACTGGTCCTCTGATGCCCTCGCCCGAGTGTCTGGCTGCTGATCAGGTAGGTCCCTCCGGTCAGCTTGCTGCGGGACCGGCTCAGGGTTCGGTGAGTAGACCGGTACATCTGGTGGCCCCTGGGAGTCAATGGCAGCTCTTTCCCAATGCCTTCTTAGCTGGTCTATGTGTCGGCGCCATACTCAACCATCCTCCAGGAGGATCCTGCAGGACTTGGGCCCTGTAATTGAAACTATTTGCCCTGGCATCCATAGAGGGTTCCCTGCATAATTCCTGGCATAAACCAGGTCTTGCAGGGTGAATCCCCTGGCATGGCTGTCAGAGCCTAGAGGGGTGCCAGGGGCATAATGGGGGTGCAATCTGTCCAGAATGGTCCTAAGGTGTCTGCCCATTAACAATTCAGCAGGGGACTTGTTGGTGGTGGTGCATGGGGTTGTATGCTGTGTGAGCAAGTAAGTGGACAGTTAGGAGTGCCAATCCGCTTGGCCAAACCTTGCCAAGGCTTCCTTTACAGACCTAACAGCCCTTTCAGCCATCCCATTGCTTGCAGGGTGAAAAGGGGCTGTGAGGGCGTGCCTTATGCCCAGGTTGGCTGCAAAAACTTCAAATTCACAAGAGGTAAACTGGGGGCCATTATCAGATATCAAAGTGTCAGGGAGGCCATGCATGACAAACAGTCTGGTCAGGGTTCTTGTGACAGCCAGTGTAGTTGTGGAGGGCAGTAAGGCTACATCAATCCATTTCGAGAATGAGTCTACTATGACTAAGAAAATCTGCCCGTGCACTGGGCCAGCCAGGTCAATATGTAGTCGGGACCAACAGGCCCCAGCATCTTCCCACCAGGTAGGGATGGCTGCAGGTGGTACTGATCTAGTTGCCTGGCATGGCTGGCACGTGCTTACCCAGCTGGAGATCTGGGCATCCATGCCTGGCCACCACTCATAGCTGCGGGCCAGAGCCTTCATCCTCACGATGCCTGGGTGGCCTTCGTGCAGGGCCTTTAAGATTGGCTCTTGTAGTGTAGTGGGGATGACCACTCTTGTCCCCCATAGTAAACAACCCTGTAGGGATGACAACTCTTGCCTGCGGATCTTGAATGTCATCAATTCCGGGGAGTACTGAATTGCAGGCCACCCACTCCCCAGTCCAGGACTTGGGAGATTACCTTGTCCCTTCTGGAGTGGGCAGCAATATCCTCAGCTGAGATGGGCAGGTTGAGTTCGTTGCAATCAAAAATGGCGTGGATGGGCGTGGGGTCTTCTACTGGTACTGGTAGAGGGCATCTGCTGAGGGTGTCTGCATGGCACAGGTTCTTTCCCAGGCGATGTACCAGCTTGTATGAGTAGGCAGCCAGGAACAGGGTCCATCTGGTCATCCACGAGGATAGTACCTGTGGGGTTTGCTTGTCTCCTGCTAAAAGGCCTAACAGTGGCTTATGATCTGTTATACGTTCAAAGTAATGACCATAAAGGAATTTGTGAAATTTTTTGATAGCAGCAACTGCAGACAAAGCTTCTTTATCAATTTGACTGTAGTTTCTTTCTGCTGCAGAGAAGGTTCTTGAGAAGAAGGCAATTGGAGCCTCAGAGCCACTTGGCAGCCTATGGCTGAGCACTGCCCCTATGCCAAAGGGGGAAGCGTCTGCAGCCAAAACCAGAGGAAGCTGTTGGTTAAACTGAATTAGCACTGCATTTGAAGTCAGCAGGGACTTGACTGCCTGGAAGGCATGAGCTTCTCTTTGTCCCCAGTGCCAGGGAGCTTGCTTATCTAAAAGTCTATGTAAAGGTTCTGCTATGGAAGCCTTGTGTGGGAGGAAAGCTGCGTAGAAATTTAGAAGCCCTAAGAAAGCTTGTAGTTCCGTCTTGTTGGAGGGTGTGGGTGCCTCATGGATGGCCCTGACCTTTGATTCTATAGGATGTATTCCAGAGGTGTCAATTCGATAACCTAGGAAGTCCACTTGCTTAGTGGCAATGGTGCACTTGTCTTTCTTGAGTTTTAACCCATGCTGCCTGAAGCGGTCAAGAACTGATCTGACCCTAAGCAATAATTGTGTTTTGTTGGTGGCAGAGACCAAAATGTCATCAAAATATGGGACTACGCCTGGGAGAATCCTCTCCATAAGAGACTGAAAAATCCCAGGGGCCACACTAACTCCAAATTGTAAACATTTACATCTAAAAGCACCCCTGTGGGTTACTATTGTTTGTAAATCAGCAGTATGTTTGTCTACAGGAAACTGTTGATATGCTTGTGACATATCTAGCTTTGTGAAAATTGTACCTGGTTCAAAGGAGTGCAACAGGTGTTGGATTACGGGGACCGGGTATGCACTAATTTGGAGGAAACGGTTGAGGGATGTTTTATAGTCTGCACAGATTCACACGCTGCCATCTTTTTTAAGTGGGGTGACTATGGGGGTCTCCCATTTTGCGAAATCTACTTGTTCTAGTACTCCTTGCTTAATTAGCTTATCTAGTTCCAAATCCAATTTAGGGCGAATGGCAAAGGGGACTCTGCGAGGTTTTAAACAAATGGGGATAGCTTGTGGGCCTACATCAAATGAAATAGGGGTACCAGAGTAACACCCTAGCTCATCACTAAAAACATCAGCGTAGTCCCTGAATAGGGTATCTACCTCAGCAGTTATGACAGAGTGAATCCCAGTTATGCTAAGGCCAAGAGCAGGGAACCAATCTAACCCAAGCAAGCTAGGAAGGGCACCATCTACCATCACCAGAGGCAAGTGGCCTCTAAAGTTCTGGAATTGAATTAGGAACTTGCCTTTCTCAAGGACTGGAATGGTCTTCCCCTGATAGTCTCGAAGAGTCAGGTGGCAGTTGAGCAGCTTCTTCTTGGACAGTGTAGGGAGCAGCTTCTTTAGGGTGGCCCATGAGATGATAGAAAGGGCAGACCCGGTACCCACCTCCATCCGGCAGGGCTTAACTTCTAAAAAGACAAAAATACTTATTTTGTTAGACCCCGGGGTGTTATTGTCTGAGTGGTAACAGGTGTAGCAATCTTCAGCTTGCCTTTGGAAGGGGGAAGTGGCTTGAGGTCTTTGTGGGAAGGTTTTTTCAGCTTGGCATACCCTAGCTATGTGGCCTTTTTTCTGGCAGTTCAGGCAGATGGCATTTCTGAATCTGCATGCTGACCTGAGCTGTGCCCCCCCCCCCACAGCTCAGACAATTGGGTTGCTGTCTGGCTGCTGGATTGGTGTTTTTCCTTGGCATCTCTGGAGGGGGTCTTGGTTGTCTGAGAAGGTTTACATCAAGCGGTTCCTCATCTAGGGAAACCTCATCGAAATGAATGGTAGAGCTCCCTTGTCTCATGGGGTTCCCTTGAATCTCGGCTGCTGACAGCTCAGACAGCTCAGCAGCCTGAGCTTCTTCTATGGCTAAGGCTAGAGTTAAGTCCTTTTTTGCTAACAATCACCTCTGGAGCTTTAGGTCTCTAACCCCTACTACAATTTGATCAAGAAGCATATCTTCCAGGTAATCTCTAAACCCGCAGTATATGACAGCTGATCTTAAGGCTGCTGTATACTGACTAACGGTCTCCCCCTCAGCCTGAACTCTCCTTCTGAAAGCCATCCTTCTAGCTATTTGAGAGGGCTTGGGGGAGTAGTAGTTAGACAGGGTTCCCTGCAACTCCTCCCAGGGAATAGTCTTCACAGAGCGCGGGGATACTAGTGCAGAGGCTGTGTCAAAAACAGCAGCTCCACAGAAGTTCAGGAAATAGGATCTTTTCCTCAGACTGGTGGCTTCTGTCAGGTCAACCGCGTTCAGGAAACACTTGAACCGGTTCATGTATGACTCCCATGTCTCGGCTGTCGGCTGGAAGGGAGGAGATGTCAGGTTCAAAGCCATCGTGAAGCGGCAGCATCAGTCTCCTCAGCTGAGGGAGCTTTAAAATTCGCACTTTTAGAAAAGTGCCTGCTGCTGCACCTGTCAGGTGGCGTCCGACTCCTCAGCTGGGGAGTTTTGAACTTCGCGCTCATGGAGAGCGTCAGCGGTGGTGATGTTATTCAGCTCGAGATGGCTTCAGCTCTTTTTGACAGTGACTGTGCTCAGCTGTCCTTGCTTGGTTGTCTCTTATTTGTATCCCACCTTCGTCGCCAGTGTTGTGGAGCGGCGGCAGATACGAGAGGGACACAGGATTGACTTTTATAAGGCTTTATTCACGTGAATAAAGGGTTGCCGCAGCTGCCGGGGCTAACTGGCAGTCAGTTGGCAGCAACAGCTGATGCCGTTTGACAGCTCCTTTTATAGCCGGCTGTCAAACGGCATCAGCCAATGGGAGCGGTCGGCGCTCCCGCCCGGACAGCGGACTGGAGTGAGGACTGCCGTCAGTCTATGAACACAACAATTCCACAAAGATGTTTATAAGTACATGGGAACCATAATGCAGGGTTTTTAAGCAGCTGGTCTTTGTAGCTGTTGTTGATGTGGGGTCTGGAAGGAGGCATGGGGCTTTGCCTTATAGTCATCCTCCAGCAGAATTATCAGATCTAGATTGCAAAGTCTATAAAATCATTAAGTAACAGCAAAGAGCTGAAGTAAACTTTAATGCCCTGTGTTTATATGGAGTTTTGTAGATCAGTTATAGTGAGTAAAATTTAAATTAGAGACTTTGCTAAAGCAAAATCTCAATTACTGTGTGGGGGACACATTTTCTAATTGTTGTTCAGTTGCTTCTGATTTTTGTGTTCTGATAGATATTGTTTTGCTAGAATTTGCTTTCCAGGGCCCTTGAAAACTCACACTTCTGTTATCAAGATAGTATCTCACTTCTGTGTCTTCTCTTGATGTCTTTTTCAGTTGACTGATTTGATTTTGCAAGCAACAGGATCTTGGAAAAGACTCTGTGACAGTGATTCTAGACTTCACATTGTGTCTCCAAAATGTTTAACATTTAGCCTGCTAGCGAGTCATCTGATTTTACTTCATTTAGTATTGAACTACAGTAGAGTCTTGCGATCTATACTGGTTAGAAATCTTTATATAATCAATAAAAGCCAAAGTAGATATCCCTTGGGAGTCCCTTTGTCTTTTCCATTAACCTTGGATGTATGCAATATAATTTCAGGTGGCCTTGCTTCTTCTGAATTCAGCTTGATTCCATAACATGGTTGAAGTAAGAGGTTCAGAAGCTTAATAATTAAATTACTAGCAGGTGATAAAAGAATAGTTGTCCATTAATTTGAAATTCTTTACCACTGTGTTTTTAATACAGTGATATAGAAGTAGTTTTAGAAAAAAAAACATTGAGTATTATTTACAATGGGATACATAAAAAACAAACATTCTTATTTATTTATTTATTTATTTATTTATTTGCCTGTCATTTCATTAAAAAAAACCCTGACTGGTTACAATATGCAAAACATTAAAACCATCAAATATAAATATATAAAATACAAACACAATAAAATCATTGAGACACAATGGAGAAGGAAGCTGCCAGTTCCAGGGATGAAGGGCGAGGCAGGCTTAATTCTTACTTAACCTGTTCGGCTAACACCTTTACTTGTTGACATTCTGTTAGGATCTTTTTCAATAATGTTCTTTATTGTCATTGACATTTCTTCATATATGTTTGTATAAAAGTGCCAAAATTCTAGAAAATCTCAGGCAAAAAGAAGTTTGTATTAGCTTGGACAACATCAGATGCAGAGGTTATGCTTCTTTCTATTTTCTAGTAGCAAAGGCTCTTGCAGGTGATTGCTGTGTCATCTGAAACTTCTTTTGTTGGCATACTTCTTCGGATTTATTTTCCAGTGCATTCTCTGGTCAGAGATAAGGTGACATTATTCATAGATATCTAATATCAAAATCTCTTGGGCTAGTGATGAGAAAGGCTAAGACGATATCTTTGCTTTTTTCCTGTGGCTGCAATGGTTTAGAAGTAAGATACATTTTATTTTCAAAGGTAGAGATTATGATTGTGTTTTAAGCAGAGGAGCAATACCTCAGGTCCTCACTATACAGGGCGAGAAATCAGCCACTTTAGGGCCAAGTCCTTGAGGGAATGTGAGTCTGTTGCAGGCATAACCAGCCTGCTGTGACAACTGGAAACACCCTCTTCTATTGCCCTCTACACTCAAATATATCTCAAGGCACAATTATTTCTGCTGCTATAAAAGTCCTCAGCAATAATCCCACATGCATTGATTTTATCTGAGTCACACTGCAGATGTAACAATATGCTTAATTTTACAGTACTCAGAAGCAACACTTATTCTCCAAAACCCAAGGAAATAATTCAGAGAAAACAGCTTTCTTTTTGCTTCATGGGTTCCCCATCCACTGCCTCACTTTCTCATATCTTTAAAAAAGGGGCAAAAAGAATGATCTCATGATTGCACGGCCTGATCAGCGAATATTCACCTTTGCGGCTGCTAAATCCCAGTCAGAATGGGTGGAAGCAAAAGTTTCGGCCTACGTTTCATTTTTGGATGCTTAGGGATTATTGAGCAACATTCTTATTTAAGGCACAAGTTTTGTCACTTAAACCTCCAAAAGGGCCATGGTGCTACTCATTCTTGAAGTGAATTTCTCAACATACAGCAAGTCAAAAATCCTTCAGGCAATGTTAATTGTTAATCTTCTGGTTTATAGAATTCCATGTTAGCTAATATGGCCTGAGACAGATATTGCTATAGGCTATGGTTTCTTTGAACATAAATTATTATCTTGATTGTCTTGATTCATGCAACGTATTAAGCTGAAGCTGGACAAAACATATAATCCAATATAATGAATGAACAAACTCAATCAAACAATGATTCAAATATGGTCAAAACCGTAAGGTGGTATGGTGGTATGTGAAATCTTTATTAGTTAATGAAATCAAAACTTTTTTATTTTTTCATGGTAGACAACATGTAACTTTATGTTGGTCTAAGAATTATATCTACCATTCAACTCAAAACAAATGGAAACCCAAGAGATCTGAATGCCTTCACATAAAAAATTGTAGAATGTGATAACAGATTATACATTAAGATTAGGTATATCTTGGAATGATGACAGAAACTGACTTGGCATCAGGTTATTATAGAACTAAGGACTCTTCACAGGATTCTGATTCATTGTACACCAGATCTTCAACACATAAAAATTATTGTACTCAACAGGGAAATAGGCCTCAATCCCCCACAATCATTTCTACCCCTTGCCTATAAATCCTAATGCTGTGCTGAAATGTGCCTTGTAATTTCTCCAAAATCCTGCAAAACAGACTTTTGTTTTTCAACATTATATTCACAGTGCTAATGCATTTTCTTTCAGTTTCTCTTGATAGAACTTTTGAATTTATTTTGTCAAAGTTGGTGAGATGTTGGTGTTATTTTAAATATCTTTAAATCACTCTGAAACTTCTATGGATGTGCATAATTATTAAATTATCACCAGAAGACGTTTCACCTGAGATTTGATTGAGATATAGACAATCAAGGAATCTACAGATGGCTAGAAAACTGATTGTGCAATAGAAGACATCATATTGAATGATCTACATAATTAAAGAAATACCACATCCATTCTTAGAACTTTCTCCAATATTGTATTCTTTGAAATGAAATTTTATAAACAATTATTCTTTCATAAAATAAATAAGTACTGGAAAATGCAGAATAGTTTTTATTTGCATAGTAGAGTATTACAGTTTGCTACAATTATGGAAAACAAAATCCATTCATTTGTATAGTTAATTAATAATGATTGATTCTGCATTCTTATAGGCTATATTTCCTTGAGCTGGTATCCATTTTACAAATTCTAATCATGATTATTAGCAGCAGCAACAGATTGGCCCTTTGGAA
Source organism: Pseudonaja textilis (assembly GCF_900518735.1). The sequence goes on along the minus strand of NW_020769343.1, from coordinate 2,907,099 downwards.
TGTTCTGAACATTTAGTGACAATTGCATAAAACAATTTCAATAACAAAATAATATATTTACAAAAGGAAAAGTGGTAGGTTTGCTTCCCACCATTCATACTAGACTAGAATGGTCTCTCTCATTTTAACTCACCTTTGTCTTTTTTACTGGGCAGGCAAGCAAACTTCTAGACATGCTCTCTCTCTCTCGAATGTCTATTAGAATTAGTGATGGACCAAAAATAATGTTGAGCTTGACACAGAGAATGATTTTTTAGTTTGCACCTGCCAACTTCTTATATTTATTTTTTAGTTTAAATATTCTTAAATAAAGTATGAAGGACTCCAATCAATAGAAGTTTTGCTGCTAATATTAATGACTATATTGCTGAGATCTAGGGCAGTGGTCACCAACTGGTGGGCCATGGCCCACTGGTGGTCCACAAGAAAATTTTGGTGGTCTGCAGAGAAATGTCACCCCCAAAACACCCCCCCCCCCCAAAGCAGTTAATCTAGGCTGCAGGGGAACACAAGGTTGCGCTGCCCACATGGCCTGGGAGAACACAAGGCTTGCGTTGCTTGCATTGCGAACAACACGAGGTAGTGAGGGGAGGGGGGAAAGGGGGGGGGAATTTGCCCCACTTGTCCCACATCCTGGCCTGCCGTCGGGCTACTTCTTTCTGCTTTATTCTTCTACTTTTGGCTGAATGCAAGTAAAGCAGCAGGTCTTTCTTTCTCTCCCCCAACTCTGCCAGAAATGAGTCTTTGGGACCATGCAAGACATCCTGCTCCAAGAGGCTGTGCCAGCAAAGACTCATTTCTGGCAGAGTTGAGGGAGAGAAAGAAAGACTTCTGCTGCTTCTGCTGCTTTCCTTGCATGAAGCCAAAAGTCTCTCTCTCTCTCTCTCTACCCTGAGAACAGAATTGCATCCTGCAATTCCAAATAAAGAATGATCGATCAATAGGAAAATGGGGTGGGAGATTTTCCTGCAGACTTTTTGGGGGATTTTTCCCAGGGTCTCTGCAGAGACCAATCGATTGTTCTACCAATCGATTGTTCTTTATTTGGGATCACCAAATACCCTCCCTCCCTCCCTCCCTCTCTCTCTCCATCCCCGAGAACGGAGCTGAAAAGCAGGTTAGGAATGTGGCTACCTTGGAGGAGGTAGAGGTGTATGAGGGACCTCTCTCTCTCTCTCTCTCTTTCTCTCTGTGTGTGTGTGTGTGTGTGTGTGTGTGTGTGTGTGTGAGAGAGAGAGAGAGAGAGAGAGAGAGAGAGAGAGAGAGATCATCACCGCCAGCCCTCTGAGATTAAATCAGATCTCTCTCTCTCTCTCTTTCTTTCTCACCAATGGCAGCAAGCCACCGTCAGTCAAAATTCATATTAGTGGTCCATGGGATTTAAAATTATGAGTTTGGTGGTCCTTGAGGTCCAAAAAGTTGGCGACCCCTGATCTAGGGGATGGTAGATCAATAGTCTAATTCAATTTTTGGTATTTCTCACCAGAAAAAGTCAGGATTTCTCCATTCCTCTTCTTTCAGCATATACAGACTCAAATGGGCCCCTCAAGTGTTCCTTTGCCACAAATAATGTTAGCTCCTGTAAACAGTTACATTCCAGGTCCCAAATGAAAGCCAATATGTGTAAGGTCACATGAGTGTCATAAATGGTCATAAGGAACCAAAGTGTTTTGAGTGTCATTGGGAAGGTAAGGCCACTTGAACACAGTCTTGTATATACAATGTACAGTATGTGTGTTTTTTTTTTCTTGTTTATGAGCAACACTGTGTTAGAAAGTTACATTTCGTTCTAAAAAAACTGTTTTTCTTCTCCTGTCATGGACATTTTAAGCTGTGAGAATTTCACATGCTGCCTGCATTAAAAAAAAAAGCTGTTTAAATAAGGGCACAGCTTTTAAAATAATCCTCTTGTGACCTGCGCAAATAATGGCTACATTGTCATCCTGAATATCTCAAATTCTGTTGCATCAAATTATGACAGGAATACTTCTGGAAACAGGTAAAATTAAACAGATACACACACAAACAAGCAGTATTTCAGTTGCTTTTTAAACCTATATTTCTTTAACCACTAATGGCGGATTTACTATTTAAAATAACAACAACCTTGAGTAACCCAAAAGAAAAGATTAAAATAAAGTCAATAAAGGAAGGATTTACTTTTAGCAGAAGGGACTACCTAAAATAAAAGTATCTTTTTCCTTCTTCCTTTCGAAAACTGCCACTATCCCTTGATTAAAAATGGTTTTTCCTCGGGGGACTTAATTATGACTTTTGTCTACAGCGCTTCTAAACACACAATTTTCAACATAGGACCTGAGTGATATCAACTGATGTTAATATATGAAACAAGTTGTGGCAGGGGGCGGTTGTGTATGTTTCTCTTTCTCTGTGTGTTTTTGTATGTGTGCAAGCACATGTCAGATATTCAGCAAGTTCTGATCAGTTCTGGAGAACCGGTAGTGGAAATGTTGAGTAGTTCAGAGAACCAGCAAATACCACCTCTGACTGGAGATTTTACAGTATCCTTCCCCTGCCACGCCCACTAAACCATGCCCACAGAACCGGTAGTAAAAAAAAATGAATCCCACCACTGGCATACCTTTATGTGTCTCTTTATATAAACATTCTTTGCTAATGAACTTAGTTCAACATAGGGCATTGTGGCAGATGTGCATACTTCTCTGAAAGTCATTTTCATCTAGAAAAGTACTCCGAAAATAGGCCTGCCAAAAATACTGGTGCTTTAGCTAAACCATTGGCTCAACCTCACCTATTAACACATTGTCAAAACCTGGATTCATGTGTCATAAATATATATTCATTGAGGAGCAAATGAGAAAGGGATTATGCACATTATTTTTATATCTTTCTCTAAGCACCTTTCCTTTCATCACTGTGGAGGGGCAGTGGTTAGAATGCAGTATTGCAGGCTAACTCTGTTCACTGCCAGCAGTTTGATCCTGACCAGCTCAACGTTGACTCAGACTTCCATCCTTCTAAGCTTGGTAAAATGAGGACCCAGATTTTTTGGGGGGAGCGGCAATATGCTGACTCTGTAAACCACTTAGAGAGGGCTACCTTCATAGCACGACAGACAGATTGAGAGCTGAAAGACAGAATGTAGTTCACTCCCTGAATTTTAAGGGCATTTTTAAAACATCAGCAGACAGGCTGTAGAAAAAGACTTTTTGCATTATCATGGTGTGTGTTTCGGAATGGATTATACCTGGCTGCTTTATGTGAGTAAAGGTGCTGCCCCACAATTAAATATATCTTTCAACATCTCAGTTTAGAGTTTACAGGACTAGAGAGTGAACACATGACTAAAACATTATCTCTCAAGAAAATCTGACTCTCTCACTAATGAAATACCATGTCAATTATTTCTTGTTTTACAAAGAATTATATGTGCCTGTACAGCAGCTTTCCCATCGTCATGCACAACCATTAGCCATCAAGATCAAAGGCTAAGATTGGTAGAAATTGTTATCCAACATTGTGTATCTACTTAAAGTTTTGCACCAAAGGTTGTGGAGCCTTACCATTTTTTAAAAAGTCTGCTGCTAATTTGTAATCTTATCCTAACAAACATGTTACAGGAACTGCTGTATCAAATATATTCTTATTCAACTAATTTTGAATTGAGCAGAAGTCTTCAATCATCATAAAGTGTATTTGCACATGGAACAGTAGATTTCCCTATAGTTCAACTCTAAAAAAACAGGGGACATATAAAATATTTATTGATCTTCCAGTTTGGTTTTGCATAAATTCCCCCTTTGCTGTTTAGATATTTGACTGGCATGATGAGAATCTGTAGGTATTATGATACATTCAAAAGGAGAAGAGTACCCTCTTCTGGAAATCTAAAGTAATAGTCTTTCTGCCTGAAAAAAAGTGCATGTATTTCAAAATCATACAAAGAAGTGATCATATGAATAAAAAACAAAGGCAAAAGGTTATTAAATAATCTGGAGCCAGAACCGATCAAATGTTCTTGACAATGTATATTTTTAGGTAAGAGTATAAGCAGGTCAGGAGTGTAAATCAGACACAATCATTTCTTTATGGCAAATATAAGTACTTCAATATACTCAGTTGTGTTTTCGTGTAATCTTTAAATAAAAGACTTATTGGATTTAAGTATAGGAAATTCATTATGAAATCACCTCTGAATAATCACAACTAAAGCCTGTTTTAATTTTGAAGATTTAGCACATTTTTCAGTTGAATTGAGTTTATTAGGGGGGGAAAGGAGATATTTCTGTAAATTGCCCTTGAGGTCATAATTTGTTTCCAACTGTTCTAGCAGTGATAAGTTGTTGGGTGTTTGGGGGGCTGAGAATAGCATTGTTTTCTTAAACTCCTGGTATAATTATTATTTTATTTGCCATTTTTCTCCAGAGCTCTTTGTCCTCTTCCTCTCCAATTCCCACTTTCTTCTTATCATATGTCTGTGAAATAGGTTAGGTTGAGAATAGGTCAAGACAACCCAAGGAGCTTTCTGGCTTGTGAGGATCTAAATCTAGGCGAGCTGTCCTGTCCTATCAACAACTTATTGTGATGGGTTTGATGATAATATTGTGTTAAATAATATGCCCATGAAGCCAGAATAGGCATGTCTTTCTGCTTTTAAAGTTAGTAGAAGCAAGGAAGAAAAATAGTGTCTGCTTGCTGGTCATCTTGACAAGCACATTAGCATTTGCTGGTTAAAAGAGGCATTATAAATTTGCTGTTTTCTATTAGCATGGACAGCATAGACATTAGGTCAGGAATATCTTAAGGCTCACATGTTTCTTCTTCTTGAACCTGAATAAAATAGATTTCCTTCCTTCAAAGCTCTTTAGACTAAGGGCAGAAAGTCTTGGGCTTTCAAATATTTCATCCAGCTGCTGATTTGATTTGCAGTTGATCATACATTTTCCTCTACAGTCCAGGGTATGTCATCAATTAGCTGAATCACAGGTATCTGCTTACTGAAAGTAAAGGATAAAATAGGTGTTTCTGTCTCCCTCCCAATAAATTCTGCAGAAGCCATTTTCGGCTGTCCAAGGGAATGAAAACACAGGCTTTGCATCTAATTTTATAGCAAATTAGATAAAATCCATGTAATTTTGTGTTTATTTATTTATTTCTACATTTCCCATCCAGTTTGCATTTTCTTCCATTATATAAACCAGGGGTCTCCAACCTTGGCATCTTTAAGACTTGTGGACTTCAACTCCTAGAATTCCTCAGAGTTGAAGTCCACAAGTCTTAAAGTTGCCAAGGTTGGAGACCCCTGTTATAAACCATGAAAGAAAGAACCAACCTAGAAATAAGGAGAAATTTCCTGACAGAATAATTAATCACCGGAATGACTTGCCACTAGAAATTGTGAGTGCTCCAACACTGGAGGTTTTTAAAAAGAGATTGGAGAATGATTTGCCTGAAATGGTATAGAATTTCCTGCTCGAGCAGACGTTTGGACTAGATAGGAGACATCCAAGATCCCTTCCTACTCGCTTATTATGTTAAAACATTATGGGAAGCAGTTTGGCAGAAGAATATAGTAAAATATTATTTTAAAAAAGTGAAACACTATTTCTAGGCTGACAGGATTTTATAAAAATCACCTGAAAGAGAATTATGGTTGTGAAAATTTTAAAAGAAACATATACTGTACATTAAGGGCATTAGCAGATGATTTGGTGTTAATTTTAGAAGATCCACTAGAGGGAGTAGAAGCATTAAATGGGAAAATTAAAGATTCTGTTATAATAGCAAGTGTTAAGATTAATAATCAGAAGACAAGACGTTAACATAAAATATAAAATTAGAAGATCAAATAGAACTGATAAAACTGGCTTTAAATTAAAGTACTTGGGTATTACTATGACAAATATGAATTATATATTATTACCAAATAATTATATTAAGACATCGACTGAAAATAAGAAAGACATGTTAAGATGGGAGAAATTAAAATTGTCACTGTTGGAGAGAATTTCTGTAGAAAAAATTAATGTCTTGCCAAAAATCGTATTTATGTTTCAGACAATACCTGTTTTAAGAACGGATATATGTTTAAATTTATATGGTAAGAGAAAAGACCATGAGTTTTTATGTTTTTATATATAAAATGTATACCACTTTATGCACCACTTTATATTTGTGTTACAAGATGCAAAAGAAAGAGTATTAGGGTTGGAAATTGTATTTGCCTGCTTGTCATTTGGTCATAAAAGAAGGAATGTTGCTGAGATCCAAGAGACTTGGATGTTAGAAGGTCATTAGCAGAAGTTTGATGGCATGGATATTATGTTAAAATACTATTCAAATTAATATGAACTTTAAAAACCATTTTATTAGATGTGCCATATTGAAAATATGGAATAAATATAAATCCATGTTTTGCCCCCAAATACCTATATGGATCTCAGCTCAAGGAGCACATCATAGAAAAAAAATTCTGTCAGAAAAGATAAATGGTTGATCGTTTTGCTTTACAGTCAGCTGAATGATTTAAAATGGATAAAAGATTCATGGTATAAACCTGTGATGGTAAACTTACCGCATGCATGCTGGAAGTGGCACGCGAGAGGTTGCCCAGAAGAGCTCGACTGCACATGCACATGCGCTGCCTGCCTGACAGATGATTGTCGGGTATCTGGCGTGCATGTTCAGGATGTGGGGGAGACACACGGGGGGTCTTGCATGCATGCACAGAGATGCACAGTGTGCATGGAGGGATCATGCATGCATGCACGGTGGGGGCAGCATGCATTGCCTTCTGGGCGCTGGTATGTGAGCATGCATGCATGCGCAATTTTTGGCATGGGAGCTGAAAAAGGTTAGCCACCACTGGTATAGACCAAAGTAAGGCAAAATTCAAAATACAATTGTGTACTGCTGAAAAACATGCAATTGCTAAAATGTACAATCTTTTGTTAAAATTTGAAACAGGAGGAACAGGATAAAGAATGTATGATGAAGTGGCCTGAGTATTTTGGTATAATAAACAGATGGATCAATGGGAAAACGTGTTTAAAAGATAGAAATTTACATTGTGTTGTGATCTCACAGAGATTTTTTTAAAAAAATGATGTATCATTGGCACATGATGTCAGAGAAAAGATCTAGAACAGGGGTCCCCAACCCCCAGTCCATACACCAGCACCAGCCGGCGGCATGCCTGAAACCAGTCTGCGCAAACAAGCCAAGCCCCATCCATGGGATGCAGGCAGCATGCAAAACTATACCCCCTCCAGTCTGCAGAAAAACATCTTTCCACAGAATCAATTTCTGATGTCCAAAAGATGGGGACCGCTGATCTAGAATATAGAAAAGCACTTTAAATGTATGTTAGAAATGAAGGGACATCTTATCATGCTTGTTTGACATGTAATAAAGAGAAAAGAATGGATTCAAGTGCATAGTTTGTCAAAAAATATTTTAAAGGATTTTAGGACTAATGGATAAACAGAGAAAAAATGAAAGATTATTTCAATATATGACAATATATGTAGCAAAATATGAACTGAGATGGAACTGCCCATCATAGAAAAGTAATTGGTAAAATGGACACGTTTTGCTAAAATGGATAAATTAACTTCTTTGATTAGCACAAAATAAATTATCTACATTTATTGGTAACTGGAAATCTCTTATGAACTTTTTGTGTAAAAATATAAAAGGAACTTTTTTGATTTGTGATTTTCATGATTAGATAGGATAGATTATAAAAAGAAGAGTTATATGATTTAACTTTAGCGAAGGAAGTTAACAGCTATATTGCTGCTGTGAAGAATATTGGAAGCCATGACTTTATACCATTTTTTAAAAAAAATTCTACAACTTTCTTGTTGTTAATTCCTTTATGTATTTTAGATGCACTGAACACAGATATTATTTTCTCAATATACTCCATTGAAGGATAGCAGAATTATGCAACACTGTAACCATTCCTCTCTCAGGCTAGGAAATACAGATAGCAGCTTTTCTCACTATGCAATATTACTATGGAATATTATGTTATTATGTTATTTGCCAGTGAAGTCAGTTATGATATTTGTGGAGAACAAGAACAATATATAACAAATGAATAAACCTGTTGTGATTCAAGTCAGTTAAGAATCCTACCATTTTTTCCATCCCTCAAATGGCTCTAAAATTGATAAGTCATTCATCTCTAGGATCTGTGTCTTGTGTTTTTCACTTTGCCCTTGATGGATTTCTTCAACTGCTTTAAAATCAAAAGCATGCATTTTCTGTCTCTTTCCCTGGAACCTCTGTGGCCCTTACCCTCTTCTGTGAGTGGCACAGAACCAGCAATGGCATCCAAGCCAGAAAATAAATAGTAATGTTTATTTGGTCAATGACCAGCAAAAATTTAAAATAATCAATATGAAAGTAAAATTAAATGGTGAAATAAAATGCTTACATAACAAGGAACAGAAGTGGTATTCAGCAGGTTCTGACCAGTTCTGGAGAACCAGTAGCGGAAATTTTGAGTAGTTCAGAGAACTAGCAAATTCCACCTATGACTGGAGATTTTACATCCTCCCCCTGCCATGTGCACCAAGCCACGCCCACAGAACCCGTAGTAAAAATATTTGAATCCCACCACTGACAAGGAATCTGTACAATAAAAGACAAAAAATGCTTCTACAATCCTAGGTTAATTAACTATGCAAGTACAATTCTATGAAGTAAAAAATGCATACTAATATGCATACCTAATATGAGATAATCATATTTTAACATATTAAACATGAAATTATGAATAAGTAAAAGTGGTTATTCCTGTGACCAGTTATGTCTTATTTTCATTCAGCAGCACAGAATTTTGCTACTGTACAAGTGATGAAGGGTTTATAATTTTTTGGAAGATGATACACATAGAAATTGTTTGGCCTTTCTGGGAATTTGCATATTATGGTCATAATATAAGCAATCTAATATCCCTGTAAAATTCACAGCATAATAACACATGAGAAATGGATTCAGTCTCCATTCAGATTTCAATCTCCATACATAGATAGGTATGCCCAGTTAATGGTGTTTTGGAATGTCTGCCTTGTAGCATAAGATATCATGCCTGGCTTTGAAAAATGCTATTCTAAGCTTGGATAAAGTTAGATTTTGGAAATATTTTGCTAGTTTCCAAGTGTCCTTATTTATCTAACTTTAGGTTAAAATTCCCTATCACTTATTTTTGGGTGAGCAATTGTTTGGCTTGGTTATGCCCTAAAGAAATTATGAATAGTGCAGAAAACCTACTTTCTATTGCTATGAAGAATGGCAACATTAAAACTAGAGGGATCAGGTCGTCTACAAAGAACGCCTTAATCAGGTGTTTGCTGTTCTGCTAAGAGCAGCATAGATTGGTCTAAAATATTTTGCTCACACTGATTGTAGTGGGTGGATTTTTTTTTTTTTTGCATAATTCCCACTTGTGTACTATAAAAAGAATTTGGGTTAATGATTTGGTCTCAAAAGTTTGCTTTAGGGATTAATTGGCCTCCACTTGGGTAGACGAAGTGATAAATAGTGCTTGAAAATCTAATCTGTTAGCATTTTATCTCACGTAATGTAATCTTGCATTACAAGATTCTGGTCCATATTCCAGGTGGTTTTAGAGTGAAAAATGACCACAATGTATTGATATACAATAACCTTACTCTGTTTCATGCCTTTCTATATTCCATGCATGCTATAAACATTGGGGAAAATTTCCTTCTCTTGCAGTCTGTTACTCAGCTTCAATCTCTATTTCCTTCAGATCTTAGCTAATTTATTTTTTTGAATGTTGCACTGTTTTTCTACTTGCAGGCATCATGTTGTTCTATAATGCTAAACTATTAAGACTGAATAAGACTCAAATATTAGCACATTTAGGACCTATTTGTATTCTCAGAAGAGAGCTGTACATGCCAATCTCTGCTGTTACAAATGAGCGAGATAAAAATAGTTGGAATTTGAAGGATCATATCCTTTATTTTCTGCCATCTGAAGGCTAAGCACATAACTGTTTAAGTTTCATTTTTCAATAGGTTTTTCAAGAAAATATTAGATTGCTTGTTTTCCTTGGTTTCATTTTACTTATGTTTAACAGTACTTGGAAATTTGCTACAGTAGCAAAAAGGTAAAGGTTCCACTGTCAGTCATGTCCGACTCTAGGGCATGGTGTTCATCTCAGTTTTTTAGCCAAGGGAGTCAGAGTCATCTGAAGACAATTCCCATGGTGATGTGGTGAGCCAAAGGCACGTGGAACACCCTTATCTTCCCATCAAAGTGGTATCCATTAATATACTCACATTTGCATGCTTTCAAGCTGCTAGATGGGAGGAGCTGGGGCAAGTAATGGGAGCTTACCCCATTGTATGGAGTTCAGGTCTCAAACCTGGGCTGTCAGCTCAAACTGACAAACTCTCTTTAACCGCTGAGCCATAACATCAAATAAAAACAAGATGCATATGCTTTATGTAAATGTTGAAAATTTCCTATAAATTAAAATTGTACAATAACATCTACTGACGGATTTGGAAATGTTAATATGCAGAACATTGTCAAAATCTGTTTACACTAAGGATTACCATAGTTGACTAGCAAAAATACAGACAGACATTATATGGCCATAGAAAAATACAGAAATGTGCTATCACCTAGTGGTCATCTTTGGTTTTGCAATTCTAACTTAAATTAAGAAAAACATTTGCCTTTCACACAGTGGAAGTAGCTGCAGGATACATAAACACTTTGGCCTGGTAGCTGTAATTCACATTAAGGGAAACATAAAGGGCTATATATACATATAATAGCAACACTAATGCAGTGTTCTTTCAGAAATCTTGAATGCTTATGGTGGTAAAAGTTGCCAATTTTCTGACCTCAAGCACAATAGATATCTGGGGAATGATTTCATAGTACAAAGGATGGCCATTTGGTAGAGTAACCTTTTGGCAAAAGATTCACATTTATCTCAGGAAAGTTAGGATAACTTTGAACATGCAGAAAGACAGGAGTTACTGCACAGCTGCCCTTGGATATTTTTAGGGCAGATGGCAGCTGCTGTTGGGAATTTAGCTTGCTCTTGCTGCTGGGTTTTGCTTTAACGAAAGTACCAGCAGAGGCCCTGTGGTTCCCAGTTTCAGAGACTTCAAATATATACATTTGCATGTTTCTTTATAAATGTTCCCTCTATTCCCATTTTCAATTTTTTGGACTTGCTTATGGAGCCAACATTATACATTCATAGTGTTGGAAAGGAAATTTTAGGCTGTTCTCTCCAGCTGTCTGTTCAGATCAGGATTCCAAATTAAAACCTCTCTTTGAATATATCCAGTAAATGGAAGGTCTCCATTCTTCTGGATAATTGTAACCAAAGGTTAATTCCCTTTCCTAACCCAAAGCTACTTTTTCAAGAGACAAATGGATTTTCTTGTTTTTCTTTGGAGACATTTTGCTTTTCGTCCAAGAAGCTTCTTCAGCTCTGACTGGGTGGTGGGGAATGAAAGGATGTACATTCCTTGCAAACAGCTGGCCATTTGCATTCTTTTAGAGAGTTGTTGAGGCCACTTGGAGGTTTATCTGTGTCCTTAGGGTCACCTGAGTAGTGCAAATGGGTGTGGAGCCTTCTTGGCTGCAGGATATTTTCTGCCCTGTGTCTCTTCACTGTTGAAGACAGATGCAGGTTGTTGGGGATGAATCTGAGTTGTATCTCAAACTGCATCTCAAACTGCAGTGCAAGTGGTTCTTGTAGTCTGCAATTTTTCTAAAAAATCTGTTCATACTCATGCACCATTTGAAGGATGTTCATCCTAAAGTGCATAGCTAAAAGTCTATGGAGATTCTCAGTCATCCAGGTCATGGTTGCCATAAAGGTTGCTTTTAACTGAACTTTCTTGTTTTATTTGAAGATGTTTCACTTCTCATCCAAAAAGCTTTTTCAGTGGATGGTGGGGAGTGGAAAGATTTATATTCCTTGCAGACAGCTGGTCATTTGTGTAGTGTATTCAAATACAGACTTCTAATACTACATTCCTATTGGTTAGTTAATGCAGTGTAACGATTGGTTAAGAACAACAAGTTCCGATTGGCTGCTTGAGCGGTGGGAAGTTTAAACACATGCCATCGGTTGCGAGCCGCGAGCAGTCACTATAAAAAGGGCTGCCATGGCTCGACTTCAGTTGAAGTTACTGGTTGCTAATAAAGAGCTGATTTCAGCTCTGGTATCTGAGTCTGCTTTGTCTTGGCGATAGAACAATTTGCATTCTTAAAAGAGTTGTTGAGGCCATTTGGACATTTATCTGTATCCTCCGAGTCACCTGAGTAGTGCAAATGTTTACATCCTGCAGCCAAGAAGGCTCCATTTGCACTACTACAAAGCACCTTTGGGACAGCCATGACCTGCTTGACTGAGAATCTCCATAGACATCCTTTTCCTACCATACAGTTATGTTGTGCCTTGTTTAACTCAAAATCTTTATGTTCTGCATTCTGGAATGATATAGAAAAGATCCTCATTTCTTCTTTATGATATGATTTTAGGAATTACAAGAGTGTTGCTATGATTCCCTCCATCCTTCCCTCAGTTTTCTTTTCTTTCAAAACCAAACAATTTCAACTGCTTCAATCTCTTTTTGTAGGACTCAACTTCTCATCTGCAGATTATTATTGAATTACTTTTAGTCTGAAGATGCTGTGAATGATACATTTTCCTTTCTTATTCAGGTTGCAATCAAATTCTGATCACTTATACAAAAATTACAAGAGTCTGCAAGCTTCATATCTCTTTAAGTGTCTATTTGACATCTGCTGTTCTTTGGTTTTCATTATTTTGTAGTTGACAATAAAACCAATAGTGGTGTTTCTCTTAATGATATTTAATCATTTTAATGTAGTCCTCTTCTTTTCCTTTTACTACTCCTGCTGTGACATTAGGGCTAAGCATTAAAAAATGGAGCATTAAAAAACATGTTACACTCATCTTCACTTCCTTAAATCAAACTCATCTTTTCCTAGGATCATGTTGCAGCTATATCTATGCAATCCCAAAAAAACATGTAGTTGCTCTTACGAGTTGAATATAGATGTTATAGAATAAACATGTAGATTTGTAAGGGACAAAACTGATAAGATTTTCTGATTCTCATGCTATAGAAACATGTTTTATAAAGAAGGAGTGGATGGAAAATTTCAGCCTAGAATGAACTGCTACTCAGTTTTTGACTAGAAAAGATAGAAAAAGAGATCCATTAATTAAACCTGGGGCTTCATTTATATAAAAGGCAAAAATTAGATCACTGTTAGGTGTAAAATGTTTATGTATCTATCTATCTCTGATACACAGTGAGCCACAAGCTATGCATCTGCACAGTAGTAATATCCTTCTATCTAATCCTAACCCTACCTGCTGCCCAAACTTCTCTTATAGTAGAGTCCAGGGCTGATGCTGAAGAATGTATTCAACTGCTGTTGTACAAGAACCACCTTAGTCCTGGAAGGAAAGAGGGACAGAGAATGAAACTTAAAATTTTCCTGCCTTTTATATAAGTTGAGTGGGAAAAAGACACACAGAGAGAATCTCTTTCAGACTTTCAAGAATCTGCTATTATACCATGAAACAATCATGTTCCTATAGTCCTTGTGGAATCTGTTTTCTGTTTTAACAGAAAAAGCTTGAAGGGCTGGCAAAATAGAGGTATTAACAGGCAATACTTAGTGGTCACAATAATAGTTTCCCTTTCAAAATTTCTCACCTCAGAAGTCAAATGATTCCACTGATGCATTTGCAGAATGAAATGCCTTTGCCTCATTCTTGACATGAGCTGGACTTGGCACAATTTTTGTTCAGTACAATCAGCAAGAGTTATAGTGGCACATTATGGTCCTGTTTTGCAAATGTAAGAACCCTGTTTGAAAAGCACAAAGAAAATCAAATCACAACACTGTAAGGCTAGTCTACTAAGTCAGGAATTTCATGCCCAACAACCCAAACAGATTAGGTCATATTACCTACCAATCACAGTGTGAAAGCAATATTAGGAATAAGCAAGACCCACTGTGCCAAATCAAGCCTTTAGGAAAAGGAAAACATTCAGTAAATCATCACAGGATGGTTTAAGTGCCTCAGCTGTTCTACAGGCTACACGGCAATCACATATAACTGATTGTTTCACAGAGATGTGGAGGAGGAATAAAACAAGGTATTTTCAGATAGATGGCTCCCGGTGGTTATTTCTATTTCAAAGAAGGGGTGGAGAAGAAAGGAAGAAAAGAGCCAGGAATAATATAAAGAGAAACAGTAATGATCTACAAACTTTTAAAAGCCAATTTTAAGAAATTGGTAGACTTTGAATAATTCTAAAACAGTCTCATTAAACTAATGCCTTCAGTCTACATCCCTTACAATTCCCAGCCAAAGTGATTATGTGAGTTTAGCCTTCGTACATGGGTGGGGTAAGAAAAAGAAACCATTCAGATTCAGGAAAGTTGCTTTACTATATAAATTGATTCACTGGATGTTAATATTAGTGAAAAACTTAATAGTTCAAGATTTGCTTCGGGAGGGCGGACCTGGCATCGCGACGATACGGCATGCGATCTTGGAGGTCTGAGATCGCTGCCGATATCTTTGCTCCTGGATGGTCCTATTGGATCTAAACCGTCCCAAAGAGACGGTGAAAGTGAAGAGCACTCCTGTCGATCCCAGAGATACTGCAAAGTCCCTGGTAGATCCAGGAGAAGCTCTTCTTGCCAGCGGCAAAGAGGCAGCCATTAAAGCTGCTGAAGTTGGGACAGCTCCAAAACGGAAGAGAACAGAAAGAGTGTGCCGGTTTGGTGAGAACTTTTTTTTATTCTAAGATCTGAAAGGACACCCTAAGGAAAAGAAAGAATCTGTAAAAGTTTTGACAGAAGTGATTAAGTGGCGATTTTAAACAGGAATGTCAAAGTAATGTTTTTTCTTTTTCTCATTGCTGGATTTTCTATATATGATCTTGTATTTTGAAACTGGACTGGTTTTTTCATTTATATCTATTTTCTTCTTCTCCTTTTTGATTCTTTAATATTTTAGGCTAGAGGCTCCCTTTAGTTTTCACTTTTTAAAAATATCTTTTTCTTTTTTTATTAATTCTTATTATATCCTGCTCGGAAAAGGAGGGGGAAAGTGAGAGCAAAGAAACTTTGTAACACTGCCAACTAGAGGCTTGAAAATATTCTATTTCCCTGTGACCAGACAAAGCTGGGAAAGAAAGAACTGCGACTCTTTTTCAAGGACATTGCTATTTGATAAGATAGAGGGAAGAGCATGGGAGAGTATTATTGCAGGTGCTCTTCTGGGTTTCTATCAACAGCTGGAGTCTGGTGTTGAAACGTAGGGGGGAAAAAGGTGATAAGTTTTTGGAGAAGAGAGTTATAATAAGAGCCTTGGATAATTAAACAAAGTGCAATGTGCCCTTTTTACTTTTTCTAAGTTGTGCTATCCTTCCTCACCAGCTTTATTGTATTTCTTTTTATCTTTTTTTTTGTAATAACTATATGGGTTTTTGGCTTTGTTGGAGCTTGTCTTTGTTTTTCTTTTTTTCTTTGGAAGTCCAATCTCTACGTTTGCTTTTAATTTTAAAGGGAAAGCCTTAAAAGCCCTTTTTTCCCCTTTCCTGGTATTTTTGTTTTTCTATCTACCTTTCTGGTTTATTTTTATGCACTTTTTCTATTTGAGACCTTTCAATTGGTTTAAGGTGTTGAAGAACCTGAAGAATTTTTCCCTTCCCGCCCCCCCCTTTTTTTTCTTTTCTTAAGTCTTTTTCTTCATCTAACTATTGATTGGATTAAGGTATACAAGAACCTGAACAAATGTTGTCCTCCCCTTTTTTTTCTTTTTTCTTTTTAATTATTATTATTGGGCTTCTTTTTTCTACTATTTTTATTTTGAACTATACTTGGTTACTTCATAATTGGATTAAGGTTTGGAAGAACCTGAAGATTTTGAATTGCTTAAAATGAGTAGGAAATTTACAGCTCCTGGTTCTTCAACTTCTACTTCTTCCTCTCCACCATCTGGAGGACAACGTTCAATACAGGCAATGTTAAAGCAAGAAAAAGAACAAGAAAAAGTGACTCTGCAGATGATTATGCAAGGAATTCAAAATATTCAAGCAAGATCAGAGAATATTGAAAAGAGAATAGAGAACATTGAACAAAGAACAGAGAACATTGAACAAAGAACAGAGAACATTGAACAAAGAACAGGGAAAACCGATGAAAAAGTGGAGAATATCCAACAAATGATGTTGAAATATGATGAGAGATTCCAAAAAATTGAAGAAGATAAACAAAGAGACAAGAAGATTGGAGATATTGATAATAGATTAACAGTGGTTGAATAAGATAAAAGTGGTATGTTGGGAGATGGATAGATCAGAATTCTATCTTAGATTCCAAAATGTAGAGGAAGGAAAAGGACTAAACCTAGGTGAGATAATGATAGAAATACTGGCTGAAGCTTTGGAAATAACTCAAGAGAAGATGATGGATGGAATAGATGAGGTTTATCAAGTTTTCACAAGATATGCGATGAGAAATAGCTTACCAAGAGAAGTTCACATTAGATTTACAAAGAAAGCCATTAAAACACAAATATTGCAAGTGGCAAAAGAGAAAACATTGAAATACAAAGACAAGGAGATTGTGGTCTTGAAACAAATACCGAGCAGAGTGAGAGAAATGAGAAGAGAATACCGATTCCTGACTAAAATGCTACTTAAAAAAGAGGTGAATTATAGATGGCTGATTCCAGAAGGTTTAATGTTCACCTGGCAAGAACAGAGACATAGAATTGACTCAATTGAAAAAGCAGAATTATTTTATACAGAATTTTTTGGAGGGAAAGAGGAAGAGGCAGAAAAAGAGATCTCACTAATTGAATTCCAAGAGAACTGCCAAATGGCGACTGAAAAAGAAGAAGGCGCAGTAGGTGGAAAGGTGGAAGCCAAAGAACAACATGAACTAAGATCTATGAGAGCTGCTAAACCTAACTATAAAATATAACCATGGAAGAGAAAAAAATTGATTACAATTAATATAAATGGACCTAATTCATCCGTTAAAAGCAGGAAAACCTTTCATAAATTAGAGAAATTAAAATTTGATATAATTTGTCTACAAGAAGTACATATTAAAAAACAATATGAGCAATTGTTGGTACAGCCAAAATTGGGGAAAATATTTACTTCCTTGACACAATGTAAGAAAAGAGGAGTGGTTTTATATATTAAAGAGACCACCCCAGCAAAATTGATCTATACCGATGATGATGGAAGAATACTAATGGTGGAAATAAGGGACAATAATATGAAAACACTCCTGATTGCAATTTATGCTCTGAATGACAAACAAGAAGAATTCTACAAAAAATTACATATAAAAATAATCGAACTGGACTATGCTAATATAGTTATGATGGGAGATTTTAATGGAATTGTAGACAATAAATTGGACTATGCAGCACAGAAAACAATAAAGCAAAACAGAAAGACTCTCCCTAAATCTTTTTTAAAAATGGTAGATGAAATAAATTTAAAAGATACATGGAGAGAAAGAAATGCTAAAAGTAAACAATACACCTTCTATTCAAATAGACACTTATCATGGTCCAGAATAGATATGATATGGATGTCAACAGAATTAATAACTAACATTCAAGAAATAAATATTGAAACAAGTACTTGGGCAGATCACAATCCAGTGACAATTAAATGGAAAGGACAAAAAAGAAGATCTAGATGGATGTTAAATAATACTATTTTAAAAGAAAAAGACTTCACACAGTGGATGGAGAAAGAATTGGCTTTTTTCTTTAGAGAAAACAAAAAAGAAGATACATCAATTCAGAATGTATGGGATACAATGAAGGCATATGTCAGAGGCTTGATAATAGACTATACAAGGAAAAGGAATACTATGAAAAGACTAGCCTCTAAGGCCCTAGAGGATGAGCATAAAAACTTGAAAAAGAGCTACAGAAAATGCCACAGAAAAAGGACATCAAGCTAAAAATGGATATAATTAAACACAAAATGGGTCAAATAGAAAAAGAAGAACTAGCACAGAAAATTAGAGGTGCTAAACAGAACTACTTTGAAGAACCAAACAAACCAGGTAGATGGTTAGCATACAAATTGAGAAAGGAGAAAGAATCAAGGAAAATATTGCAATTAATAGATGACCAAGGCCAAGTTTGCCATGGTAGGAAAGAGAAGAAGGAAATCATTCGAGACTTTTATGGGAAATTATATAAGCAAGAGAATATTGATGAGGAAAGAGTTAAGCAGTATTTACAGAATGCTAATTTACCCAAGATACCCAAAGAGACTGAAGTAACTAGGCTTTGCCTCAGTAAATGCTCTGCATCACAGATTTGATGCAATTCTACTCAACATGTAGAACTGACGTACCTACTGAGATGTTTTGCTTCACCTCAAGTCACAATTTAACACCCAACTTTTGAGAATGGTCTCTCTCTTTCTTGGAAGATGTATGGAATTTTAAGGCATGGCAAGTATGAAAATAGACCTGTCACTACCTGAAATACAGTTATACAAATATGGTAATGACTTTTGTAGGTCCATTGGTGTGGAACCCTTCTTTGTGATGTTCTTGGCAATTAGATCCAAACAATTACTCAGTCATCCATAGCCACCAACCATGTGGAGAAATGGTAAGGGTACTCATAAGCTCAATCAGAATAAAATAAAAATAATAAGTAATCAAACAAGCTCTTAATATTAATAATGATATAATTAATTATAATGATAAAAGAATGGGAAAGATTTTCCCACAACTTCAAACAAGCAATAACCAATGACCGTTCACCCAAATTTATTGTTTGTTCATGCAATATATCACCACAATCTTCATATATTTTAATTATGAATATGGAAGTTATAAAACAGCTGCTCTAAGAGATTTATAGTGAAATCCTACAAGTGTCTACCAAAAGAGAGAGGGAGAGAGAGAGGTAGGGAGGGAGAGAGAGAGAGAGAGAGATTTATGTTATGTTAGTCATGCATTAGCAATTGGACTTTTTAAGAAACAAAAAATCTGAAAGAAAAACAGACATTCCCTTGCCCCTTCAGAAATGGCTTGTATGTCAGAGTACAAGTTGGTGTACTAGTTCTAAAGGAATTGTGTTAAAAATGGCTGGTTAAGAAACTTAACTACTATAGCAGGTGAGCACAAAAAGCTTAAACGTGTTTTTATCTGAAGAAAGTTGTAGAATGCTTTGTCACAAAAAGCTTTACTAAAGCAGATGCTATTACCTTATATATGTAGGTATTTTTGTAATGTAGAAGGTTATGTTTGGGTTAGGAAATGAATATGTTACAAAAAGCAAGGAAAGTAGCTTGGATGGTAGGAATCTGGTTTCTTTTGTAGCAATTTAGCAACTTTTGTTACAATTCCATATACTAAATACAACTGGATAGAATATATTTAGTCTAGAAGTATTTCCATATAGAACCTTTGAACTTTCAAGAGCCAGTTTCAACTTTTTGCTCCAGACGAGAGGGGGGAGAGGAAGGGAAGAGATAGAGTTAGTTTAAGGACTTTATTTAAGAACCATCAGGCTCTAACATCATTCCCCTGAATCTTTTTGCCTTCAAACAGCCCCCACAAAGCTCCAATAAAGATTGGTATGAAGTTAACCAATCAAAATACCAAAACAAAAGTCCAGGCATGAGTCCAAATACATGATATTCAAATCCAACATATGAGTCCAGAGTCCACACATGAGTCCAGAGTCTGAGGCAGAGTCAAGAAACAGGACAGAAATCCACAAATCTAGAACACAGACACAGGAGGATATTGAGCTGTTGTTTCCAGTATCTTACAGCTTTACCCTTTGGGCTAAGTAGGTATAAATGGTGTAGGAGAGGTGAGACTGCCTCCTCATAAGTAGTCTTGCTGACTTCCATTGCACCTGCCTCTTTTCAGCCCTCGTGTCCTGGGATCTGGTAGAGGAGGCAATTCCTCCTCATCTCTGCTGCCCAGCTGCATTCCTTCTCTGCCCTGTACTTCTGACTGAGTCTCTGAACCATCCAGATGAGCTGCATCTGTCCCTTCTCCTTCAGCCAGGCACTTATTTGATTGTTCATCTGATGGCCCCTTCGAGATTCTTGGCTTCTCCACTTATGCTGGCCCATTCACCCTCTACTGAAAAGCTCTTTGTCTTCCTAATTTCCCCCACGCCATCCTCTGAAATCCTTGGAATAAGTTCTTCCTCATCATCTGAACCAGTGTTGGGCAGCCATCATATCATGTCTCTGATTTACAATCTTTCCCCCCCCTTGGCAGAATTGCTTTCTAGTTAAGCAGCAAAACCCAGCTTTTTTTTTTTTAGTGTAAGTTCACTAGCCAAGATAGTATGATCCTTAAATGCAGCATAGGAATTGGGCTATGGCAGCTTTGCATTCTCATTCTTAACACCTAGACAGACAGGTAGATGAAAACTACCTAAGAAATAAACATATAACAAACAAAAAATAATGGATGGGAAATGGACTGAACACTGACTGATCAATCAATTCAGAGAACATTTCAAGTTTGGAAACAAGGGAAGAACACATGTTAATTTCAAACTTCCTTTAAAGGAGTGGGGATTAAAAAGGATAATAGTATATTGACATAAGCATTGGGAGCATTTGGAAATGGGTGGAATACTGAGTTTACGTTACTCTTTGATCTCATTTGGGTTGCCACCTTGCCTTTTTGGACTTTCTGAGGTTGGTGATTATCTAACAAGAAAACAGAGGAATATACATTACATTACATTACATTATGTGTGTGTGTCAAAGTCATAAAACTTGGATTCTTAAAAACACTGCTGTAAGTTTTCCACCATGATCTTGAAATGAAAATTCAGCCGGTGCTATGAAGGAAGTCTTGGAATTCCAAAGGATCCAGAATTTAGGCCTTATAGGGCACTTTAAGAGGCCTTTTATCAACTGTCCTTTCTGTTTTATTTCCCAGTTGTGTTATTCCTTAATGCTGTGTGTGAAAATCGTGAAGCATAGGGTTCAATATAAGTAACATGAATGGTCAAGTAATGTGTGATATGGAATTGTCCAGGTTCAGCAAGGCCTGTCTGCATAGAATATATATTTTGTAATTCATGAATCATCTGAATTTTGAAAATACCTATTTTACATGTACTAGTTATAACAGTTTTATTGTGTGTTCTGACCAGAAAAGTATACAATGAGCTTTTCAATTCAAAACTGTGGAATAAATGTACTTTGCTAGTTTAAATAAGAATATGCACTTTCAATAACTGAACAGAAGCTCATTATGTCAACTGAACTGAAAAACATATAGCAATCAGACTCTCAAGGCAAAAGAAAAACTGCCAGTTGTGGATTGATATGGAGCTTCTAGCAAATGATAATTTTTTTTTTAATGTTAGTACTGTTGTTAGCAACAACCCAAACAAAATTTACAAGCCTGTCTCTTCTCAGCTTGAACTGGCTATTCTGTGAAGTGGGATTTAGAAGTCTTTTTATAGAGAAATTTAGGTTCAAATTTAGGTTCAAATCATCAATTTAGGTTTAAACAAGCCCAATTCAGAGTTCTTCTAAAACTGAAATTCCAGCTGTTCGTTAACCCAAATATCTCCAGCTGGACAGATCAAAGTAGCAACCATAATTTTAGTAGAGCAAAAAATGCTTCCTGCCCTGGGTTCTTATCAAAAAGCCCATGTTTTCTAAATGATACTGAAAATGATACAATAGAGACAGATATTAGAACCATGCTGGGTCTCTTAGATTTTCATCAGAGTTGCTTCAGTAGCATTTGATAACTGGCCACTTTGTGTCTGATTTATATTAGGAGATACTACAAACAGCTTGCATGATAACAGTTTCTCACAGTCTATTTTGATAAGTTTTCCACTTCTATTTTTTTTTCTGATGTGGAAGAGAAATTCAGAAAGACAGTATTACTGTAGATGATCATTTTTTTCTTGTCTAATTAGATCTTTTCATTTGAATGGTGAGATTGAAGGTATACAAGAGATCTGATTCTTGAAATCTGACAACTTCAGCAATTCGTAGTGGGTAGTAATCGATGTTTAATTTTTAGACTTTTTCTATTCTAATTTAATAATCTGTCAAATTCTTTATTACTTTTAAGTAGCTAATTTTTGAAACAAGCAGTTGGAATATGTATTTCATGTTCATATTTAAAATCAGAACTAAGAAGGTTTAATTTAATCTATGGATACACATAGAAGCCATTTCTTCAGAAGACTGGGAGGTCATGACTGGAACCCAAAAATAAGTTTGCTTATCAATTCATCTTTCTTAACATCTCGTTTATTCCACATATAGAAACTAAAAAGCAATAGTTGTTGCTTGACTTTGCTGAAGGATAGAGGTGGCCCTAATATTCCATTCTCATGGAGGAAGCTTTTCAGAGGAGAAATGATAGGTCTCTTCTATTCTCATCATTTGTCCCCAGCAGCCACTGAATTGCTTGAATACTTGTCATGATATCAAGCAATACATTTGCCAGATAAATAGAGAAATCGGATTATGAAGCTGCAGGGGAACAATACATGAATAACAGCAGATTTAAGCAATTCTTTTCTCTCGTGCTTTTTTGACTATCAGTTTGCACTGTTATTTTAAGTGGTAGTACTGGTTTTCATATTTTCTGTCTTGCTATCTGCATACAGATAGTCCTTGACTTACAGCCATTCATTTAGTTACAATTCAAAGTTACAACTGCACAGAAAAAGTGACTTACGACCATTTTCACACTTACAGCTTGCAGCATCCCCATGGTCACATGATCAAAATTTAGGTGCATGCAATTAGCATGTATTTATGATAGTTCTACTGTCCTGGGATTATGTGCTCACTATTTGTAACTTTCCCAGCTGGCCAAGTCAGTGGGGGGAAAGCCAGATTCACTTAATAACTGTATGATTCATTTAACAACTGCAGTGATTCACTTAACAAATATGGAAAAAAGGTCATAAAATGGGACAACATCCACTTAACAATTGCTTAGCTTTGGAACAGAAATTTTGGGCTCTGTTGTGATCATGCATTCATAAGCCATTTGAAGAAAGAATAAGAGTGAATAGGTATGCATCAGAAATTATATAAATATTTACTTTGTTCATGATGTCATAATGTGAGTGATCTAAACTGCATAATTGCATTAGTTCCACTATGAAAGCATGAGGTATATGATGTCATTTTGAATCATGGCAGGTTGTAACCAGTAGTGGGATTCAATATTTTTAATGCCGGTTCTGTGGGCGTGGCTTGGTGGGCATGATGTGGCTTGGTGGGCATGGCTTGGTGGGCAGGGCAGGGGAAGCTTACTGCAAAATCCCCATTCCATCCTCAGTCCTGGGGGAAGGTTACTGTATTAAATAATACAATTATTTAATTGTATTTGCTAGACAGAGAGAGAAGAAGAGAATAATCATATAGGCTTTTAAAAAAAGACTTGGTTATGTGACTGCGGCTCCATGGAACTGGACCAGTTTTTTACTACCGGCTCTGTGGGTGTGGCTTGGTGGGTGTGGCTTGGTGGGCATGGCATGGGAAGGATACTGCAAAATCCCATTCTCTCCTCAGCCACTAACCTGCTTTCTAGCTCCATTGTCTTGTGCAGGGCAACAAAAGAAGACCCAGCTGATCAGCTGGGACTTGGGAGGCAGAAAATAGATGGGGACAGGGCCAGTCAGAGGTGGTATTTGCTGGTTCTCTGAACTATACAAAATTTCTGTTACCGGTTCTCCAGAACTGGTCAGAACCTGCTGAATACCACCTCTAGTTGCAACTGATACTTATAAAGTCTATCATTAGATTAAGTATATTTCCTAACTACAGATTTCTTTTCTTTAGTCAAATATCTTACTTAGTGAACAATGAATAGCACACATCCCCCCCCCCACAAAAAATATGTTTTTGGGGAAGTGAGACACCCCCCCCACACACACATCCTAGGAAAAGCAATCTATTGACTGTAAACAATGTAAATATTTTTTAAATTATTTTAAAGAAACTGATCATTAAGGCCATTTTATGAAAAATAAGCACTTTTCACTTGTCTTGTAAAATAAATATTTTAACTATTTCCAGCTGAGCACAGTGAGTATTTGAGAGGATGAATATGATAATTATGAAATTATTGTTGTTTTAATTCAACATAGAACTGCTTTTTTCTCACATTCATTATTGCTTTGGGTATACAGAACTTTTGAAATGTTGATATGAAACCATTTTTGCCCAACTTGACAGAACTGTGACTAATTGAAAGAATAAATTATATAGAACTGAATTTGAGATGTTTTCATATATGATATCTCTTTACATCATATTTCAGCTGCCTCAACCTACATAAAGAATAGATTTGTTTTAATTGTTAAGATGCCAGGCTGGAAACTGGAAGATCATCAGTTCTACACCTGCTTAAGGCACAAAACTAGCTGGGTGAGAGTCAATCCCTAACTCTCAGGCATAGAAAGAAGGCAAGGGCAAACCACTTCTGAAAGTCTTCCCAAGTAAATCATAGGGACTAGTCCAGGCTGGAGTCGTGGTTATCATAATTGTTGGAAGAAATATCCTTTTGGGTTCAGTTCCAAGTGGGGAAAAAGACACTGGATTCATGGAAGTTGCTTGGAAAGAAGGTTTAATGGTGGACAGAAAAACATGCCTTGAAGCTCTTGAGTGAAAAGGGAAGAGATGCTGAGAGTCCCTTTGATTTTATGCCCTCTTTGAGCTTTGAACCTGCTTCCTGTTCCTGTGGCAAGAAATGTGTCCCGATTGGTTGTCAGACTTCCCTGGCACCATGCAGAGGTAGCTTGGTTGAATTTTGCTGGTGATGCAATTTTCCCAGGTGCCATGTGGTGAGATGGGTAGAGGGCTAATCTTGTCATGCCCTGATCCTATCACCTTGGTGTTGAAGGGGGCGGGGGGGCAGGGAGCTGCAGGAGGCTGCTTTGTCTTTAAAGACATGTTTCTTCTTTTCTCATCCAGGGAAATATAATATTCTGCCTTTTTAATATTTCCTAGAATATTTCATTCTTCTAGGAGTGGACTGGGTGCTAACTTTCTACATAACGCTAAAGATTTAATAAATGTGCCATATTATCAACATGCTCTCCTCTTTAAAATGCACTGTCACAACTTAATAACAGAAAAATGAAGCATTGTGGAGAGGAAAGAAGGAAATTTAATTCTTTGGAAATAAGAATTTTCTCTTGATTGATTTACATGTACATATACAGATTGATTGTAATA
Organism: Pseudonaja textilis; assembly: GCF_900518735.1. Next base: position 2,881,801 of record NW_020769343.1, on the reverse strand, counting down.
GCCAGTTGGAATAGACAAAATTTTTCCCTCTCCTTCTCCCTTTGCTATACCCTTATTAAACATGAATATGTAGTCTTTCGGTGTTATAAAAATATAAATCACGGACTTATCAAGAACCTGGCAATACAGTGCTGGCAATTAAATTAAAAGAAAAAAGAGAAATCCCAAAAGAAAACATCCACATTTGTTAGACCACAAGATGGAGCTGGACCAACTGCAAATAATGTTAGTTTATTTGGTGTTGAATTCAAATAATTAGAGATCAGAAGACTATAAATAGTTATCTTCATGCATAACCTGAAGAATCAATGTAATATGAAATTACATGCAATTCATTAGCTTTTAGAAGCAACAACAAAAAGCATTTAGATTTTAAGATTTGCTTTAGTGCCATGAAGAAAATTAACCTTAACACAGATTCCTTGGAAAAAAAAATTCTTTTTAATTATCATTACAAAATTTTCTTTAAACAGATATTACTCCCAACTTTAGTTACATGAAATATTCCAACTTCTTGGATACTCCCAAACCTGGTAACTGGACAATGTTGTTAGTTCCTGACTTTCCCCCCTTGTTTTACGCACAATGTAGTTCTGCTATGTTCTGAAGTTCCCCTTCTGGTCCGATTTCCAGCAGGGGGCACCCAGCCACAACCTGATTGGCTGGTGGTTTGACAGCCAACTATATAAGGAACTGTTAAATAGGCCAACAGCTGTTGCCTCATGGCTTAGTGGTTTATTTGCTGTTAGCGCATGAATTCAATAAAGCCTGAGCAACCAATTTAGCCACCTCGCCTCATTCTGTTGTGTGTTCTTTCCCAATATGAAGCAACTTCACTAATGCATAGTTAGAAACAAAGTGTGATTTTTACCACTATTTTTCAAAGTTGACAACTTTTGGGGAATTGAGATCTACACACCTTAAAGTTGCCTAATTTGAAAAACATTGACTTAGTTACTTCAGTGCAAATAGAAAATCATAAAAGTAATAGTAGAAGAAAATATTTCATAGTACAGCAAATGAAATGCTTCTAAGTACAATTATTAGCATATTACTCAGCATCATTTATTTAACCACATTTCTGTTACTGAGCAGCTTCATGTCTCACTTTGAGTTTCATAGAGTAAAGTTGACTAATGAAGAAGCCAAATTTGTAAAAAAAATCTATCATGTTTTCTATCAAAGCTATCCTCAAACTTCTTTTGGTGGCTCCTACTCTTTCTATGCTCAAAAAAGGTTTTTTGAATAATGTTTAAAACCATTTACTGAGTTTAGTAACTAAGCAAATAAAGGCACTTCTCATTCAAGTCTGAAAGTAAAAATCCTGACTCCCAGTATTATAGACAACCATAAATAAAGAAATCAATCAAAAGGAAAAACTGTTGGACTTCTGGTTTGAAGGGCTTCGGCGACAAACAGAAATCCACGATCATGCGCGGTTTCTGTCTGGGCTCGCCACTGGAGTGCCCCGAGCCATCTGGTTTCGGGGCTAAGCCATCCCGTAGAGGTGGTGAAGAGGAAGAGACCACCAGCAGGGTTGAGGAGAGCTGCATCTCTCCTCCTCAGCTGGCCATTACTCCCTTTCCAGAAGGTGGCTGCAGCGGTGGTCAGAAATGGCCACTACAAAGAAGAACTCAACCAGAAAAGAATATGCAGGAGGAAGATAAGAAGTGAAAGTTTTGGCTGACTGGGTTAAATTGTAAAAGCAACCTGGAATTTAAACTTACAAAAAAATAACATCGCTCCCAAAGAAGAGTCGGAAGCAGTGAAGGAAAGTGAAAAGGGAAAGGTTTGGCTTTTTTCCCCTTCTCTCTCCTTCCCTATACTGACAACTAAGAGACTTAAGTAAGAAATCGGAAAAATCCACTTTGACATCAATAGGCAATTAAGCTGAAAATAAAACAAAATGCCAAAGGGATAATAAAGATTTCTGGACATTAAAATTTTTCTTTTTCATAAGCAGGAAGGGAGAGAAAAAGAATAAGGGGAGGATCTGGAAGAGGGAGGAGACTGCCTGGAATTAAAAAGAATCTACAGTAAAACTTCAACAAGACTTCTAAAAGATACATTTTAACTGAAACTTTGCAACTAAATAGTAACTCCAGGAAGAGAAAGTGAAAAAAAAGAGCAAAAAAGAAACAGCTTGCCTGTATTTGGATTATTTGGTGATCTTTGGATTCTTGGTTATTATATTTGAATGACTAAAATCAATTGGGTGGTTGTTTAAAAATTTATACAATGGCACCACTTCTGGATGAATTGAAAATGGAACTTAAAAAGCACAAAGACGATGCACAAGAAGGGAAGGGTTCTTTTGGCTTCATTTTTCAATTCTTAGAAATGGAGATTTGGAACTATGAGAAAGAGAAATGAAAGAGAAAGAAACGACTGCAAAACAAGAAGACTGGGACAAAGAAGAAGACATCTTTAATGAACAAGCAATTTTATGTGGGGAAGAAAAAGGAAAGGGGGGAAAGAGAATGGAGAATTTAAGACTTAAAAAAAAATCTTGAATTGAGATGAGATAATTAAAATAAAATTGAGAAAATTAAAAGAGGGGAGAATCTATGCAGAAAGTGTAAAATAGTAATAAGATATGGAATAGAACATGAGCATGAACCTGAATTTGTGTCTGTACGAAGAAATGTAACACGGGATTGTGCTACTTTCAAAAAAGATGTTTTATTTGTATTTTTTTTTCTCTTTGTGAAAACTCAAATAAAATTTACAAAAATAAAAAAAAGGAAAAAGTGTTATTTATGCCTGGGTTCCAGTTCTTAACTTCTGGCAATAAACTCCCCCCCCTTTTTTGGGGGGGAATAATCCAAGTTCATTTAAACATGCTAAGCTTAATTGAACTTCACTGTAGCTAATCATCTCCCAGTGAGGATTGCTTCCAGTTAAGTAGACATGTCTGACTTCGCCCTAAAATAAAAGGCAGTTGCATATTTCATAAAGCCTTTGTTGTGGTGTGAGTGAGAGATGCAATTCTCTCTGGAGAACAGCAAAGGTACACAGTCTAAGTAAACATTTATTATAGTGCTCTTTTTATGTCCTGATAATTTGAAAACTAACTTTTCCCTCCTTTGTGCTGAACCAAAAACATCAGAACAATACACAGGGAATTGATGAAGCTGAGTACAAGCTGATTTGTATTTACTCTTAAAAACTAATCTTTTCAATTAAACAAGATTTTAGTTTATGACTTATTATGCCAGAGATTTTACTAGCTCTGTTTTATGTATGTCTAGGTTAGGAACCTCTAATTTAATAAACATCCTGTAAGAAATAATTCTGAAATGTACACCACTACACATTTCTTTTGCCATTCCCTGGCTGACAAATTATCTACCATTTCCCCCCTGAATCTTGTGCAGAATACTATTATCTTCCATTAGCTTTAACTTTTAGTTTCTCCTATTCTTTTTTTATTTCTCTCTACATGTATATCAATAAAAAACAGTCGATTTAAAATTATAATTGGTGTTTTAAAATGCACAATGAAACATAACACAAAAGCATTTTATTCAATCCTGCATATCCCATCAAGATTCTCTACATGTAATGTTTTTGCAACAATATGCATGGATGTGACATGACTGGGGAAGGCCTCTTAAATAAACAGCTGTAGAGTATGTTCTGATTCCATAATTTTAGGCTTGTTTCTGACTAGCTTTGAGAAATGAAATGTTTCCTTGGCTCATAATACTTCTTAGGGCAGGGCTGTCAAACTCCGGCATGTGCTGGCCACGTCCATGTCCAGTTTAGCAAAGGGGGAAAACGTCCTGATACATCATGTGACAATGCTGTGATGATGTGAATTTGACACCCTTGGGTTAGGACATATATAGAGATATTGAGGAGGAAGACAATGGCTGTTTCAAATTCAAACTAAGTAAAAATTATGATAGCATAAAAAGATATCAGAAATTCTATGGAAATCATAAATGGAAGAAATGGAAGAAAGCTACTATTCCATACATATTGTTCAAAATAATTGGGTGTGGTGGCAATGAGAAAGACCAATGTTATTTTGAGAAGTTTAGCAACTTGCTTTGATTTCTCCTTCATACTAACAAAAGTCTAAAAGGTTAGAGATACTTCTGAGCTAACCTGCTTTTTTATCTTGTTTACTAAATAGAGGAGAAAGGGGTGAACTCTTATGTAGCTACAAAGTTTTTGTTATAGTCAAAATCTCAGACTTTTGAGTCTCATTCCAGAGTCATGTTCCACCTGTCAAGGCTAGGTTTTGCAGTTCCATGACCATAGCAGGGCCATGCTAAAGAAAGCAGCCTGAGCATTTGTTGAAACAAAATGTTCTTCAAGATAAGAGGTTAATTTTACATTTAAATGTATGAAGTATTGTTATCAAAACTGATTGGCCTATAATTGGCAACATTTTTTGTATCTCCCTTCTTATATAGGGGGACCAAGAGAGTAGACCATTACACCACCTCTTCCAGCCTAGGGAATTAAACCAAAGCTATCTATTGTATTGCAGTGCATAGGACTGCTAATAAAAGTTTTAAACGTTAAAATTTCTACACTATAGAAAATAAATCTTGCACATTAAATAATAATGTTATTTATAAAATGATGCCTATTCCAAGTGAAATACTTAAGCCATAAAACTCCCATAAGAATATTTTGCATAACCCCACCCTCCGTTGTTCTGAATTCAGTTAGTTTTCCTTCTAATTTATCCTAAACTTTCCCCATTATGTGGAAGTCATACCTCAGTCAAAAGCAGAGAAGATCAACTCCCATTTATTCAGGAAAAAGTGGTGGAGATAGAAAATAGCTGTAAAAAATAAGGTTGCTTGTTGCATAAATGATTGCCTAACTAAAATGGTTCTTTCATAGAGATTGGCTATAGCTTATCAATAAAGAAAGGACAGTCTGATAGGGAAAGATTTAGAAATGAAGTGAAGCTCACATTCTTTAGGTAGAAGAACTCAACATCTGGGAAAATGTCTGGATAACCATGAAAAAGACAGTTTGGTGTAATGGTTAAAGCATTAACTAGAAACCAGGAGACTGTGAGTTCTTGTCCTGACTAAGACACACATCCATTTGGCTAACCTCAGGCCAGCCCTATGAAGCAGGCAATGGAAAACCATTTCTGATATCTTGCCAAGAAAATTACAAAGACCAGTCCAGAAGGTCACCAGGAGTCAACACTGACTTGAAAGAACCAAAACAATCAAAAGATGCTATCAAGGAGTTTTCAGTAACCTTTTCATGCCATTCATCTGGTATCCTCCAACTAGATATTTCTTAGAGAAAGAGAAAGAAAAACCTAATTCTTCAAAGGTAAGCTTTTGATCTAGTGAGTCAGTCAAACTAAACGAGGGGTCAAATTCACATTGTCAAGGTGGCATCACGTGAGATATAGTGACTTTTTCCCCCTTTGCTAAACTGGGTGTGGGCATGGCCAGCCCATGAATACCTTATGCCACCAGACTTGAAATTCTAGACCTAGAAAACCTAGAATTACTCTGCCTTCGATCTGATCTAAGTAGTGTATAAAATTATACATTGCAATGTCCTACCTGTCAATGAATACTTCAGCTTCAACCATAACAATACAAGACCATACAATAGATACAAACTCAAGGTAAACTGCACCAAACTTGAAAATACGACTGCAGGAAATACGACTTCAGCAACAGAGTGGTCAATGTCTGGAATACTCTACCTGACTGTAGTTTCTTCCCCAAACCCCAAAAACTTTAACCTTAGACTTTATACTATTGATGTATTCATAACTATGTTTATACTTATACCTGTTATCTTATAATCACTTGACTAAATCACTGAATGACCAACTAACTAACTAAATAAATAAGTAAGTAAGTAAATAAGTAAATAAATAAATAACACATTCGGCCCATGGGCCAGGAGTCTGATAGCCCTGAGCTAAACTAAAGCACTGATAAGGAGCTGAATAGATTAAGAAAGAATAAAAAGGACCTAAAGTTCATGTAAGCATGTACAACATTACACATAGCACAGCTATATAGTTATTATATAGGACTTTTACAAACCGTGCTACAGTATATTTAAAAGAATATGTTTTCTTGCATCTATAGACAGTTGGGTAAAGTTGTTATGGCACCAGCAAGACACTGAAAGTTCAACTCCCACATTAAGTACAAATCCAGCTGGGTGACCTTGGGCCAGTCATTTTGTCCCAGCTCTAGGAAGATGAAAAACCATTTTTGAAATGCTTGCCAAGAAGCTGCAGGGGCTTGTACAGGCAGCCTTCGACAATCAAGACTGACTTGAAGGAACACATACGCGCACTTGTATGCACACACACACACACACACACACACACACACACAGGACAAAACTCTTCAGATATTGTCTGACTCTAGTTTTTACAATTCTGTATTTTCCCCCAAAAGGTATCATAAAAGACAGGTTTGTATGCCTTATAAATGAATTTAATATTTTTTCTAGAGATCTGTATTCTTCATTTATATTTTGAGAGGCACTGATATTTTAAGGTAGTTTGTGCCTTGCCTGTATCTTTATTCATGCCCAATTCAGTTTTCTTGGCAAGATTTTTCTAGGGTAAAGAGAAAGTGACTAGACAGAGAAACATATAGGTGTGTGTCTCAGGAAGGATTAGAATTCAACATCTTTTTCACTCAACATCTTAACCACTAGGCCAAACTGGCTCTTCAGGAAAAAAATTGGCTTTATTTCTCCAAGTAACCATTGTTCATGAGTGCTCATAATACTAATCCATCATGGCAGTGGTGGGATTCAAATAATTTAACAACTGGTTCTCTACCCTAATGATTTCTTCCAACAACCAGTTCACTAAACTGCTCAGAAAGTTAACAACCAGTTCCCCCAAAGTGGTGCAAACTGGCTGAATCCCACCACTGAATCATGGACTAAAAAAAGCCCTTAGAGTGGTCCAAAGTGTGCTGAACAGAAATATTTTTGCATTTTGTTCACCAAAGGACACTCCAACATATTAAATGAAATAATGTTGGATGCTATACATGCTTGGGAACAGAAACACAGAAAATAAAAGTGGTAGAGCAATAGAGGGAGCTGTTGCCAAATGCAACAACAATAAAGCAAAACAAAAAACAAAAAAGACAAGTTGAACTGCTTATTTGAAATTTCTAATTTCCTAATATCTAGGGAGGAATCAATAATACGTTTACATAAATATAAGCAAAACAACCAAATAAAATAAAACCATGGCTGCTATATAAGGGGAAATACCCGCTCATTTACTTGATCAATATATCCATATATTTAAACATGCTGTAGATTAGAAAATGAATATATGGTCAACATTTAAATGAAGTACTTGATTCATAAAAGGCATTTGAGAGTGAATAAATGATATTAATGTAGGCATAAAGAATATTGTCAGGAAAGACTACAGTACTTTCTAACAAGAGGAGGAAGATGAAAAAACAGAATAGAATAGAATAGAATAGAATAGAATAGAATAGAATAGAATACTTTATTTGCCATGTGTGATTGGACACACAAGGAATTTGTCTTGGTGTAAATACTCAGCATACATAAAGAAAAGATACCTTCATTAAGAATCAAGAATCATAATGTACAACAGTTAATGATAGTCATAGGGTACAATTAACAATCAAATCATACTAGGAAACAGTCAATATAAATCGTAAGGATACAAGCAATAAAGTTATAGTCCTACAATCACAAGTGGGAGAGGTTGGTTGATAAAGTGTGATGAGAAGATTAACAGAAATAGTAGTGCACACTTTGTAAATATTTGAACAGTGTTGAGGGAATTATTTGTTTAGTAGAGTGATGGCTTTTGGGAAAAAACTGTCCTTGTGTCTAGTTGTTCTGGTGTGCAGTGCTCTATAGTGTCGTTTTGAGGGAAGCAGTTGAAACAGTTTATGCCCAGGATGTGAGGGGCCTGTAAATATTTTCACAGCCCTGTTTTCGACAGTATACATGCAGTATACATGCAGTATACAGGTCTTTGATTGAAGGTAGGTGAGTAGTAACTGTTTTTTCTGCAGTCCTAATTATCCTTTGAAGTCTCTGCCTGTCCTGTTGAGTTGCAGAACCATAGCAGACAGTTATAGAGGTGCAGATGATAGACTCAACAATTCTCCTGTAGAACTGTATCAGCAGCTCCTTGAGCAGTTTGAGTTGGCGCAGAAAGAACATTCTTTGTTGTGCTTTTTTGATGACATTTTTGATGTTAGGTATCCATTTTAGGTCATGTGATATAGTAGAACCTAGACATTTGAAGGTGTCTACAGTTGATACTGCGTTGTCTAGTATTGTAAGAGGTGGTAGTATGGGAGGGTTTCTTCTAAAATCTACCACCATTTCTACGGTTTTGAGTGTGTTCAGTTCCAGATTGTTCCGGTTACACCATGAGGCAAGTAGTATAACTTCCTGTCTGTATGCAGATTCATTGTTGTCTAGAATGAGACCAATCACTGTTGTATCATAGGCAAACTTCAGTATTTTAACAGATGGATCGTTTGAGATGCAGTCATTGGTATATAGGGAGAAGAGAAGTGGGGATAGCACACAGCCTTGGGGTGGTGGTGCTGCTGTGCTGATTGTACAGGTATTGGATGTGATTCTGCCTAGCTTCACCTGCTGCTTCCTGTCTGTTAGGAAGCTTATGAACCACTTACAAGTGTGTTCAGTTACTGCTAGTTGGTTTAATTTACTTAGAAGAGTATCTGGAATGATGGTATTGAATGCTGAACTGATGTCTACAAAAAGGACCCTTGCATAGGTATTTGGAGATTCAAGGTGTTGTAGGATGTAAAGTAGGAGATATAAAGTGTGTGTGTGTGTGTGTGTGTGTGTGTGTGTGTGTGTAGGTTATTTGGACAAAGAATAGAAGTTCCATTGCAACAGTTTATCCCAAGAATACATACTTTTGAAAGCAGAAGGGAAACATGGATGGATGGACAGATGGATGGATAGATAGAAGAAGGTTCCATCCATCCATCCATAAATTTCAATACTCCTAAAAGTTTGGGTAAAAACCATAAAAAAGGATGTAGGTAGGGAAGACTTCTGGATTTCCTTTAGTCACATGAGTTCACGAAATGACATCTAAATTCGAATTATATGCTTAATGCCATATAGATAGATAGATAGATAGATAGATAGATAGATAGATAGATAGATAGACAGACAGACAGATAGATATACAGATATAGATATAGATATAGATATAGATATAGATATATGTATATATGGTATTCAGCTTTCTTCGGGTATTTTCCCATATCATTGTAGTTGAGCTTTTAAAGTTGTAGCAACATTTCAGCAGAATCTCATCTGCCATCATCAGGCTTCTGGATAATGTTCATCTGTGAGTCAGACTTTTATAGTGGTTTCAGATTTAAATTTGGGGCAGCCTATAAGCTCAACTACAATGATGTGGGAAAATACCCAAACAAAGCTGAATACCATACATGTAAGTACCCGTGAAAACTTAAGAAAACAAATATATGTTTTCTGAGGTTCTCGCGGGTATTTGTATGTGGATCTTTGGTTGTTCGGGTTTTCTCCCGCGTAAGATTCGAAGTATCTAGGCAACGTTTCGATGAAGTCTCATTCATCATCTTCAGGCTTCTGTCTCCGGCTCTGTGCTTCTCAGAGTGATGTGAGATTGCAGCTGCGGGAGAAAACCCGAACAACCAAAGATCTATATATATATATATATAATGACTCCCCTTCAAAATTCAAACGAACAAAACAGAAAGCAGCCGTTTCACAATTAAATCAAACGGAAAGAAGTCTTACAAGATAACGGCTGGCAGAAACCTCAATCCACAGCATAAATCTTTACTCTGTCCGGCAAACCAGTCCTGGCAATAAATCTCCAGTCTCAGAGCTTCTTGCTGTAACGTCCTCACTCAAATAAGTCATTTTGTTCCTGGCAAATTGTACCAGCCCAGCTGTGTCCTTTTATACTCATTGAGGCAACGTGCTAATTTACTGACTCGCTCTCCTCTTTCGCTCCAGCTGATTTTGCCTTCTCAACCGTCTTCTGTTCCTTACATTTAACCACAAATTTTCCAAGTTCTCATCTCCACTAGAAGACTCTCTCAAAACTTCCCTGTCAGCCATTCCCAGCTGTTGATCAGATAAGGAACCAGAGGAGGTCAAAGGTCCTGACAATTCTAATACATCAGGTCTGTTGTCCTTTGTCACGTCCATCTCCTCATCCTGGTTACCAGTCCAATCACTGAGCCATGCCGGCTCATATTTTTCTGCCATGTCCTCCTCACTTGAACTCATATCAGTCACAGGAGCTGAATCCAAGCCCGGAGCCACAACAGAGAGAGAGAGAGAGAGAGAGAGAGACAGAGAGAGAGAGAGAGAGAGAGAGAGAGAGAGAGAGAGAGAGAGAGACTACAATTGTTCTGAAATGTTGTTTCCAAGCTTATTGCATAGAGGTCAGAAACTTTTTCCATTGTACAGTCTAAAGACATATTTTATGACCTGCAGTGTTGTTATTTTATTATTATGTGTAGTGCAGGATGTCAAACTCCCATCATCACGGCAACATCATGTGACATATCACATCTTTGTCCCCCTTTGCTACACCGGGCGTGGCCAGCGTGTGACGCATTCAGCCTGCAGGGAGCAAGTCTGACTGCCCTGGTGTAGTGTATATAATACAGAAGTTGAGATGACTGCTGCTCAGAGCCAGCTGCAACTCGAGAGGATTATAAATAAATAAAGGAAGCCTGACAATCTATTTCTGGTTTCTGACTTGTAAACCACAGCTGTGGGTCAACATAGACGTTGCAGTAAATCAATGAAATTTACTTACTTAATTTTTAATAAGTCAATTTATTCAGCTGTTTACTTGTCAAGAGCCTTTGAGTGGTTAACCAGGCTTAAAAGATTTAACATACAAAACGGAAAGTGGTTTTAAAAATAAAATCTAATAAGGTGAAACATACTGCTCTGATGATCAGCTACTGTATATTACAGCAGACTCATCTGAATTTATGGCCCAGTGCCAAATAAAAAAAATCAAATTTCAGGATCTTTTTAAAGGCTAGGAGGGAATAAGGAATGTTACTCAAAAATGGTGAAGAATAACAAAATCTCTTTGGAATGGGTTCATACCAGTATGTTTTAAAGCAGGGGTGTCCAACTTTAAGACTTGTGGACTTTAACTACCAGAATTACACAGTCAGCCAATGTTGGACATCCTTGCTTTAAAGGAAATTTCAGCAATGGAGAAACTAGAAAACAAACTCATGAAAGCCATTTCTCAGTTTATAAATGAGGAAAATTAGTTTCTCAGTATATCCTAATTTCCCAGCATATCCTAATTCTGATATATTGATTCAATTATAAATTAATAAAACATAGGGGAAATGAGTCAAACAAATGTATATGGCTATTGGTTTTTGTTATTTTACACATTTAAAATAAATTGGTCACATTACAGCTTAAACTTCTGGGTTTGGTCACAAAATAATTTATATAAATTGTTTCAGTCTCCCATCCACAGTTTCTGCCATTCAATTATCTTGTGAAATAAAAGGGTTCTGAACAAAAAATGCTACTATAGTCTCAAAAGTGCCCTGGTTTTATTGAGTTCGATATGTCTATAGTTGCTATCTTTTTAACCTTCCTGCTAACAAAACCAATTCAGTATGGTTTGATGTCTGCTATCACCATATAAATGTTATTTATTTTTTTCTTGAAATAATTGTTTATTTGTTTATTATGTATATGCTATCTACTCCCCAAAAGACTCTGGATAGCAATATTTGTTTTGGAAAATGTTTTGTTCATATATTATTCCATGGATGAAACATCTGTCTATATCTGGAGTGAAATGTACATTTTGCCCAAGCAGAGTGTTCTAGGCAGTAGTAACTTGGAAATGTAGAAAAAAGGCAAGACCATGTGTAAGCTAAGGGGGCTCAGGAGAAGAAGACACCAGGAAGAGATGGCTAGTCCTGAATTCAGGATATTAACAGCATGTGGTGGCTAGAGAAAAGCAAGAATCAACAAGATTGGAGAAGTTGGGAAGATTGGTGAGGGCCAGATGGCCTTTTTTTGTCCTTGAATTCCGTCTAATCCAATATACTGTGTTAACTTCAAAGGTGGCCATGACAGTTTAAGAGGATGTAGAGAAAGGAAAGGCTAAAAAAATGGCAACGAGGCTGGTCCATGGACCTTAAGGAGCATCATAGGAAAAATGATTGGTGTATATCAACATTAATCCTTCCAAGCCCATTCTGGAAACCTTTTATATTAGAACAAATAATAATAATTATTATTATTAAGCATGCAGGAAAAACATCCTTGAGTTTTCAGGGCAGAAGCCAAAATCAAGGAACTAATGTAGAAAGGTGTATTTGTTATAGTAGTAATACTAATACTAACAACAGCAGCAGCAGCAGCAATAATAATAATAATAATAATAATAATAATAATAATAGGTTCTAAAAACGTAAACCAAGAGACAGTTATAGAATATTTTTTTCTCCCTTACCTGCTAAACCAATGCTAGCAAAAACCACTTTCCTCTGGGAATTACTTTTGCTTTGCCAGCAACAGATAGACTATCATGAAATTGCAGCTCATATCATCTTGGTCCATTGGCCTGTTATGACTGCATTTAATTTCCAGCTCATAAAATTTGATGTTTGTAAACGGCAAGCCCATCATCTTATCAGAGCATGTCCAGTATAACTTCCATTAATTATAATACTCTCTATCATCCTGGTATATTGTACTGAAATAACCATGAGATGAAATTGCTGCCAAGAAGTCTGGCTTCAATGAGGTAATGCATTTTAAGTTGAGCCTATTGAAAAAAAAAAGGAGAGAAATAATATGGATAATCTCTTAGCTTTAACTTAATGAATGATATCTTAATAATAATGTACATTCCTGACTTCTTCATGTGATCTTAATTCATGACTTTTGGGAGCAGGGAGTCTGAGGTGATGCAGCATAAAAGCACCACTATTCTAGCTGTCCAGCATCTCTATCCAGATAAGTTTCCTTTTGAAATAAGCTGGTTGGCATTTTATTCATAGAAATACATTTCAAAGACTTAAACAAATGATTTAGGAACTAACAATATAACAACAATACTATTACAGCTATGTAAGCATTGGTCAAGAATAAAACCATAAAAAAGACAAGTTGTGGAGCATGCACAACTTCTGAAGACAAGCTATTCCATTGGTTGATTGGTGTCACCCTTAGGAAATTTCTTCTTAATCCTAGTGTGCTTCTTTCTTTGGTTAGTTTACATCCATTGTTTCTTGTCATGCCTTTTGGTGCTTTGGAAAATAGATTGACCCCTTCATTTTTGTAAAGCCCCACAAATTTCCTGACAGAACAATTAATCAGTGGAACAACTTGTCTCCAGAGGTTGTAAATGCTCCAACACTGGAAATTTTAAAGAAGAGATTGAATAACCATTTGTCTGAAGTGGTGTAGGGTTTGCTGCCTGAGCAGGGGGTTGGACTAGATGACCTCCAAGGTCCCTTCCAACTCTGTTATTCCAGTCTTTTCTATTCTAAATATTGGAAAGTGCTATTTTATTGTGCTATTTTATTATGAGTTGGACTAAGGAGAAATTTCCTACGGGTGAGACCAATTAAATTGGCCATGCCCACCTAGTCACATGACTACCCAGATGTTTAGTAGGGTAGAGAACCGGTAGATAAATTATTTGAATCCCACCACCGGTCATGTTGAAGGGGAGGGTGATGTAGGAGAATGAGCAGAACTTGGGGTTGATCATAAAAAGAGGGGTTGGAATCAAAAGAGGAATCAGCCTAGAATCTCTATAAAGCCTCAAACAGACTGAATCCAACCCTCTTGAATTCCATTGATCCTTAACCAGAACCAACATTTTGCTAAGTAGATTTCTGTGCATAGGCATAAATAGTGGTACTCATCTTTCGTACCTGGCATTAACACGAGATATAAAAAGAAGTTTCTTCAGTTATGAATAGATTGGATTCATTAAGCCTCACCTTTTCATAAAGCTTCACATTTTTGCTTTCAAAATGAATATTATTCCAAGATTAATTTGTATTCTTAGAGAAAATCCTGTTCAAGTATTTGGATTATGTTTTAGAAAATAACCTGTTTGTTTGGAAAAATTTATGGAGTTGTTTGATTTTGAGAACGTATTTAGAGAAAATTCAATTAATGAGGAAGTATTTACAGTAATCCTCAAGTTACAAATGGAATAGAAACTGTCAATTACATTTGTAACCTGATGATTCATTAATTGGTTTACCCAATGCATTCATTAATTGAATTCACAGGTTGTTTTTCTTAAAAAGATTGCTAATAAATTAGATAACTTCCAATATACTGAATAATCAGAATATTTACTGTATTGGTTTACAAGTAAAGAGCTTGGATTATAATTAAAAGCATCAGCCATACAATCAGTTGCAACTACCTGAATATTTGAATATCATAATCTAATAAAAACTGAAAAATCCAAATATAAATAGAGATAATGGACATTATTGGCAAATTCCAGCATACATTCCAGTTGGATGAGAGGTATTTGTCCATACAAGAGATGAGCAAGAAGTAAATGTGTGATTTGCACAACTTAATATATTTTTTTATATTATAAACTGTTTTCCTACATTCAATGGAAATGACTGTTTCAAAATTGTCAGAGAAAACTGTCTCAAATTTATCAGAATACTTTATCATCTTATCAGAAATGTGGCATCTAACACATTTTGAATAAAAGCAAAAAAATCATATACAGATTTGTTTAATTTAAAGAATTTTTTTTCATTTAAGCCTCTATTTCAGGGGTCAGGGAACTTTTTTACCTCTTACCCCCCAAAAAATTTATAAACGCAGACGTTACCCCCTTGATTTGAAAGTAAGGAAATCATACATCCAATAACATTTTGAATTCAAATACTGTATTTAAAATTACTTTGAAAGCTTCAACTTACTTGAAAACTTCAGGTTTTGGAGAAATGATGTTGCTTTATCTTGGATACGAGATCATCAATATTGGGACATTTTGATGTCAGAGCAATATGGATACAGTCTTCCGGGTCCAATCGATTTCTTGTCTTTGTTTTTATGTTCGTAAGAGTGGAAAATCCTTGTTCGCAAAGGTAGGTTGTTGCAAAAGGCAGCAACTTTTTGAATGCTTCCTCATGTGCAATTTTGAAGGCCTTTGCAGGTGTTGACATCCAAAAATGTGAAAGATCTGCTTTGTTTTCAAATGCAATCTGTGCTTCATTACTGCATCGAAGCTCAAGAAGTGACTCTGCCAACCCTTGAGGCTCTTCTGGTACAGCACAAATTTCACATTTAAAGGGGTCTACAATCCAACTGACAGCATGTGAATCAAGATCTGGAGAGTAATCAGAGAACCGCTCTTTGAGTTTAGTAAGATGCCTTATAACTGTATCCTTGATGTCTTCAAAAGTAATATTTTCACAATCTTCCAAGAACAAAGCTAACGTTGAAAAGGTAGCTATCTTTTTCTGTTCAACTTTTTGCCTCCAATATGAAAGCTTTGATCCAAATGCAGAAATCTTTTCTCTGGCTGAAATTATATTTATGTTTTTTCCTTGCAATTCTTTGTTCAATACATTAACATGCTCAAACATATCTGCTAAATATGCAAGATGTGCAACCCACAAGGGGTTTGTAAACTTCTCTGCAAGAACATGCTTTTGCTCAACCATAAAACTTTCAAGTTCAGTTTTGAGAGCCCACACTCGGTTCAGAACATTTCCACGTGAGAGCCACCTCACTTCAGTATGATAAAGTAGGTCTGTATATTCAGCCATACAGTTATTAAAGTTGCATTTTGCCAATTATTTAAACATCACCCAAAGCAGCCTTGAGTTGTTTGAAATCTGTTAGGTTTTGTCACCCTAATCTGTTAGGTTTTGTTACTTTGGACACCAGTCCCTCACCCCTTTCCTAAGAAGTCTGTAGGGGGTGTGCATAAGTGCACCAACGCCTACCTTCCCTGTCCTATTGTTTCCTTTTATTTTCTTATATATATCCATTTCATGTATTCATAATTATGTTTATACTTATACCTATTATCTTGTAAGCAATTGACAAATCAAATAAATAAATAAATTTGTTGTGGCTATTGCCAATTTCTATTCAAAACAAAGGCAGTAGAGACTGTCTTCAAATTGGCAATAGGCACAACAAACTTCCATGTCAAAACACTTCAGCTCAGCAATTCAGAAAGTTTCATAAAAATATTGACAGTAAAAAAAAAAAGCGATTTAGGCCACAGAAGTCAACTTTTATGTTCTGTCAGGAATGCAAAGGAATGCAAGTGACTGCCTTCAGCCTGTGCTTGAACCCAGCCAGTAAAGGGGATCCCACCGCTTCTCTGGCTAATTGATCGTTCAGGGGAGGAAACTTAGCATTAGGAATCGTCTCCTAACATGCAGCTCGAGGGGCTTCTGTAATGCGAATCTCTTTGGATGACAGAGCAGGCTTCTTCTGTACTGCACTCTCTGTGGCTTCACCTGCTGACTTCGCGCCACCTTCCAACTTTTATAGACGCGTCTGCAGAGAGAGCGCGGAAAATTGGCAATCCGAGTAAGGCAAACTACTCCAGGTGGCTCCAGAGATGGGTGGGGAGCGGGAAGAAAACAACCTTTTATCCCAGCCGCCTTAATTGCGCAAATGGCCATCGCCTCGGACACTTGAGCTGCTGCCAGCCAAACCGACCTTTTCCCGTTTGGCACAAAAAGCCGCCAGGGAGGGAAGAGGGAGGGAGGGAACCTGCTCGCTCGGCCTCTCAGCGCCCCCGACTTGTTTTCGCGGGCTCCAGAGACACGAACCGCGACAGCGCCAGAAGCCCTCCCCTGTCCTCCCCGTCTCCCCCCCCCGCGCCCTCCCGGTTTCAGTCCAGCTCGCGAGTTTTGGCTGGCTGAAGCAAACGCAACCTCCGGCGTGCAGCGGCAGGAGCTGCGAGCTCGCGGCAGGCAGCGCTGGGGCTACGTCAGTCGGGGCGCGCGGTTTAGACTTCGGCTCTTTAAAAACGGCGTGTAAACTGAGATGCTCCCATAAGAGAGCCGAGCGCGGCAGCAGTCGTTTGGGTTAACGGCAGCGGGCGGCCTTCCAGCGCAACCTCCTCATTACCCCCAGATTTTCACTTTTACCCCATTTGGGGTAATTTACCCCTGTTCCCCGACCACTGCTCTATTTGAACTTTAAGGAGCACAAAAAAAAAAAAGCTGGAAATGAAATGGAACATTAATTGCCTATAGATCCTTTTGTATTTGCATTGAATCAGACATTACATTATAGAATACTTTATTGGCCAAATGTGATTGGACACATGAGGAATTTGTCTTGGTGTAAATACTATCAGTATATACAAAGAAAAGTTACATTTGTTAAGAATCAAGAATCATAATGTACAACGCTTAATGATAGTCATAGGGCATAATCAACAATCAAATCATACTAGGAAACAGTCAATATAAATCATAAGGATACAGCAACAAAATTGCAGACCTACATTCACAAGTAGGAGAGGATGGGTGATAAGGAGTGATGAGAAGATTAACAGAAATAGTAGTGCACACTTTGTAAATAGTTGAACAGTGTTGAGGGAATTATTTGTTTAGCAGAGTGATGGCTTTTAGGAAAAAACTGTCCTTGTGTCTAGTTGTTCTGGTATGCAGTGCTCTATAGCGTCATTTTGAGGGAAGGAGTTGAAACAGTTTATGTCCAGGATGTGAGGGATCTGTAAATATTTTTACAGCCCTGTTTTCGACTCATGCAGTATACAGGTCCTCGATTGAAGGCAGGTTGGTAGTAATTGTTTTTTCTGCAGTCCTAATTATCCTCTGAAGTCTGTGTCCATCCTGTTGAGTTGCAGAACCAAAGCAGACAGTTATAGAGGTGCAGATGATAGACTCAACAATTCCTCTGTAGAACTGGATCAGCAGGTCCTTGGGCAGTTTGAGTTTTCTGAGTTGGTGCAGAAAGAACATTCTTTGTTGTGCTTTTTTGATGACGTTTTTGATCTTAGGTGTCCATTTTAGGTCATGTGATATAGTAGAACCTAGAAATTTGAAGGTCTCTTCTGTTGATACTGTGTTGTCTAGTATTGTAAGAGGTAGTAGTATGGGAGGATTTCTATCTACCACCATTTCTACAGTTTTGAGTGTGTTCACTTCCACATTGTTCCGGTTACACCATGAGGCAAGTTGTATGAGATGTATTTGTCCATACAAAAGATAAGCAAGAAGAAAATGTGTGATTTGCACAACTTAATTTAAGTTTTTTTATATTATAAACTGTTTTCCTACATTCAATGGAAATGGCTGTCTGTACGCAGATTCATCGTTGTCTCGAATGAGACCAATCACTGTTTTGTCACCAGCAAACTTCAGTATTTTAACAGATGGATCATTTGAGATGCAGTCATTGGTATATAGGGAGAAGAGAAGTGGAGATAGCACACAGCCTGGGGGTGGGGGGCTGTGCTGATTGTACAGGAATCGGATGTGATTCTGCCTACCTTCACCTGTTGCTTCCTGTCTGTTAGGAAGCTTATGAACCACTTACAAGTATGTTCAGGTATGGCTAGTTGGTTTAATTTACTTAGAAGAGTGTCTGGAATGATGGTACTGAATGCTGAACTGAAGTCTACAAAGAGGACCCTTGTGTAGATATTTGGAGATTCAAGGTGTTGTAGGATGTAATGCAGAGCCATGTTAACAGCATCATCTGTTAATCTATTTGCTCGGTATGCAAACTGCATGGCATCTAACAGTGGATCTGTGATGGTTTTGAGGTGGGACAGCACAAGTCTTTCAAAGATTTTCATAACTACAGATGTTAGAGCAACTGGTCTGTAGTCATTCAGTTCCTTGATGGAAGACTTCTTTGGCACTGGGATGATGGTAGAATGTTTGAAGCAGGAAGGAACATAGCACATCTCTAGTGATCTATTGAAGATTTGGGTAAAGATGGGGGCCAATTGGTCAGCACAGACTTTTAAGCAAGAAGGAGTTCTCTTGTCTGGCCCTGGTGCTTTTCCTGGCTTCTGTCTGTGTAATAGAGCTTGCACTTCTTTTTCTGTGATCACCAGAGGTTGTGAGCCCAGTTGTAGGAGGCTTGCCTGTTGTTGGTGTGTTTCTTTACAAATCTGCTGTAAAACACATTCGGGTCATCTGCTAGTTGTTGATTTCCTTCTGTCTGGGAAGGAGGTTTGCTGAAGCCAGTGATGTTTTTAAGAGTTTTCCACATGTTTGCTGGTTCATTTGTTGAGAATTGATTCTTTAACTTTTCAGAGTAGCTTTGTTTTGCTGTTCTGATATCTCTTGTTAATATGTTTTTGGCCTGGTTGTATAGCATTCCGTTACCTCTTCTGTAGGCTTCCTCTTTGGAATGATGTAGCTGCTTAAGTTTAGCTGTGAACCAAGATTTATTGTTATTATATATTTGCAGGTTCCTTGTTGGTACACATAAGTCTTCGCAGAAGCTAACATATGATGTTACAGTATCTGTGAGCTCATCTAGGTCTGCAGAGGCATCTTCAAAAACATTCCAATCAGTGCAATCAATCCAGGCCTGGAGTTTCAGCTTTGCCTCATCTGACCAAGTCTTCACTGATTTAATTGTTGGTTTAATGGTTTTAAGTCTTTGTCTGTAGGCCCGTACAAGGTGAATCATGCAGCGGTCAGAGTGTCCCACAGCTGCTTGTGGTAAAGACTTATAAGCATCTTTTACTGTTGTGTAGCAGTAGTCTAAAGTATTTTTGCCTCTGGCAGGACAATTTACATGCTGGAAATATTTTGGGAGTTCTTTCGTTAAATTTGCTTGATTGAAATCTCCTAAAATGATGGGAAGGGAACCTGGGTGTTTGCCTTCAGCCTCCATAATTTGATCAGCAAGAGTTCGTAATGCCTTGTTTACGCAGGCTTGTGGAGGAACATACACAGCTATTAGGAGAAATGAGAACTCACATGGAGAGTAAAATGGCTTACAGTTGATGTGTAAAGACTTTAAGTTTTCATCACAAAACTTATATATTATAGTTATATCCTGAGACCAGCTGTTGTTGATATATAAACATAATCCTCCACCCTTTGTTTTACTTGAGGTCTCTTCAATTCTGTCTGATCTAAATGTCTGAAATCCTGGGATGTATATGGTGTTGTCCCCATGAATTTGTGGATTAAGCCAGGTTTCAGTTTTGTATTGGAAAGATAAACGTGATTCCAGGTCAAAGTTGCAACAACTGTTTAGAAATGCTCTAACAGAAGGAAAAGAGAAGAGTTGGGGGGAATAAAATAGCATTATCTAAAGACCTGAGGAGAATATCATAGAGATCTGTTTTCTGTCATTCAGGATTGCAGAACCCTGCATAGTTATGGCATTAAAGATTGGCTTTGATAGAAACGTGCTATGGAAATATGCTAAATAAGTAAGTCAAATATTATATCCCTTCTGTCTTTTGAATATTATGAAATCAACCTCACTTCCTGGGGGTTACTCCATCCATTTTTTCCAGAAATTGCCTTATTTTTCCTAAGCCACTGCATTGACACCAGCTTTACTAGTACTTCATAGTTTCGTAGGTAGCAGAAGACATTGCTGGAGAACTGTAGCATTTGGGACATGCATTCTTTGTGAAGCTTCTTAATTTGTCTTTTTCTCTAGTTCTTTGTCTTGGAGAACTAGATAGGCAAAATGGTTTAAATATCAATGCACTCAATATTAATTTTAAAATTTATAAGAATTAATAAGAATTAATTTTGTTTAAAAAAGTCAAAATTTGAACAAAGTTTTCCCCCTCACTTTTCAAGCTACTCGGTCCTGCACCAGTCAAAGGATAGAAATAGTGAAGTTTCCAGATGGTTATCAATACAGATAGCTTTAAAAGAGGATTTAAAAGAGGATTAGAGAAAATTGAGAGACATAACAGATTCAGAGCTATTTAATTATCACAGATAAAACAGTCTTTTTTGTGATTCTCTTATCATCTGATTCTCCAGAATATTCTCCAGAACATTAATTACTGAATTCATCCAAGTTGTAAATCTAAGTTGAAAGACAGTAAACTTCAAAATCACTAGTCTGCAGCTAGTGAGTTGCAGTAGGTAATGGTGGGAGCTATTACCTTTATATCCTGCTTCTTTGATTTCAGATCTTTGACAAGTGTGAGAATCAAAATGTTGAACTAAATAGCCCTTTGACCTGATCCAATACATCTTTTGTTGCATACTTAATGAAACAAATACTTTCCTTCAAATAGAAAACAACCAAGCTCCTTTCTGAAATGGATGATGCTGGTGAGACAAGAAATGATGATATTTATCTATATATTGAGCAAATGCTTTCCTGTTTCCAGGCTAGGAAATAAATGCCCAAAACTTAAGAAAATTTAACTTTAGAAAATTTGAGAAAAAAGTTTAGGATATAAAACTTAAAGGGTTTGATTTAGCATACTACAGTAGGAAGATTCTCTGCATATTTCTTGTCTGAAATAAAGCAAGTTTTACAAAGCATGACAAGTAAATTTATTTTACTAGAGGTCATGGACAATAAATATGCATTGCTTTGTCTGATGGTATTCTGGCAATTCTAAAATGAGACTTCTAAAAAGATTCAGACTGACCATTGCAAGGGACAAGAATTAGAGAATTCTACTCACTACCAATAGTTTTATATTCAGTTCAGTCATGGGAAAGTCAAGGACAACATAATAGAAATAGCACCAAATTACCTCCAATGTTAGATAGAAATAGCTGTTGTGTAAATTCCATTTATTTGGGAGGATAATTTGTGCAAATGATATTCTGCATATTCTAGGCCTTTAAATAGAGTTGCTATCTTGCATAGATTACTAAGTTTACTTTAAAAGAAGAACCTCCCCACCTCCAATAATTTTTAAAATAAAAGACTAATCATAGATTTATTTAGCAATTTAAGAAGTTGTATTAAATTCAGGTTCACCTTTTTAGGGAGATGCTCCATCTACATGAGGAGAGAACTTGTCCCTCTTATTCCCATTATTGGGTAATGTAGAAAATTAACACTAAATTTTCTTGAAATCAGGCACTATAATTTTAGAAAGAAAAATGATAATAATTTTTGTATGCCTTATTCATCATAAGCCATGACTAAAATATCTTCTTTTATACAATTTTTACTCTCTCATGGTTACCTTATGTACATTAGCTCTTTTGAAATTCTATTTGGTTTATTCTTTTGCACATGAACTAAATGACTTTTGATTTTGTATCACTAATGAAAAATCTATTTTAAGGACACGGTAGTTATTTAATGTTCTTGATTTACGTAAAAATAAATATATTGACATTCTGATAAATGCATGCTATGGTTGTCAGTTTTGTTGCTCTGTTGAAGAGTCTTGCTGCAAAATGTGCTCTTTATTAAGTAAAAACAAAATAAAGGAAAATAGAAATTGTTTTTGCTTTGATTTTATTCTAAGAGATTGATGTATTTTCAGGGAGAAAGTACTCAGACAACTGATATAATTATTATAATAATGTAGTTACTCCTTGAACCTTTTAGATATAGTGTATTGGTCTTAAATATCACATTGCTTTTATTAAAATACAAAGGTCAATAATAAAAAGGAGGGAAAGAAATAAGTAATTACTTTTAAGAGTGAGTGAATTGAACTATCTTCCAATCTCTGCTCTTTAAGTATAAAAGAGACAATACTGCAATTATATACATACACATTTAAAATCATAATCATATTAACAGTCAAGCTCATTCAAATAGAGCAAAGCTTATTTTGAAATAAATATGCAAGAGGTGAGTTACTGAGATAGACTTTCTACATTTTTCAGGAACAGAACTGCAGTTATCCTTTAACTGCTGTTCTGGGAATGACACCAAAATGTTGACAAGATCTGGACAAATAAAGGTTGGCAGAACAATGGTTGTATTTGAATTATTTTTAAAGAAATGAAAGTGTATAAATATGATTAATATAATTAAATGTATGTAATGCAGGGGTGGGATTCTACCAGTTTGCACCTATTCGCTAGAACTGGTTGTTAACATTCTAAGCAGTTTGGAGAACTGGTTGTTAGAAGAAATTACTGGTCTAATCCTGTAACAAAGGCAGGAAGGAAACATTCTGGTGTTGCTTACAGAAACTGCCTTTCTGTTACCCCTTATTACATTCTTGGCAGGATTAGACTTCCTGTCTCAGGAACTTCTCTGGAGTTTTTTTTCCCCTCCTTTGCTGGTACTTCGCTTGTGTTGAGTGTCCATTCAAAGTTACAATGGCACTTGAAAAAGTGACTTATGACTATTTTTCACACTTACGACTGTTGCAGCATCCCCACAGTCATGAGAGGCCAGGCGAGTAGATGCGTGCCTCGATGTGAGTGATATTGAATTGGCCACGCCCAGCCAGTCACATGACCACCAAGCCATGCCCACCAACTAAGCCATGCTGATAGAACTGGTTGTTAAAAAATTTGAATCCCACCCCTGCTCATGACCATTTTTCACACTTACAACTGTTGCAGCATCCCCACAGTCATGAGAGGCCAGACGAGTAGATGCGTGCCTCGATGTGAGTGATATTGAGTTGGCCATGCCCAGCCAATAACATGACCACTAAGCCATGCCCACCAATTTAGCCACAACCGGTTGTTAAAAATTTGAATCCCACCCCTGATGTAATGTATGTAAATGTATGTTTGAAATTATAAATTACTGGGAATGATTGTTTAATGTTATTTTCAAGAGTTATTTAAATGATTTCTTCTCCAAGCAGCAGTGTGAAACTGGTGCCTGTGGGCCGAAAGCATCACACCCAGGCCACACCCACCCCAGCTCCGCAAAGGGGAAAATGTCATGAGAATCATGTGATGGCTACATGATGCCACAAGTTTAACACCCATGCTTTAGAGTGATACCTGGCATTTCAAATCAGTTTAGTTTCACTATCCTATGCTTCTAAGGCAGGGGTATCAAACCCAATTTCATTGAGGGCCTTATCAGGCTTGTGTTTGACCTTGCAGGCATGGGACACATGGTGTCATGTCCCTGTCAGAATCTGATTCTGAGGGGGAGGCTCAGCAGCTGACAGGGAGTGGGAGTGTGGCTCCATTGGCTGTGGAAGAAACTGGGGAAGAGCACAGTCTGGTTGGGCAGAGCAAGGCAGAGGGAATTCAGAGGAAGATCCAGGCCCACCCCTTCTTCATCCTAGGGCACACAGGGAAGAATGGAGAAGGGAGCAACGTGAGCTGTGTTGCTTAAGGGCCCTGATTCCCTTCATTAGCTGCAGCTGGGAACACAGTGTTTAAAAAGGCAAGCTACGCACAGCAAAGTTGTTGGAAGTAAATCATGAGTTATCTTTTATTGTCTAGGGCTTATCTGGGTTTCTGGCATCTTCCCAACTGTGTGCATTTTGTTGGCCTTTGAAGTCTGCAATTCCTTATCCTGCCCTGTCCAGTTAATTGCTGCAGCTTGGTTTGTTTGGATTTTGGTATGTACTTTGTTTTTGGACTGAATTTCTTCCACTTAAAAACTGTTCTTGGGAGAGTTTTTTCTCCAGCTGAAGGTAACTGGACATTGGGAGCAAAGTTGGAGGTATTAAAGGGACTTTTCTTACTTATGTGGCTGTGGTGTCTTTGTGCCACACCCCGGATCATCACACATGGTCAGGTTGGGCATAGCCAGCTTGACATCACTTCTATCGGGGTACCTGTGGCGGCCCGAGCGCTCTGCCAGCGAAAACAGGCTCCTAAGCTCTGTTTGCAGCTGCCATGGCCTCATGCAACCCTCTGCCAGTGAAAATGGAACTCAGTTTTCACTGGCAGAAGGTTGCAGAAGGCCGTGGCAGCTGAAAATGGAGCTTGGGAGCCCATTTTCACTGGCAGAAGCACTGTGGACTAGTCCTTCACTGTTTCCTGGGCAGCCCCATGGGCCAGATCTAAGCACTCTGTGGGCCGGATCCAGCCCCCAGGCTTTGAGTTTGACACCCCTGCTCTAACAGAATTTGAAATACACATGTCATAAAGGGCCAGTCCTTACTTTTTCTCCAATTGACCAACTGGTATTTCCACAAGCTCCACTCAAGCTTCTAAGTAAGAAAGAATTATTCCTTTCACATTCTTATGTTGTGTTTTTTTCTGATAATTTGCAAAGAATTCTGAACACTCACAATAGGCCAAAAGCAATATAGCAACTAAGCCACTGATCTTCCTTTAATATGTCTCACTGAAAACTGGGAAAGTCACATATTGTATCATCAAATTTGCTACCCAGTGCCTGTATCAAAGGTTTTAGGTTGCAAGGGCAGCTGAGATGTGGAGAGTGAAAGAGTTTAAATAAAATCTGTGCTTTGTAGGCTTAAGAACATAATTGATTAATTGCTTTGGGGGTGACATTTCTCTGAGGACCACCAAAATTTTCTTGTGGACCATGTTATACTTATGTGGGATGGCCTTCGTATTTTGATTTTTAAAAAATGTTTTACTTGTTCTTTTAAGTACTTCATATTTAGATGAATCAAAGTCTCATTTTCAGTGACTTTTATTATACAGGCCTATTGCTTTCAGCAACTATAAATGTGAGCATACACTTCATTTAAAGATTTAACATGCCTGTTAAACAGTAATTCACCAAACTTTTTCCATTAACATTCTAAAAACTAGTAACCTATCACTGATTTATGGCTAGACTTGTACCTTTGTATATCAAACATTGCATTTAGACCTGAAGCATAAGAGTTGATGATGACACAGTTCCTACTTGGATATTATTACTAACTTTTTTCATTATTAACTGGTTCTCAGTTTTTCATTTTTAATCTGCTTTTATCCCCACATCAAATCTTCAGCAAGGTCTGATTTTTATATATAGACTATAATGGAGCAAAAAATCCACCCAAGCTTACATTCCTAATTAAAGAGAGACATCTGGCCATATTTGTTATCAAAGTTTGCATTGCAGTAACCTGAGCTATGACTACTGATCTCCATTGAACTAAGATGCCACTATGTGATTGGCAATATAAAGCTGGAAATGCCAATTCACAGGCTTTGGATAAACTTGCTATTGGTGTCTTTCTAGGATAAAACAATAAAAACTGTGATTACCAAGCTGAACTATTTGTTCTGTAGGTTTCCGAAGAAATAGTATCATCCTCTCTGTCATATCAAAGTAACCCACAAATAAAATATTGAACTGGAGAAGGTTTATTAATCCAAAGCTAGCAGAGTGGTCTACTGGATCTCAGCAAAGAGCAAAAAGTACAAGGTTGCATAATTTTTTAATAATATGATGATCAAAGTCACTTTCACCATGTAATCTTAGCAAAAGTTTCAAGTATAAAAATATAAAAAAGCAAAACAAAACCTGATGAGGAAGTAAGCTTAAGCAAGAAGGATATTTATGTTTTCTTCACACTGTTTGTACTTTTTCACATGCTTCTTTCTTTTTTTAAAATTTCTTTATTTTTTTCTTTCTTTCAAAATTTGTAGTGCCTTTAAGAGAGTGGGAGCAGGGAAATTCTTCATTATGGAAATCCAATGCTCATAGATTCCTAGAAAGGAAATATAGCAGTTTTGTTAAAACAACTTACCCGCGAGGTCCTTATTTTAACAAGTTGACCTTATATTTACAACCAGAAGAGATAAGACTGTATGGCATCATATATCCTGGAGTTCTGCCTGCCTCTTCTCTGCTGGCAAATTTTGTACCCAGTTGGTCCTTTCCAGGGATAGATTGGCACAATAATAAAATCCTACTCATGAGAATGTTACATGACAGAAATAGCTAAGAACACACAAAGAAACATGCAAAAATAATAGCATATTCTGTATAATGAACTTAAGCATGATTATACTATATTGCCATTTTAAATGCTAAGGATGAGAGTTTCATTTCATTTCATTTCATGACCCTACACTACCCTACACACAGTGTGCTACCCTATACACCCCCCCTGTCCCCACATCATTTAGCTCAAATGCACATATGAAGAGCAATTTAAATTGACTCCTATGAAAACTGAATTGATGTGAAGGAAAACCAGAACCTAGCAGAGGTGCGTGTGGAAAAGAAAGCATGACTGGAATCTTGAACAGATACAACACTTTGTTATGAGTCTTCTTGACTGTATTTATTATTTACACGTTCTGGCAATGTATGTAATTTTTTCTATTCATACATTCCTGTTTTGTGGAGAATTATATGTTCCACACAGCTCCCGATCTTCTGCTAGTAATGTGCCAGGGTCAGGAATTAAGAAGCAATGATTTTTATTTGGAACCTTGATGCTTTTAATGGAGAATTACTCACTCAAGCTGCAGAATTGGAAAGTTCAAGTGCAGTGTGATAATGAGCTGCGATATAAAAAAATCTTTCAGCTTAACAAGGATGTTATCAGGCTGAAATAGTCTTGTTTTATGTTTGGTTTATCTTGTGATTAAACTATATTTTGTTCTGTGTGAATGAATGATCGGTGATAAAACTGGTAGGAAGAAGACAAAGAGGGTACAAATCAGAAGGTGATTGGTAGTTCTCCTCAGAGGTGATTGTCTGAATAGTCCCACGCAATCTCAGTTTCACTTTTTCTGTAGGCTTCTCTTGGTATCTGAGAAGGATCTGGTGGAAGCCTGCCAGAGTACTCTGTCTGAATGTGTTACAGAAGTTGACTGCTTTATCTTGTTTCATAAGGAGTATGAAACATTATTTATCACATATACTTTGAGAAAGAGGAAAAATTATTCTCTGAAGATTTCCCTGCTTTGACTTGAAATCATCATCTCAAGATTTTGACACTGCCAGATAATCAATTCTTTGTTATGACTGGGGCTTCATGGATGCAAAGAGGATCATATAGAAGCCACAGGGGTATTGTCATCACATTCAGTTCAGCCGTTTATTGAATGACCAGTTTGAAGTAGAGGTCAGTTTATATTCCTACAGTTTATATATTAATAAGTATATATTATTTGAAATACAGTGTGAGGATTAAAAAAGTAAGAAATACAGATAGTCCTTGGTTTACGAACGCAGTTGAGACCAAAATTTCTGTTATTATGTGAGACATTTGTTAAGTGAGTTTTGCCCCATTTTTGTGACCTTTCTTGCCACAATTGTTAAGTGAATCACTGCAATTGATAACTTAGTAACCCGGTTATTAAGTGACTGCTTCCATGTTGATTTTGCTTGCCAGAAGTTCGCAAAAAGAGATTACATGACCCCGGGACACTACAACTGTCATGAATATGAGCTAGTTGCCAAGTGCTTGCATTTTGATCATGTGACCATGGGGATACTGCAATGGTCATAAGTGTTAGAAATAGTCATAAGGCACTTTTTCAGTGCCATTGAACAGTCACAAAATGAACTGTTGTAAACAAGAACTACCTGTATGTTATTCTTTTCATGTTTAATAGGAAAAGATACAATGAGATAACTTAATCCATGCTAAATTAGAATAGATTTGGTGTAGAGGTGAAGGTATCAGGCTAGGAACCTGGGAAACTGAAAGTCCTGCCTCGGGCACAAAGCCAGCTGGGTGACCATGCACTGTTACTCTCTCTCAATCCAACAGGGGGGAGGGAGGGGAGAGAGAGAGAGAGAGAGAGAGAGAGAGAGAGAAGACAATGTTTAGAGTTTTCTCAGTTCAGAGATCTTTTCTGTTTAGAGTTAAAGACTTCTATTTCCTACTTCCAGAACATAACTACAATTACAGAAAACTGGTCCTATCCTCTCATCTTTATTTTTCAGAAGAGCAAGTGCTAATGACGTTGCTTCACATGCCTCTAAAGTGAAATTAGATATTTTAATGCAGGCACAACAAGCAGCTTAAGCTGTCCCATTCTATGCTTATGGCTGTCTTGACTCTAAAATACTGACAAAATCCTTCCTGGATTGAGATGTTTTAAGAGCATTTTTCAAAGTATTCATTCCAAACTGCAGGCTACCACCTTCCCACTCAATATTTCCCACTTTATGGATCCGTAACCAATTACCTTTCTAGGGGAAGGACTCTCTCTCCCTCTCTCTCTCTCCCCCTTCCCCCTCCCCTCTCTCAAAGAGGTTTAGCCCAACCTTAAAAATATAGCTACCAACCATACTATGATACAGTCCAATAGTTTTGTAAGTAGATAAAAGAGACATAGAACACTTTTTAAAACTGCCCTGAAACAAGTTTAAATCACATAAAATCAATACAAGTCCCATGTTAATGGTTTCCTATTATGACATAGTCACATAATAGCATAATCACCTCTCTTAGTTCAGTAGTGTCGTCTCCTCCTCCTCCTCCTCCTCCTCCTCGTGCTGTAGGTCTCTGGGGAGATGAAGTTTCAGAGTGCAAGGCATGCAACAGAGAAGGCATACTTCCTTGGTCCCACAACAGGCTTAACTAAAGGGAACTGGTGGGCAGGAATGGTTAAAAAGGAATGTCCCACAGATAATCAAACTCTATGCCATAAAGGGCTTTATAGGCAATCCAAGTACATTGGATAGCAATGAGGGTAGCTCACATTGCAGTGATGACACATAAACATAATGAAAACCACCCCTTACTGCTTTTGCCACTGCACTTTTGGACCAGTTGTAGTTCTTGAAGGTATTCAAAAGCAGCTTCAGGTAGAGTGTGTTGCAATAGTGCTGCTGTGAAATACTGAGCACCAAAGCATAAATAAATAAAAGCGCCCCAAGAAAAAGTCACAACTGGTACATAAGATGAACCTATGCAAAGGACCTCCTTGCCACACTGAGTAACAGCAAATGTAGGTTGGACCACCAGATTGTTCACCAGGCTCAAATGAGGAAGTGAAGAGGAAGTGTAAGACCAATGGTGAAAATGTTTCCAGCCCAGAGGATCCAAACAGCTCTCCTCATTACCACCAGAAGCCAAGCCAAAGGGCCATAACAACTGAGGAGGGATGTAAGCCACTATAACACAGTACCTCTCATTCCTAACTCCCCACAACCGGTCCAGACTGCTAGGTTGCCAGGTTAACCCATCACCAGTTTAAAGAGCAACCATTTTGAATGGGACAAACAGATAACATTGCTTTATATTGTCTCTTAGTCCTTGCAAAACTAACCTGTAAATATGTTTTCCTGCTTTCCCTTTAAAAGTATTTTTCTGTGTTTCTGTTGACTTAAGCACTGAGGTTTACTTTGACTGTAGTATACTATTTTCTTTTAGGCTATTTTGAGTGGCTACTTTGCAGGTATATGAATACTTTCTCAACTGAGTTAGTCGTTACCTATATCTATTTATAGATATGTAGTTACTGTTTCTAGTTCCCTGATCCCTCTTTAAAAACAAAAAGAATCCCATACTCTTCAATTCCTAAGAATTATAAGGAATGGAACAGAGACTGTCTATTTGGCATGGTTATACTAGGTGCAGTTCTCAAACAGCCCCAAAAGAACATAACAAGATTAATTTATCTCATTATATATCCTTCTGAAAACAATGGCATGGTCTGTGGCTGGTTGCAAATTAGAGAGAGGCAATTGTTATAATGTTGTATTGAAGGAATACATCCACATTCAGGAAACACAGGGTATTGTACTCTGTTCAGAGAGAAATTGCATATCCTTCCCTCATGTAACTCTTATGCTGGATATCCCAGACAATGCTCAGAACATCTGAAATATTCTTCTGGCACAAATTATTAGGCAATGCAGTCAAAGGTCTGTAAGAATTCATTTAGCACCCAAGATTTCAATTACAGTCAAATGGATTTGGAGTGGTATAGAATGAAACAATGAAAATGCCAATATTTTTATTTGACCCAGATAGCAACTACAGAATGCATCATTGGCAGCAGAGAAAGCAGCAGTGAGATATAAGCTAAGATAGTGCTTTAAAAAGATTGAGTAGTATAGTGTGGAAAAAGAATTCAACTGAAAGAGATAATGAAGGGGCTATGGCATAGATTCAATAATCCCTGAATACCTGGGACTGAAAGCTCATAGAAGCAGTATCCAAAGCTTTAGCAAGTATTCTCTTTATCTGAAAAGGACTATCCAGGTAAGACTTGCTTTGTTTCCTCAGTTAGAAAAAAAAGGCAACAAAAGAGGTGATGGGATCTTGCCCTAAAGCATTTTTAAAAGCTTTTCAGACCCAGTTTTGATTCTGAAGCTTCGTGAATCCTATAAGTATAGGTGGGATCTAATTCTGGCCCATCAGTAATGTTGATTTCTTACCATTCAATCAGAATTTCAGGATTAAAAAACACATAATCATGGTGGTTTTGCCAACTGGTTTAGATGGCTATGTCAGGCTCTTTCGAGGATGAGGAGATCGTTCGTTCCGATGCTCTAAATGACTACATCCCTTCCCCTCCCATCAGAGGCCGTCTGGCCTTCTTTGCCTCAAGATGGGAGGAATCAACATTGGTCGGGCATCTGGGTTCTCAGGACTGTGAGACCAGGTCTCCAACTCGAGTTCCTCTCCCCTCCTCCGAGGTTTTTTAATATGACAATATTAAGGGTGTATAATATCTGTCTTTTAAAATAGACTATTTCAATGATCACAGCATAGAAAAAACTTTCAAATAATCTCAAAACAAGGCATTTTAGATTTCACAATTTGAAGCATAAAGATTCAAATGTATATAGCAAAAATGAACCTTGTTTAGCAACTGATACTAAGGAATCATTCTTATTGGAAGTAAAATCTGGTTTGGTTCTTATTTGAAGCCAGGAGGATGATGCAGGAGAAATGAATTGGAGTCAGGCTGCAGTAGAAAAGGAAGTCTCTATTTGCTTGGTAGCCAGAAACAACAGTGACAACACCATGTTTCTGGAGTGGCTGACAAATTGGGGTTAAGATTAGATGAGCTTTTATACAATTTTGTGGGCTTTGTGGTTGAGGGTTCCTTACCACACCTTAACAATTAGATCCTACTTTCTTCCATGTGTACTTTGCTCCTTTCCTCCTTTTTGGTTAATTGAATTTTAAGTAAATTTTAAATGTATGATCTTTACTTACTGTTTTAAATGCTTTATATAATATTTTATTGAATGACTGTAAGCAGGCAGAGTTGCCTCAGTGACATAGGTTGCATAGAAATACTAATAAGTAAGTAAGGGTGATGGTGGGGGGTGGAGACTCGCTCCATATTCCAGAGCAGAAGGTGACTGAGTGGGAGTGAGTGATGTCGAGCTGGTCATGCCCACCCAGTCATACCAGTTGTTAAATTATTGGCTCCCAGTGCTTTCTTTTCTGTGGGAAATGGACCCAAATGTCTATCTGAGTGTTTAAGGTTGCAGACCTAGAGAGAAAAGGACCAGTATGGCTGCTGTTCTCCTAACTCATTCCTGCTAGCAGAACATTGACATGACTTCTTTCTTACTGTGGGACAGAAGTAATAGCAAAGGAAGAGCAGTAGCTTTCTATGCTACTGTTTCCGATTTCTGTACCTGAACATATTATTGAAAACATGAACTAAAAATTGAGAGGAAATGAAAAAGTATTAGAGAAGATTGGGAAAATTTTGTTTGAGTCTGCTTTATGAGTTATTTTCTATGGGATTTTTTTAATCTTTCTTTTTCTGTGGAGTCAACATGCACCTAGAGGAGTCACTAAACAGCATATGATATATGAATTCTTTAACTGTCTGCATTCTATATTGTCACCACCATCACTGCTATCATCAAACTTTCGACTTTTCTTGATGAAACTGTTTATTATTAATTTAATGTGGACACAAAAAATATTATAATATATTATGACATTGTAGCAGAATAATAGCAAGAGGTATTTTCCTTATAGCAAATTTTGGACTTCTGTAAAACAAATATTTAAATGCTGCAATAATTTTGCTCTATTGTACTTTCAGGATCATACAGTTATTTCACTGTGGCTTCCTGGAAATAAAGCTTACAAGTTTCTTAAATGGTCTGTCCCCATTGAAAGTTGTCATTAATTATACTAATACATATTTACTAAGTGCAAAATAAGTCATTGGGTAGATTTTAAATATTATGTTTTTATTCTCAAGCCATAACTTATCTATTTAAGTTATGTTGTCATGGAACTGTTTTCTTTTTGTATTGTACTTATTGTGGTAATTGGTTTTTAATTTTATGATTGTTTGCCAACAAGAATTAAACCAAAATAAACACAATAGGGAACAAACAGCTTCTAAAAATGATGCCATACAGTATATGAAGATAAAGTAAACCAATACACCCAAAATTAACACAATAGGGAACAATCAGCTTCCATAAAAAAATGACCCTACATATGTACCTAAAGAGCAGACTGATGGAAAGAAGCACTTTTAGAAGAAAGCAACAACCAAGACCAAAGCCCCTACTCTCTACTTAGCCCACTCCATTGACACCTCTCTGAAATTGAACAATTGCTTTCATAGCCTCCCCATGGAAGTTTATATGCAGACATTCATAAAAGAGCATTCATCAATATTTTCTAAAAAAGAGGCACAACCCAGCATTCTTGTGATAGGGAAAAAAAAGTATCCCAGACTTCCCTAGGAAAAAAAAGGAGTATATGAAATTCAATTCAAAACTATAGTCTGCAGATCAGGTAGTCAATCTAAGAAGATATATTGAACTCCCTGGAGCAAAAATCAAAGATGTACTAAAATAATCAACCCCACAGACTGCTACCCCTTTCCTCTCCTACATGTGTGGGCCAATGACACAACAATGATTCTGAAAAGAATAAAAAGGGATTATGAACAGCTAGAGAAGAAAGTTAAAGAATTAGCAGCACAAGTTGTGTTTTCATCTATATTTCAAACAAAAGGCCAACATCCAATAAGGGAGCAAAGGATTTTAGAAATGAACCACTGGCTTAAAAACTGATGTCGTCACCAGAACTTTGGCTTTCTAGATCATGCTCTGCATGAAGGACTACTGGTTAGAGATGGACTGCACCTCACAATAATTGGAAAGAATATATTCATAAAAAGACTGGCTTATCTTATTAAAAGGACTTTAAATTAGACTTGAGGGGTAGGGGGCCAATCTTCATGACCTTTAGAACCTAATTCCAAACAAAAACATTAGACCAATCACATAAGGACGTAGAGAGTAAAGAGAAAGAAGAAAAGGAAAAGAAAAACATAATGAAGTAGAGATGATGGAAATCCAAGTTACAAAACCGATGATATAAGAAATATACCCAAGACACATAGAGAACTCAAATGCCTATACACTAATACTCAAAGTTTAGGGAAAAAACAGGGTGAACTTGAAGCATTAGTACATGAAGGCAGATATGATATTGCCATAACTAAAACATGGTGGGATGACACTCATGGCTGGAATGTACTGATAGAAGGATAAAAACTATTCAAAAGAAAAAGATCTAACAAAAGAGGAGGTAGAATTGCATTATATATAAAAGCTTACTACATCTCTATAGAAATACACAAAAGCAAGGATGAAAAACTTCCTAGAATCCATATGGGTCAATATAAAAGGGAAAGAAATGACATAGTTATAGGAGTATACAATAGGCCACCCAACCAAGCAGAAGAAATAGATGAATTCTTTGCTAATCAATTAACAAATGTATGTAGGAAACATATTAGAGTAATAATGGAAGACTTTCACCACACTGATATCAACTGGGAGACAAACTCTGCAGCAAGTGGAGAACTGATTCCTCACCAACTTGCTGACAATTTTGTTATCAAAAAGGAGGAAAGAACTAGAGGAAAAGCTATACTGGACCTAATATAGAATATAATTCAACCAGTGTCTGAAACTTTAAAGGAACTGATTTTAACAAGCTCAAAAGAGAGCCTAAGAAAAATCCTAAAGTGGAAAACAACTCAAGAAACATGGAAAACACTGAAAAATATGATTATAAAAGCCCAGTCCAACACAAAACCACTGAAAAAGAAAAACAAGAAATCCAAGAAGAAACCAGCATGATTACACAAAGATCTCTCTGATAAACTAAAAGACAAAAAGGATAAGTACAAAAAATGGAAAGAGGGACATATAACTATATCTATACTATATATATATACTATACATATAACAGATACTATGAATCTGCAAAGATGAAGTCAGGAAAACAAAAGCTTAGAATGAACAAAGATTTGCAACAAAAGTCAAGGATAATAAAAAAAATGTTTCAACATATAAATAACAAGAAAAAAGTCAAGGAAACAATTAATAAAGAGAGAAGATGGTAAGGAAGTAACAGGCAGTAAAGAGAAAGCAGAGATGCTTAACTCATTCTTTGCATCAGTCTTCATGCAAAAAGAAACTATAGACCAACCAAATAAGAGAGACTAGAAATAAAAATTAAAATAAGCAAGAAAATAGTAAGAAAACACCTTTCTGCCCTTGATGAATATAAATCACTGGGACCTGATGGATTATATCCCAGAATTCTGATGGAGCTGACAGGTC
This sequence comes from Pseudonaja textilis, assembly GCF_900518735.1. The sequence goes on along the minus strand of NW_020769343.1, from coordinate 2,846,404 downwards.
ATCTCAGAACCATTGTACCATATCTTTAAAAACGGAGCACTACAGAACTATTAGAGGATTGGAAAAGAGCCGATATGGTTCTCATCTCCAAAAATGGGGGGGAAAAGTCTCAGGAAACTATAGACCAATCAACCTAACATCAATACCTGGGAAGGTACTGGAAAAACTAACGAAAAAATCCTGGAGCACTGGAGAGCTATCAGTGGTTTGTGAAAAAGAACTGGTATGGTTCCCATCTTCAAAATAAAAAGCGGGGAGAGGACACATTAGGGGTACTCAAAAGTTGTGACATGTGTTGTGGATTGTAAAGATATTTTGGTTACTTTAATATTTGATTACTTAGATGTGCTTGGAAAATATATAAATATCATAACTTTTTAACATTTTGTTTATTTCATTTCACAGGTTCAGCTGTCTTTCTTTTTTTGTTCAATATTATTTTGACTGAGAGTGTTAATACTGCTGGCCTCGTTTCCTGTGAATGTGATAACTGATTTGTAATGGATTCTAAAAAACAAAACGAAAACAAGACTGGGAACAATCACTCATAGGAGCAACCTAATTGGGACTGGCAGAGATTTGTTGCCATCTGAATTCCTAACAATGCAAGACATTCTAAGATATGGTTTACTGTTAAGAGAACAAAGTTGACAAATGATGCTAGAAACTACCCAGCAGCCAGTCTTGCATGAGGCATATATCCAAAAGTGCTTGAAAAGTGGGAATGAGTGAACAGTTCTTTTGTGATCCCCTGGTGTAAATTCACAAGTGACAATCTTGAACAAGAGAGCTGGGATCAAGTCAAAAACATACCTCTTAGTAGAAGAAAACTAGATGTCAAAGAGACTTTCTCTGTGAAACTTGACAAACTGACATCTCCAACTGCAAGTGTCAAATTGTTCTGTGTGCCGAATTTGGCTGTCCTGCTGGCTGCAGAAAAGAAGCTCATATTAACTGTACTTACCCTAAGGAGACAAAGGTACCATTGAAGGAACTTGCTTTCATTAAAAGTCAGAGAGACAAGATTGGTTCTTTTGGATTGCACCAGATTGATTTGCCAGATGTACCTGACCAGAAACAATTAGGCAAAAAATAAAATGGCAAGCCAATGAGAGACAAAGTTTTGCTAAATATAAGCAGAGAAGTATTCCATTTTGATACTGACAAATGAAGTAATTATCTCTTATGAAAATGAAGGACAGATGACTGATGATGAATAGGAAGAGGAATCTGATGGAAATTATGAAGAGGTCTTAGACCAAACACATGTGTCCTGTACTTCAAAAGAAAAGCAGAATATTATAGATTAGAAATAACAAATATTGCTATGCAGAACATAAAATACCGTGTTGGTCTAAGGGCCACCTCTGTTATTACCACAGCCACCTTCATAGATGCTGGCTTGATCATTGAAGCAGACAAGAGACTTGTAGTTAACCACAATAAAGCCAAGAGAGCCCAGGAAAAAATTATCAAGTCCCTAGATCAAGGATTTGATGAGCTCTGTAAGAAGAGCAAAATAGAATGCATCTTCTTGACGGACGAACATTATTCTGTGTGCAGTGAGCCAGGTGGAAGATATCTTGATCATTTCACTCCAGAGAAAGGCTCAAAAACAGGAAAAGCCTGCTCAGGTGATTGCAGATAATCTGGGTTTATGAGTTACAAGAGACTTTTGTGGGGTATATGATCAGACATGGATTTACCAAACCAAGCTATAAGTTGTGCAATTGCAAAAATAAAAGCAGATTTGAATTCTTGATGTAAAAACACATATTTTTAGAGCCCCACACTGAAAAAAATTACAAATTAATTTTCACCCCATTAAATGTCCTAGCCTGAATATAAACATATGAAGAAAGGTTGCAGGAATTGAGTATAGCCAGTCTAGACAAAAGAAGGACTGGGGGGAGGGACATGATAGCAGTATTCCAGTATTTGAGAGGCTATCACAAAAAATAGGATGTCAATTTTTTTTTCTAAAGCACCAGAGGGCAGGGCAAGAAACAATGGATGGAAACTAATCAAGGAGAGAAGCAACCAGAAATTAAAGAGAAGTTTTCTAACAGTGAGGACAATTAACCAGTGGAACAGCTTGCTTTCAGAAGTTGTAAGTGGTTCATCACTGGAGGTTTTTAAGACAAAATTGGACAGCCATCTATTTGAAATAGTATAAGGTCTCCAGCTTGAATAGGAGGTTGGACTAGAAGACCTCCAAGGTCCCTTCCAGTTCTATTCTGATGGATAGTTGTTTGAGATGGATGGCCGTACAAATCAAACAAACAAATACTGGCCAAATACCTGCCAATTCTCCAGTTGATGCAGGATTATACCACATTCAGAATGCTGGTGGATATGAAGTATAGGGATTAAGAAATGAGAATAGATGCATTCTTTCGGCATCTAATTTGGAGGATATTGACATTCTTTTCACCCTAATATAGACTGATTTTTTTCTTCCTATTGCTGAGAGGGGGTGCTGAGAGCCAATGTTACCCAACTGGCTTTGTGCCTCAGGTGAGACTGCACCTTGAGGTCATCATCAAATCAGCTCTCTCATTTGTTAGCAGATACAATTTCCATTTGCTTTTCTGTAATTATCTGCCTCTGTGTGTTTTATATTGTCTTTGTCTGCATTGCTATGTTAAGAATACATCTAGATATACTTTATTATCATACAACATGCTGAGTGTGCTTGTACATATATTAGCTCTGTTGTACAATAGGTTTCCATGAATAGCTGTGATCATAATACTAATTCCTCATATATTGTGGCTCCTAAAATGTAGAACAATTTGCCATAATTTAAGACTATATGCTCTTTCTAGTTTATTTGCTAGCAAGATGAAATAGTACGTCCCTATTAGGTACAGATACCTTTATTTAATGCCACTGTTTACTAACTTGCTATATTGCTAACATTACAAGAATGACTATGATTACTATTTTGCCTGTTTTAATCTTTTCAGCTGTAGTCTCTGAGCTCCTGGACCTTCCTGATACCCCAGAATTGTTTAAAAAGAATAATGTAAAGAACTGCTTCTCTTCATGAAAATGTGAAAGAAGATGTAATCCCAAATGGATAGGAATAAAGATGGCATTTTAAGTACAAATGTTACATTGACTGCTGCTAATCTCCATTGGAATGACTTTTTCCATTAGAAAAATGTCTATTGAATGTCTAGATTTTTAGCTTGTGCTTTCAAATCACACATTTCCTTGCTTGAGTGTTTATATTATATGCCACTGCATTTTTAAATGTACTAAAATTATATGAACATTTTCTAGTGTAGTTCTTTTTTTTAATAAATTTTTTATTAATTTTCAATAAACAAACATACACAAACAAAACACAAAACATGAAAACATAAAACTTCTTTTTGGAAAGTGGCTTAGTCCCGGGTTACATCTTTTTGTACAGATATAAATTGAATTCATGCTCACTTTATATACCATTTCATATCTTATTTACCATTCTACATTTTCTATATAGCTTCTCCCTTCTTTTCACTCTCTTAATTCTGTTTTTTTTATTTCATCTCAATTTAAATCATTATGCTTATATCTTTTGTCTGTTCTATTTCAATTATCTATTATCTTTTCTCATTAATACAAAATTTCTCCTGTAATCACTGATTGAAGTATGATGCCTTTATATCTTTCCCCTAAATTTAACACTTAAAATATATAATTTTCATTCTGATTCTGCTTAGTACATTCTAAAGCGACATACTATATTTTAAAATAAGAAAGAATAATAAGTTTATAATATAATTAAAACAATAATCCATAGCAAATTAAACTCTAGCATTAAATCTTAAGCATTTTACACATTCCTTTTAATATTTTATCCCATTTTATAATCATATAGTGTTCCAATTTTCTAACATTGTTTCAAATACAAATACAACAATACAATCTTATGTACTTTTGCAGAATCTCTTTTTTAATTATATTTTTACCCATTTTCTTGAATAAATCCTGTTTCTTTACAACTTGTTTCAAACCTTTGTAACTTCTCTTCCCTTTTCCCTTCCTTTCTTCTCCAATCTAGATTTTTTATCCCCTTGTCTCTTGATCTCCACCCTCTTAATCTGCACCTTCTTCTGTATTCTTCTTTTCTGTTGCTTTCTGACATTGTATCGATTTTTCACCTTATTTTTCCCTTTTTGGTTGTTTTTTTTAAGTCTTAAATTCTCCATTCTCTTTCCCCTCTTTCCATTTTCTTTCCCAGCTAGAGTTGCTTGTTCATTAAAGATGGCTTCTTCTTCATCCCAATCTTCTTGTTCTTGTAGTTTCTGATAGGTAGAAATCGCCATTTCTACGAAATGGAAAACAGATCCAGAAGAACCCTTCCCTTCTTGTTCCTCTTCTTTTAGCTTTTTAAATTCCATTTTCAGTTCATCAACAAGTAATGCCATTGTGAAAAATTTTTTAAACAACCCAAATGTTTTTAGTCTTTCAAATAATAATTTCCAAAGGTCCCAAAGTCACCAAGCAATCCAAATACACACAAACTGTTTCATTTAGCACTTTCTTCTTTTTATACTTTCTCTTCCTTGGGTTACAGTTTAGTTGCAAAGTTCCAAAATATATCTTTTAGAAGTCTTGTTACAATTTAACTCTAGTCTTATAAATTCCAAGCAGCCTCCTCCAGCAAAATCTTAATATTAATTCTTTTCCTCCCCCTTCCCACTTATAAAAAAAAAGTTGTTGTTTTTTCCAATGTTTAGAAATCTTTAATGTCCCCTTGGCTTTCATTTTCCAATTTAATTACCTGCTAATGCCAAAATGGGTTTTTCTGATTTCCATCTGCTATCACCGTAAGGAAGGAAAGTGAGAAAAAACAAACTTTCCCTTTTTACTTTCATTCGCTGCTTTTTCCGATCTTCTTTGGGAGCGATGTATCTTTAATGAAATTTAAATTTCAGGGTATTTAAATGTTACTTGTTATCCCGGTCAGCCAAAAGCTTTTACTTCTCAGCTTCCTCCTGCACATTCTTATCCGGATGAAAGCTTCTTTGTGGCGGCCATTGCTGACCTCTGCTCCACCACTTTCGGAAAAGGGAGTTAAGCCAGCTGAGGAGGGGGGTTGAGATTCTCCCGGACCACTGCCAGATCTCTCCTGTCTTCAGTTACCTCTACAGGGTAACTATAGCCCCCAAATCCGGCTGGATCGGGGGCACTCCAGCGGTGAGTGCAGCAGAAACCACACATGATTGCGGATTCATGCCGCTGCCAAAGCCTTGCAAACTGGAAGTCCCCAACATTTTCTAGTGTAGTTCTTGTTGTCATACAAAGCACTAAGCCTCCTCTTCTTTCCATTCCATCCTTCAATTCACTTCAATACTTATGGCCACAGAAGCATTCTTGAAAAATCAGCACTCACAGCAGAGTGCTCTCAATGTCATATCATGGAGCATAACACATCTGATGACAAAGCATGAAAGCATATGCACATACTGTATCTCCACTGACAAGCTGGATTCCAAAAGGTTGTTGAAATGGTATTATGTAAAATCATAATGACATTGGAAAGGAAGACTTGTTCTGGAAAGACTATATTTCTGAGAGGAATCAATGAATGTGATAAATATATATTTTCCTATTATTTCAGGAGGGAGGATCCATACACAGCCTCATTAGAGTTAGTATTTTCCTTCATTTCATATTCCATATGCTGCATATGCAGATTGAGGAATGTTGATGCTTATGGAGGAAGTGCCTTGAAGTTATATATTCTGCATCTGCAAACTGGGGTTCTGATCAGCTCTGTCAGTTTTCTGTGGATCTGTACCCATCCATTTGATCCTTTTTCTTGTGCTGCAGTCTCCTCTCCCTCAATTCTCTTTTGCATATGAAGTAGACAAAAACTCTACTTCAACCACTTTTCTTTCTTTTGGTTGATCTAAAAATGTGTAGCACATTGAAAACACCTTGAAAACGTGTCCCTGGTGTAATACATGTAATTGGAAATGCAATTAAAGGAGTAGCTTTTGTACTTTTGACGTCTTCCTGGCAGGAAATTTCCTTTATATTACACTCTTCAATGTATTATATATCTTCTTCAACATTCTCCTCATGTAATAATCTGTGGGGAAGCTTACACTTCTCACCCCAATGTCAAAGTCAATCACCTTTCTCAGATTCACAATGTTCCAGGTGCAAAAATCCATTTTACCACTAAATGGCAACCAAAAAATATAAAATACTACCTTTACTGATCAATAGGTCATAAGTCAACTAACTGACTTCAATTTTTCTTTTTAAAAGGTTCTCTTAATATAATAGGAGGGGTGACCAGTGGATGCAATAACCAGAGGGTTGTGTGTGCCATTTGAGCAGTAGTATCCAACCTTGGCAATCTTAAGGCTTGTGGACTTCACTTTCCAGAACTTCCCAGCCAGTATCGTTGGCTGGGGAACTCTGGAAGTTAACAGATAACAGATAATCAGAGTTGGAAGGGACCTTGTAGGTCATCTAGTCCAACCCCCCACCCAAGCGGGAGACCCTACACCATTTCTGACAAATGGGAGTCCAAGTTGAAGTCTACAAGTCTTAAGGTTGCCAAGAGTCATATACCGCTGCATTGGAGGTTAAATAATGGTGGCTAGAATTGGAATTTCAGCCAAAGAAATCATCAGCCGCATGAGAATGTTGCCATTAAATCTTTATATGTATTGTTTCAAATGACTAAGGGCACCCTAGTCATGATTTCCCATTAGTTCCATTATGATGTGAGGACAAGGGGAAGAACTATGAGTCCCAAACAATGGTCCTAATTAGAAATACATGTATCACAATATTTTTTATGCTGTAAGCCACCCAGAGCCATTCTGAAACAAGATGGGCAGCACATAAATGTAAATTTCTTCAAGTACTATGTAGCTAAATAACCTTGCCATTGAAAGATACCAGATACATTGAAATGCCTGATTAATTAATAGCCATATTGTTGTATTTAAATGATTACTTTAGTATACAATTTATATCATTGGCAATATCTAATTTAACATAGGTCCTTGCAGAATAAGTGTCTAGCCAATAGAATGCAAACAACAACAACAACCCAACAACAACCACGCAGCATTATGTTATAGGAAAAATCAAGCAGAGTAATCGTGAGTTTCAAATGCCTCAATCTTAGGAACTGAGGCAAAAGATGTCATTTCTTGACAGCATCACCAATTTGTGGAAAATCCTTCCTATGGAAGTTAGGTTGTTTTATATATTCAAAAATATATGGAGGATGTCAGTGTTTTTAAAACTACTGTTATGCAAGCAAATGAAAAACCTTGGATGTCTCAGGAGGTACATGTGATGTTGAAGGTAACTTTTAAATCACGCGATGTGGCAGCAGTTACTCTAACAAGAGCTGATTTGTAATGTGCTATAAAACCAGCAAAGCGGGCCTACAGTCAGAAAGTACAGAATTGTTTTCAAGATCCTGTGGATCCTAGACACATGTGACATTATGGAAAGATATCCAGGTTTGCTTATTGGAAGAACCTCTCTATAGATGATGCACTTCTTGTATGCTTCATCTTAGCTTGGTACACCTGGAGAAGGAGAATACTCATGTGCAAATGCTGTTTGTTAGTTTTAGTTTGGTGTTCAACACAATTTATCAGCATTTGATGAACAAACAGGGCCTATTAGGTTTTAACACTTCCTTATGTAACTGGATACTTGCTTTCCTTATTGATAAGCCCCAGTTTGTTTAGAAGAAAAATTTCCAATTCCATCTCCTTGAACATGGATTTCCCATGGGGTTGTGTTTTGAGTCCATTACTGTTCATCTTGAAGACCCATGACTGCTGTTCTAAATCTGCTACAGATCATATTGTGAAATATGTGGATGACATGGCAGTGGTGCAGATGTGGTATTCAACACCAGGTTCTGACCAGTTCTGGAGAACCAGTAGCAGAAATTTTGAGTAATTTGGAGAACCAGCAAATATCACCTCTGACTGGAGATTTTACAGTATCCTTTCCCATGCCATGCCCACCATTGTTAATAAAATGGTTGATTTTAGAAAGACCCATCATAGTCACACTCCACTTTGTATCAAGGCTGCAGCTGTCGAAATGGACAATAGTATTAAGTATCTGGGGATGCAGATAACTAGCAATCTGACTTGATCTCTTCATATGTTATCTTTACTGAAGTGTGCAACCCAGCATTTGTATTTCCTGCCTCGGATGAGGAGAGCACATGTTGAACTAGACTAGACTGTGATCTTTCTCTGTGTCATATATGTGTGTGTCATATATGTGGGTTTATGCATAATGGTTACCTTTTGAGAGCTGATTGCAATGGAATTTCATTGTAATGTATGCTGATTAGTGTACATTTAAAATGATAATAACATTCTATTCTATGCTTTTTTTGTATTCTATTCTATTCTACTCATTATTGACTTATTATTTTATTATCATTTTGCTTTGATTTAAAACTTTTTTTGTATTGTGTTAACTGCTGAGAGTTGTTTGTAGTAAAACATCTCTCTCTCTCTCTCTCGTGTGTGTGTGTGTGTGTATGTGTGTGTGTGTGTGTGTGTGTGTGTCTATGTGTATGTTTATGTTTATGTTTATGTATATATGTATGTATCAGAGGTGGTATTCAGCAGGTTCTGACCAGTTCTGGAGAACCGGTAGCGGAAATTATGAGTCATTCGGAGAACCAGCAAATACCACCTCTGACTGGAGATTCTACAGTATCCTTCCCCCTGCCACGCCCACCAAGCCACGCCCACAGAACCGGTAGTAAAAAAAAATCAAATCCCACCACTGGTGTGTGTGTGTGTGTGTGTGTGTGTGTGCGCGCGCGCGCGCAGTCAATGATGGAAGAGGGATGTGGACTCACAGAAAGAGACAAAGTATAAAATATTTTAAATCAATACATTAATGTCTAGTGTGTAAAAAGAAGAGAATCTCATTAAGACTATGTTAAATGAGTTAAAGGAGGATAATTGCCCTTTCTAATTCCAAAGGCTCAGTTTAAAATGAAATAGATTTCAGGTGTCCGGTGGCTATGTTCCATAGCTTATCCTCCACATCCAATTTGAATGAATTGATTGCACTTCATTGTTGTTCTCCTAAAACACCCAGCATTTATAGCTTAATTTTCATAATGTGAATTTAAAAATGAAACTAAGCTGATTTTGTTGTTGATGAATGCCTTACTCCTTGGACAACACATCTAAATCCAAATAATTATCCTTAGTCTGATGTCTTGTTTTCCTTTTCTTTCCATGATGGAGGCATAAGGGAAGATTCCCCACCCCCACCCCCCAAGTTGGTTACATTTACCCGTGTCCTTCTTTACAAAGGAAGTAATTAAATTCAAGTAGAGCATTGCTAATATGGTAGTGGTAGGTAATGCTGTGCACTCTACTGCATCTTGTTTGCAACAGTGTATACAAAAGATCTTTGTGCCAGTTATTCCATGAGCCATGAAATGTTGTCTATGGGAATAAAGTCCACTCTTTTTCATCAATAAAGCCCAACAGAGTTAAACATTTTTAACAAATGCAACTTTAAGTGTTCTTAGAAGAAGGCAAGAAAGTAAAACAAAGATTCCCAATGATTCATATTCATGTTATTTTATTACTTGTATTTGGATTATATTCCAGCATGTTGGTTTGAACATATGTATTAATACATACAAAACTGAATTTAAAAAATCTCTACATTCACATCTGAAACAGTTGGAAAAGTCTTGCAGTGTAGAACACATGAAAATAGGATGAAAATTCCTGATTAAAATTCAAGAGAAATCATCTGCTCCTCATTATATTAAATGAAATAATAATTTAATTATGTATGTGATATCTTGGTTGTCTAGTACCACAAACATGATTGAGAAGAATAATGCTTGGAAAGTGTGATTGATTCATACATAATCTAAATGAATTGAATTCATATACGTATTATATAGCTTAAATGATTCATATTAGTTTGAAAAGCAGCTTTTTATTTAATTTAGCAGCTTTTCTCCAGGGATTCAAGATTTTCCATGATAGAACCCCAATATTTAAAATTCTATGACATAAGTTGGGTTGAAATTCTGCTATTTAGGGTGAGCTTGAATGTACTCTTTATCATATTACTACTACAATTTTGCAATTCTTTATAGAGTTCCTTAACCTTTTCTTTTTTCTGAGGCATAAACTTATATAAGATTTTAGATTCAGCTGATTCTAAAAATCTTGCTATTTACTCTACTTTAGCCAAATGGATATAATACATAATACTGCCCTTTTGGAATATAATATCCCTTCTACACCTTTATATGGTCTCATGACTTGAGTAGCATGTCCTTTTTTATTTTAATCTTCGCGGTCATCAAAGGTAATTTCCCCCTAAAATGCCTAATTTGCTTCATGTTAATTTTGATTGTTGTTCTTCCTTGAAAATTCCATGCAAAACAAGAAACTTCTTTTATGCTAGTACCATCATTGAGTAGATTTTCTTGTAGCATGATCTGGATACAACAACACTTTCACTTGAGAATTTAATATTTTATTGCAGTTGCTACAGGAAAGCCTCCACAGCTTTAAACTTCGTGGTCTGGAACCTACATTTGTCTAAATATTTGAAGGCTATCCATATACTATAGTTTTATTAACAATAAATGAGAAGTTTTAAAAAATCTATCTGCAACTGTTACAAAGATCTTGCAAAAAAAGAAAAAAAGAAATTAATCCTCCAAAGACTTATCTTGCAGATCTCTTATTTTCATTTCTGGTGTGAAGTGGTTCTAACCTCTCTGATCTCTTGACCTTATGAAAAAGCAGGTCTCCACCATAGCTCCCATTCTCCACAGTATTGCTGTCAGTGACACAGAAATTATTAAGCATTTCTATCACATCAGATTCCTATGGGAAAACATGTATAGAATTGCATTCTTCTACCATTATCTCCATGAGTCAGGCTTGTTTCTCACCTGAGAAAGCTTCAAATGTTAATGGAATTGTTTCTCAACTCTATTATCTCTTATTCAATTCTCACTATCGAAATCTTTTGCAGAATTAATCATACCCTTTTTTAAAATTTCTTCTTATCATTTTCTTTGCTCATAAAAATATACCCCAGATTAAGAGGAAACAAGATAATCACATATGAAAATGCAAAAAATAGAAAGTTTCCCACTAACCAATAAGAATATTGAAAAAGAAAATTTCTGTCATTCTAAATACCTGTTTCTGTAATATATAAAGCATAAAACTTACTAAAGCATAGTTTTTAATAAAATATAAGTGAAAGTGATATACGTGTTATCTATCTATCTATCTATCTATCTATCTATCTATCTATCTATCTATTATCTATCTATCTATCTATCTATCTATCTATCTATCTATCTATCTATCATCTATCTACTTACCTACCTACTACCTATCTTTATTATTTCTCTATCCCTCAGTTTATTTATATCAAATTGTCTGTGTTGTCATGATTCAATGTCTGTTGTAACTCCTGCTTGTGAACCAAGTGAGTAAATGTATTATGTACTGTATATTTGTAGTAAACAATCAGTATTAAAGCCAGATTGTTTTCTTCTGGCAATACTGAAAATATATTTTATCCCTTTGAAAGATAGCACATTCTAAGTAGTTTAGCCACTTTTTCTATATCAGAATTCTATGTACCAAGTCTCCAGTTATTGACTGTTGACAGATGGCAATCCTCAGTAAACCACTGTTTGTAATTCTCATTTAATTCAATGAGAACTGAGTAGATATGTAATACTGCACTATAACTATATTTTACCTTTTTGTATTAGCATCATGTGTCTCTCCTTTCTCAAACATTAAATCCCCAGTTTTTCAGATATATACTATAGTCTAAAGCTAGCTAAAGATTCAATAGAATTAAAAATGGTAACATTTGCAAAATAAATTCAAATAAATTTCTTCTAATTTATTGTGAATGGAGACTAAATAATTCTAATATAATACATTTAAAATTTTTGTATTGAAATAATTTAAAATAAAAATACTTTTTTGTTAAGATATTTAGGTGTTTTTTTTAAAAAACCATGGTATTCATTAAATAGATAGCTTGATGTTACATTAATTCATTTTATTGCAACTTGAATTGTTTCTTGGCTTTTGTTCATGTTACTTAATTGTAATGCAGGTTGCTTCATTTAATTTTAAAAAAGGCTGTCATTCCTTTATATACTTTTTCAGTAAAAACAAAAGTTAAAAGAGTAAAATAAAGAAAAAATAAACATGTAAAGAAATTATCTCCCCTTTCATCACAAATATATTAGTAACTTATTACCTTCTCTGAAAATTCAATAAATAATTGTATAAACAATTTTAGTTTTCAGTTCCTTTAAAATAAAATGAATATCTTCTTCTGATATCTCATTTTTTATTTATATAAACAAACCCTTAAAGCCTCATTGTTTCAGTTCTGATGTCAACAAAAATGTTGCCAGAGATAACAATTTTAAAATAACAATAAAAATTTTAAGCTTGAACAAATAAATCAATATTTATATTACTTCCTTTTTCTTCTAAGTATCTTGATCTTTAGTTCTTTTAAGTAATCTCTAAGAAATTGATTTATCTTCATTCTTTTCAATGTCCCTTCTTACAAAATTTTCAAAGTGTTAACAAGCTTCTTTCTAAATTCACTATAGGCCATTCTCTTGGCGTGTGTGTATATTTATTAGGATATCAGCTGGTTTCTTTTGTATGAAGTTTGAACAAGATAGTGATTCCCTTATTTCAGAACTCTAACCTATCAGAGACCTCTGTTTAGCAGTTTCTTCATGAGAAGCAACTATCTAGATAGAACACTTTTGGGTTATCCTAGTCCTCTCCTTGTCCAGAGAGGAATTACAAAGAGCTGGTCTACCTGTCTGCTCTTCATTCTGCTACAGTTGTCCACTTTTGATGGGACTGTCTCTAGTCCACTAGTTTTAGTCTATAAATTGAATGAATGAATGAATGAACAAACAATCTCTTCTTTTTTGGAATATACATCGGATGGAGAAAAAAATGAAATATTTTGAAACTTGACACTTATGACATGTTATATCTCCTTGATTTCTGTATCATAAAATCAACATTTTTTTTGTACAAAGAGAAAGGTAAGTTAGATAATGTTATAGATCGGAAAAAGGGGAGGCCACACCAGAGCATTCCAATAACACACTTTATTCAGGGGAATAAAGGGGGCTGTCGCGTCTGCGTCTAACCAGGCAGACTACCAGCGAACAGCGGCTGGCTCGACCTCGCAGCCGGCTTTTATAACCGGCTGTCGAAGGGAGCCAGCCAATGGGGGCTGCTAACGCCCCCGCGGAAGTAACGGACCTGATGGGGAACTTGTGTCAGTCCCGGGGACATAACACCCCTTCCCCCCAGATACGAACACGAATAGTCTTTTAAGTAAATGGGTGGCCTGTGTGAGCGCCCTGACTGGTGCAGTTCTGGTGAGTCACACACTGGCACAGAGTTCGGTGAGCCCGGAACAGGGCTTGCTGGAGCACAGGATCGATCCGGAACTCGGCTTGGAGTCTGGGAATGACCACAGTCTTCGGGTTGGATTGTTGAACTGTCATTGTCACGCAACCCGGTAGTGTCATTGGACGGTAAGGCTGGCGACTCTGGCGGACGGTCCCAGTCTACCGTCCGTTCCCTCGGTTCGGCCGGTGGGGGTTGGTCACTCTGGTGGTCCCAACTCGGATTCGGGATGGGCGACTGGAGTGTCCCTGGAGCCCCAGGGTCGGAGTTGGCAAATTCACTCTGGCGACTTCTTATCTGGTCCAGATGTCTCCGCCAGACGCACCCGTCCTCCAGCTGGATGCGGTATGATCTCGGACCGGTGATGGCCATGATCCTTCCAGGTACCCACAATGGATCGCCCGCGTAGTTCCGGACAAACACTTGGTCCTGTAATACAAAACTCCTGACCCTACTGTTAGACCCAATCGGTGTGTCAGGGCAATAGTGGGGATGCAGTCTATCTAACACCGTCCTTAGACGTCTGCCCATCAGTAGTTCGGCTGGAGACTTATTTGTGACAGTGCATGGGGTCGAGTGTTGGCTTAAAAGAAAACGAGAGAGTCTGGAGTGCCAGTCGTCTTGAGTGAATCTTGCCAACGCTTCTTTTGCTGTCCTAACGGCTCTCTCCGCCAACCCATTGCTAGCGGGGTGAAAGGGAGCTGTCAGGATATGTCGGATGCCCAGGTTGGTGACATACCGACTGAATTCTGTGGAGATAAATTGGGGCCCATTGTCTGAGACTATGGTGTCAGGCAGACCGTGTGTAACAAATAGGCGGGTCAGAGCCTGGGCAATTGCTCGGGTGGTGGTTGCTAGCAGGAGGGCCACTTCGATCCATTTTGAGAATGAATCAACGACCACCAGGAAAGTCTTGCCGTGGAATGGCCCGGCCAAGTCAATGTGCAAACGTGACCACGGTGCGTTAGCACTTTCCCATTTGGTTGGGGTGGTGATTGGCGGTGCTGGCCTGGATTCCTGACAGGGACGGCAGGAGCTTACCCATTTGGCGATCTCGTCGTCCATGCCCGGCCACCAGACGTAACTCCGAGCCAACACTTTCATCCGGACGATGCCGGGATGTCCCTCGTGCAACGCCTTCAGGACGGGTGTGCGCAGTGGTTCTGGAATGACAACTCTGGTCCCCCATAATAGGCAGCCCTGCAAACTAGAAAGTTCTTGCTGGCGGGTTTTAAACGGTGAGAATTCAGTTGAGAGATCGTTGCCCGGCCACCCCCTCCGTACCCAGTCCAGAACCTGGGCGATGAGTTTGTCTTTTTTGGAGTGGAGGGTGATGTCGCCAGCAGTGACTGGAATGTTGAACTCACTGGCATCGAAAATGGCATGTACCGGGGCCGGGTCCTCCACAGGTGCTGGCAACGGGCAGCGGCTGAGAGCGTCGGCGTGGCTAAGGTGTTTACCTGGACGATGAACTAGTTTGTATGAGTAAGCCGCCAGGAATAAGGTCCACCTAGTCATCCTAGGTGACAAGACTTGCGGTGTCTGCTTTTCACCTGAGAGAAGCCCCAACAGTGGTTTGTGGTCTGTGACAAGTTCGAAATTGTGACCAAAAAGGAATTCATGGAATTTTTTGACCGCAGCTACGGCAGCTAGGGCCTCTTTGTCAATTTGGCTGTAGTTACGCTCAGTTGGTGAAAATGTTCTCGAAAAGAATGCGATTGGAGCTTCAGAGCCGTTGGGCAGTCTGTGACTCAAAACAGCCCCAATCCCGAAAGGTGAGGCGTCTGCTGCTAAGACTATAGGCAGGTCTTGGTCAAACTGTATTAGGACAGCGTCCGAGGTGAGCAGCGATTTAACTGCCTTAAAGGCGTAATCTTCTTTGGGTCCCCAATACCATGGAGTGTTTTTGTCTAGAAGTCTATGCAGTGGTTCTGCTACTGACGCTTTGTGGGGTAAGAACGATGCATAGAAGTTTAGCAAACCCAGGAAAGCCTGTAACTCTGACTTGGAAGAAGGAGTGGGTGCCTCGTGAATGGCTTTGACTTTAGATTCCACCGGGTGGATGCCTGAGGCGTCTATTTTATACCCAAGAAAGTCCACCTGCTTAGTGGCGATGGCACACTTCTCCCTTTTTAGTTTGAGGCCATGCTGCCTGAACCTATCCAATACCGCTCTGACTCTGAGGAGAAGTTGAGGTCTGTCCCTGGCTGACACCAATATGTCATCAAAGTACGGAACCACGCCAGGGAGGCCTTGCAGTATCCATTCCATTAATGACTGAAATATACCTGGGGCGACGCTAACGCCAAATTGGAGACGTTTGCATCGGAATGCCCCTCTGTGGGTGACAATTGTTTGTAATTCGGCCGTTTGGTTGTCTACAGGAAACTGTTGATAAGCCTGTGACATATCCAATTTGGCGAATATGGTTCCTGGTGTAGTAAGTGTTGGATTACCGGAACTGGATATGCGCTAGTCTGCAGATAGTGGGTAATTGTGGTCTTGTAGTCAGAACACATTCTTATACTGCCATCTTTTTTTTAGGGGTGTGACAATTGGGGTCTCCCACTTAGCAAAATCCGTGGGCTCGATCACCCCTTGTTTGAGCAATTTGTCCAGTTCCGCGTCCAGTTTAGAGCGCAGAGCAAATGGTACTCTGCGTGGCTTTAAACGGACGGGAACTGCTTGGGGGTCCACTGAAAAGGAAATGGGCGTGCCCTTGTAACAACCCAATTCATCGCTGAACACATCAGCATAGTCTGAAAAGAGTGAGTCGATATCGGAAGGTGAGACAGCATGAACTCCCGTTAAGCTAAGGCCAAGATAGGGGAACCAATCCAACCCCAAAAGGCTAGGGAGGGCACCATCTACCACCACTAAAGGCAGATGGCCTTTAAAGGATTTGAATTTAACGAGGAACTTGCCTGTTCCGAGTACTGGGATGTTCTTCCCCTGGTAGTCCCTCAAGGTGAGACGACTCTTCTGGAGGTGGTTTCTGGACAGGTTGGGTCGTAGTTTCTTGAGCGTGCTCCAAGAGATGATCGAGAGTGCCGATCCGGTATCGACTTCCATAAGACAGGGTTTACCTTCTAAATGGATAGAAAGCGTGATTTTGTTAGGTGTTAGAAAAGTGTGGTTAGCTTGGTAGCACGTGTAACAATTTTCTACTTGCCTGGGTGGCCCCGGAGGGGGGTAAAAAGATGCTGCCTTTTGTGGAGCCACGTGTGTTGCCTGGCAGGCCCTGGCGATGTGGCCTTTCTTGCCGCAATTGTTGCAGGTGGCGTTCCTAAACCTGCAAGTCATTCTGGCATGGGAACCCCCGCAGGCGAGGCACAACAGGATGTGTTTGGACGTGTTGCTGTTCCCAGGCCTAGTTTCTACCTGTGGCTGCTTGGATGGCTTGAGTCGATGAACTTCTAAGTGCTCGACGGGGTCCTCTTCACTCACCACCTCCTCTGAGTGGATGGTGACTGGACTGGATTTGGCCGTGCTCCCTTGTATTTCGGCGGCTGCTTGGGTCGCTAGCTCTGCTGCCAAGGCTTCCTCGATCGCTTGAGTGAGGTTGAGGTCTTTTCTAGCCAGCAAACGCCTCTGCAATCTTAAGTCTTTGACTCCACAGACGAGTTGGTCAAGGAGCATGTCGTCTAGGTAATTTTTGAATTCGCAGTGGAGAGCTGCGGTTCTCAGGGCGGCCAAATACTGATTGATAGATTCCCCATCTGCTTGCTTCCGCATGCAAAAGGCGAAACGTCTCGCGATCTGCGATGGTTTTGGGGAATAGTGGTTAGAGAGTGTCTCTAACAGCTCGGACCAGGGGATGCTCTTTAACTCTCTGGGTGCAAATAGCGCTGTGGCGGTATCGAACACTGCGGCCCCGCAGTAACTCAGGAAGTACGATTTCTTCCTGTTCTCTGTAGCATCGGCTAGACCAATGGCATCAATGTATTGATTGAAGCAGTTTCTGTAAGAGTCCCACTTGTCTTCATCTGGCTTAAATGGCGGGAACGCCGGATTTGAATTCAAATTGGGTTTTCAGTCTGTGGGTAGACTGACCAATCTCACTGGGAATACAATGGCCCTGATAAGTGTGGCTTTCAGTCTGTTGGTAGACTGGCCAATCTCACTGGGAATACAATGGCCCTGATAAGTGTGGCAGCAGTAGCTTGCAGCTCTGCCCCAGCTTAGTGTTTCAGCTCTTAGAGGTTCTCTCTGTGCTTCACGCTCTATGTGACTCTGTCGGCTATGGCTGTAGCCCATAACTGACTTCCATTTGAATTTCGCGCCTTCCCAAAGGCGTAGGCGGCTATAGCTATAGCGTCTTGCTGACAGCTATTCAAATCGCGCGCCCAATGTGTTCCGGCGGCTGCGAGTACAGCGCCAAGCTTGCTAACAGCAGAATTCGAACACAGCGGTTGAATTCTGCATTTCAGTATTGGCGGCTGAGGCTCTCAGCGCCCTGCTTCTCATGTAGCTTCTTTTTTTTTTTTTTACATGGAGCGGCTACACGCTCCGCTTTCACTTCTGCAATCCACAACTGACCGAGCTCTCACGGCGTGGCTACGGTTCAGCGTTTGGGGTGTGATTTTCAGCTCTTTGCTCTTGCTGCTGGTTGGCCAGATCCCATCCTCGTCGCCAATGTTATAGATTGGAAAAAGGGGAGGCCACACCAGAGCATTCCAATAACACACTTTATTCAGGGGAATAAAGGGGGCTGTCGCGTCTGCGTCTAACCAGGCAGACTACCAGCGAACAGCGGCTGGCTCGACCTCGCAGCCGGCTTTTATAACCGGCTGTCGAAGGGAGCCAGCCAATGGGGGCTGCTAACGCCCCCGCGGAAGTAACGGACCTGATGGGGAACTTGTGTCAGTCCCGGGGACATAACAGATAACAATATACCTGACTGACAAAAAAATGCCAACTTATTTTTCATGGTTCATTTTTGATGTTTTTCTTCCTAGAAAACAGCAATTGAAAAGATTATTTTACAGCTGGTACTAAATAATAGAATATTCTTTGGCGTTCAAACATCTAAGGCTCCCTGTGGTACAAATGACATTTGTAGATTAAGTTAAGCTGCTTTGAGAAAGAAGTCTAGTGGAAACATAAAATGATAGATTTGTGATACAGATTTAACCCTAAATTCACAGGGTGTTTTGTTTTACAGATTCAGCAGTTAAGAAAACACCACCCAGATGAGCATTTGTCAAGAATGAGAAAACACCACATCACACAATCATACATTATGTATTTGAGAGAAAAATAAATTTATATAATAATAAAAAAAATGAAAAGGCTCTGCGTAGCAGTTTTGAAATGCATAAATTAGTGCATTGTGATTGACAATTATATAAGAGCTTTTCACAATGACCAAGTTTTATTTTGCATATTGTTAATTTTCAGAGAATTAACACAATGTTTCAGCTGCAGAAAAGTAAAATAAGGGAAATGAAGATATCTATATTTATTTTTAATCTGACTAAGCAGGGTTGTTTTTTTTTAAAAAAAAAACATGGTTATATATAAATTATCTTTGAAGACTTTGTAGGATTTTCTGTGACATCTAGAATTAAAATATAGACTAATTCTTTGATATTTAAATACAGATAATGGTAAATTATTCAGTGACTGATTGAAAGAGTTTACCTGATGCACAAGTCAGTAAACTAGAAAATAATTTGTTGCTGTTGTTTCCTTAAACAAGAATGACTTGTTAAAACAAAGACCAGGGACATTCATATGCTGTAATATCTCACAGCATTATCCATATAAAAAGGTGTCTCCTGCCCCAAAATGTTCAACCCTAGGAAGCAGTGCTCATCTCGGTTTCCTAGCTAGGGGATCCAGCATTGTCCAAAGATAGTCAGCATGGTTATACACCAAGGCATATAGAACACTGTTACCTTCCCACGGAAGTCGTATCTATTTATCTACTTAAATTTGCCTGCTTTTGAATGGCTGGGTTAGCAGGAGCTTGGGAAAAAACGGGGGCTCACCCATCATGTAGTATTTGGATCTTGAACTGCCAATCTTCTAGTCGACAAGCTGAGAGTCTTAACTGCTAGGCCACTATGTTTTATGTTTAGAATCCAAGGCTGTCTTTTCAGAATAAAACAGTCATACAGTGCTTTGAGCTTTTTCAAAGATTTGAAAATTCATAAAGATTGATGATCTATGAATGCATCTATAATAAATTATTGTTACATATGTTGCATGGAAGTCCAAATAGGATTAAGTTCATTGCTTAGGGAAAGGGGAGAATTTTTTTTTATCTTGGGCTAATTCTTTACTTTATATAGCCTGAACATACTGTTAGTTACAAAGTGAAAAATATACAATTATTCATAGGATTATGTGTTTTTTTTCCTGCACGTAAACATTGTCAACAGGTGTCACACCAGAATATGGAACAGTCATTTTCTACTATTCTAATCAAAATGGATATAGACAAATAAGTATCAATTATAACTGGGAAGGCAAAGTTACAATTGCTCAACGTTGTCATTAAAATTAGCTGAGCTTTACTTATGATATGTCCTTAACTATTCATAGTTTGTTAATCTACTTTTTTAACACATATTATGAGGCTATATACCAATAAGGAATAAAACCAGGGGTGGGATTCTACCAGTTCGCACCTATTCGCTAGAACCGGTTGTTAACATTCTAAGAAGTTCGGAGAATCGGTTGTTAGAAAAAATTACTGGTCTAATCCTGTAAGGAAGGCAGGAAGGAAACATTCTGGTGTTGCCTACAGAAACTGCCTCTCCGTTAACCCTTATTACATTCTTGGCAGGACTAGACTTCCTATCTCAGGAACATCTCTGGAGGTTTTTTCCCCTCCTTTGCTGGTACTTTGTTTGTGTGGAGTAACCATTCAAAGTTACAATGGCACTGAAAAAAGTGACTTATGACTGTTTTTCACACTTATGACTGTTGCAGCATTCCCACAGACATGAGAGGCCAGGTGAGGAGATGCGTGTCTCAATGTGAGTGATATTGATTTGGCCACACCCAGCCAAAGCATGACCACCAAGCCATGTCCACCCAGTCACATGACTACCAAGCCATGCCCACAGAACTGGTTGTTACAAAATTTGAATCCCACCCCCGAATAAAATGTTTGCTGCCCTAGTTGTTTGCCATCAAGTCAAACTAGAAAAGTATAGCTAGGTTCCAAAATATATTATATACACAGTACATAATAGGTGTGGTTTCTACACAGTGTCTTTCAGGCATAATTTGTTAAAAAATACCATAGGTTCATAATACATTGGTATAGTTTAAAGTATACTTTCTACATATACTGTAGGCTTATTTTTCAACTTTGAAATAATCTTACCCAGGGGTGGGATTCAACCGATGTTACTACCAGTTCGATGACTATGTTTATTATTTTTATAAATTGAGGCAGCAAATATTTATTTACCTATCAAATCTAGGTATCACCCATTTCTCTTTCACAAAACACTCCTTCCTCATCTTTTCTCCATAACAACTCTATAAGGAAGATTGGGCTGAACGAGAGTAGTTGAAAGGTCATCAGTTGGCTTTCATGCCTAAGCTGGGACTAGAACTCACAGTCCCTGGTACCTTAATCAGTAGACCAAAATGATTTTGAATAGTTGCCTATCCACACTCTGTTTGAAAACTTCTAGTAAATGGAAATATTTCACTTCAGGAGGCAACTTATTCCACTCCATTAAACTTTCACTTTGATATGACATGCTAGTATACTGAAATGATAAAACATTATTTTTATATCTGATGGGAATATCAGATTTGTTAAAATTGTTAAGAGTAAAAGCTAACTCTGTGCTCCTTCTCTCTCTCTCTCTATTTATCTATCTCACATGCATGCACGTGTGCATGCATGCACGTACACATAGACACACAGATTGTGTCAGTTCTATTTTCCTAGGTGTCAATGACTATTTACTGATTACTACTTACTGGGAGGAAGAACAGAATACTTTTATTGAAGAGTGCTTTGAATGCAGGCAAATCAGCAAATAACAGAATGACTCAAACTTTAGAAGTGATTGAGGTCTGTCAATCCAGCTACAATGTGGAGCCTTATCAGCTGCTCATATATGAATCTATTACCAACTTCCGGCTGACATCATGGTGGGATCGGTCATGGAGAGTGGGTCTCCGCACTCCTGTGCTGAGTTCTCCCAATTGGTAGGCTCCAAAAGGATCCAAAGCCACCCTGTAGGGGTGGCGAAGCAAAGAGGGATGCCCTGAGAGGTAGGTAGATAGGTAGATAGATGATTCCTGCTTGACCTAGGGCTTTCTTTTCCCTCTCAGCCATAACGAGGAGAAGAGGTAGCCTAAAGATGTCTGCTATGAAGCTGCGACAGCTGAGAAACAGCTAAGACCAGTGCTGAAGCAAAATTAGAGAACAGTGTCTGGAACTGGGTGAGAGGATTCTTTTTTACTAAAAATCTAACCCCAAAAGGAAAAATACAGAATAATTATTTGCTCAGAACTACTTGTTAAAGCAGTGAGTGAATGTTTTGAGAAAAATACTAGATTGGAAAGGAAAGATTAAGGGAAAAAAACAAAACAAAAAACTTTAAAAATACAGAAAATTGGATTTTTAAATTTGGAAGGCATTGTTTCGGGATAGCCTTTTCAAATGCTGGAACTATTTATTTAAAAGGTTAATCCTGATTTTATAAATTGAATTACAATCAAATTGGATCAAGTTGGTTTTGTTATAACATTGAAATTTAAGCTGAAATTGTCACCTGCTGATGAAAGGAAATACATCATATATTTACAAACCTGGCAAGATCTTCGATATGGAATAAACAATACTTATCTGGAGGACTATGAAGATATTTACTGAATATATGCATTTACCCTATGACTACCAGTGATCTAAATGTGAAAACAAGGAAGATGTCTAATTAAAGTGATCCCTGAATGTCATGATATATGATTGAATTTATCAAGGGGAGTTAAAGAGATTTTGAACAACTTCCTGGATTACTTAAAGGGAACTGAAGGATTAACTAGGGGACATAAGGAATTATGATCAGTGTATTTTTTGAAGAGCAATTTTAGGCTTGAATATATGGTTCCTAGACTACTGGATAATAGCGGGACCTATTAAAACAAGATGAGATGCTCCATCAGGGGGAAATGAGTGGAACTTTGGAAGGTATGGCATTGATGTATCAAAGTATAAGGGATATTATAATAAGAAACCACAAGGAGATCAAGAAAATAATACATGGCATAGAGGGAAAGCTGAAAAATATAATACAAGGGACAATGAGTAAAGATCAAGATGCCCAGGAAAGGGAGGAGCCAACAGAAGAATGGGGAAAAAATAGAACAGATGAACCAGCAAACAAAAGAAGAAGATAAGAAGGAGAAGACAATAAAAATAACAATGACTGATGAAATAAAACAAGGGGGAAATACCTTAAGAGATTTAAAAAGAGACCTGGAGACACAGGAAGACATTTTCAAAAGGGAGACAGAGGCATGGATAGATATTTAGAAAAACAGTAGAAGAGGGTAGAGAGTAGAAGAGGGTAGAGATGGGAGAAATACTTTGATTGAAAGTCAGGATGTGGATGCAAACAGAAACAAAGATCTAAGAGAGGAATATGGGAGGCAAGTCAAAAAATGAATAAGAATTAAAGTACTAATGTGAACAAGAGATGATGGTTAGAAAGGTATGTGTTTTAATATAAGGGTGGCATGATTAAAAGCTAGAATAGAAATAAGAAAATGGGGAAATATTAGTATATACAATTTTATATAATAAAATAAAAATAATAAGGCAGGAAAATTAGAGGTTGAATTGTATTATTATTATGTATGTTTTAATAATATTGTGATTGGCATTGGAATAATATATTGAAACATTGAAACAATTAAATAATGGAATAGCATAACAACATAAATATGTGTATTAATATCAGAATTACATTAGCTTGATGAATATAATGAATATGATTAATATTACTATTGGTTTTGTATTAAAATGAAAGCAAATAAGAATTAAAATATTAATGTGGATGAGATGAGGGGTAAAAAGGAAATGTTTTTTTAAATATAATGGTGACATGATTAAAAATTAGAATGGAGATAGAAATAAGAGAGAGGGGAGATTATTAATATACACAATTTTATATAATGAGATAAAAACAATAATTAGAGGGAATATTAGAAATTTAATAATGGCATTGTCATGTATGTCTAAACAATATTGTGATTGGCATTAGAATAATATATTGAAACATTGAATAATTAAATAATGGAAGCCTATAACTTAATACAAATATGTGTATTAACATTAGAATTACATAAGTCTGATGAATGTACCAAATATGATTAATGTTATTGTTGTAGAGCGAAGGAATAGACGAGGCTTAGACCAGAGCATACAACTAACAGTCTTTATTCAGGGAATAAAGGGTTGTCGCGTCTGCTAGCTAACAAGGCAGACTGCAAGCGAACAACGACTGGCTCTGCTCGACAGCCGGCTTTTATAGCCGACTGTCAAACGGGGCCAACCAATGGGAGCTGCTGATGCTCCCGCTCAAACAGCGGACCTGGTTGGGAACTCCAACCAGTCCTAAAGACATAACACTCCTCCCCCCTAGCTGGGCACATGCATAGTCTTTGAGGTATGAGGGTGGACTTCGCTGGCGACCGGAACGTCGTAGCTCAGGGAGACTGCTGGTGGGCATCGAGTCCATGGAGCAAGACTCCGAGGTCACCGGGGTGTCATCTTGGCTTGGCGTTGGATCCTGGGAATGAGATGTATCCCCTTGTTCGGGCTGGCTCGGCAGAACGACTCGGTCTGGATGGTTGGTGTTCCTGCTGGGTGGATGTGATGGAGGTTCGGGTCGGCAGTCCGGGTCCGTTCTCGGCTCACTCTGTTCGAATGGGGATGTCTGGTCCCTCAGGAAACTCCCTTCTGGAACCTGAGCGAGGACTTGAGGGCTGGCTGGTGGATTCAGCTCACCTCTGGTCAGGTCGTTCCGCCGCCTGCGTAGTTGGTCCAGGTGCCTCCGCCACACGTGACCATCCTCTAATTGGACCCGGTAGGATCTTGGACCGGTGATAGCCACGATCTGTCCTGGCACCCACAATGGATCCCCTGCGTAGTTCCTTGCAAAAACTGGGTCCTGCAAGGCAGTCTCGTACCTGGCTGTCCAATCCCAAGGGGGTATCCGGGCAGTAATGAGGGTGCAGCCTGTCAAGAGTAGTCCTTAAACGTCTCCCCATTAAGAGTTCAGCCGGGGATTTGTTAGTGCTTGTGCATGGAGTTGTATGCTGGCTGAGGAGAAAACGGGACAACTTGGAATGCCAGTTTTCCTCACCGAATCTGGCTAGTGCCTCCTTGGCCGACCTGACTGCTCTCTCCGCCATCCCATTACTAGCAGGGTGAAAGGGGCCGTGAGGACATGTCTGATGCCCAGATTCATGACATACATGCTAAATTCACAGGACGTGAACTGCGGCCCATTGTCGGAGACTATCGTGTCTGGAAGCCCATGAGTTACAAAAAGTCAGGTCAGGGCTTTAACAACTGCCTGTGTGGTGGTCGTGGGAAGCAAGGCAACGTCTATCCATTTAGAATACGAATCCACGACCACCAGGAAAGTTTTGCCATGCACAGGCCCGGCCAGGTCGATGTGTAACCGTGACCATGGGGCATTGGCGCTTTCCCACTTAGTGGGTGAGGCTGCTGGTGGGGCTGCCCTAGATTCTTGACAGGGTTTACAGGAGCTTACCCACTCTGCGATGTGATCGTCCATCCCCGGCCACCATACGTAACTGCGAGCCAATGCCTTCATTCGCACGATACCCGGATGGCCCTCGTGCAGCACCTTCAATATGGGCACGCGAAGAGTGGCTGGGATAACGACTCTGGTACCCCACAGCAGGCATCCCTGGAGTTTTGATAATTCCTGTTGATGCGTTTTAAATGGGACAAAGTCAACTGAACACTTTGTATCAGGCCACCCCCTCCCCACCCAGTCCAGAACCTGGGTGATTATTTTATCTTTCTTGGAGTGTGCCGCGATGTCATCTGCAGTCACAGGTAGCTTAAGTTCATTGACTTCGAAGATTGTGTGCACCGGAGCTGGGTCCTCAACTGGGGTCGGTAAGGGGCAGCGGCTGAGAGCATCTGCGTGGCTTAAAGTCTTACCGGGACGATAGACCAGCTTGAACGAATAGGCCGCCAGGAACAATGTCCATCTAGTCATCCTGGGGGACAGCACTTGTGGAGTTTGCCTGTCCCCCTATAAAAGTCCCAAAAGTGGCTTGTGATCAGTAATGAGTTCGAAATGGTGGCCAAAAAGGAATTCGTGGAATTTTTTGACTGCTGCTACTGCAGCCAGAGCCTCTTTATCAATCTGGCTGTAGTTTCTTTCAGTCATGGAAAGGGTCCTGGAGAAAAAAGCAATTGGCGCCTCGGTGCCATTGGGGAGTCTGTGACTTAGGACAGCTCCTATCCCGAAAGGGGATGCGTCAGCAGCCAAGACCAAGGGAAGGCGTTGGTTGAACTGAATTAGAACGGCGTCAGAAGTGAGCAGAGATTTGATCGCTTTAAATGCATGGGATTCTTTGGGGCCCCAGTGCCACGGAGTGTCTTTATCTAATAACCTGTGTAAAGGTTCAGCGACTGAAGCTTTGTGTGGTAAGAATGAAGCGTAGAAATTTAATAAACCCAGGAAGGCTTGTAGTTCCGTTTTATTGGTAGGTGTGGGTGCCTTGTGGATGGCTTTTACTTTTGACTCCACCGGGTGGATGCCTGAGGCGTCTAGTCTATATCCTAAAAAGTCCACTTGTCTAGTGGCGATGGTGCACTTCTCCCGTTTGGGTTTGAGACCATGCTGTCTAAACTTCTCCAATACTGCCCTAACCCTCTGGAGGAGCTGGGGTCTGTCCATAGCTGAGACCAAAATATCATCAAAGTAGGGGATTACTCCTGGAAGACCTTGGAGAATTCTCTCCATTAGTGACTGAAAAATACCTGGGGCTACGCTAACGCCGAATTGGAGGCGTTTACACCTGAATGCCCCTCTATGAGTTACTATGGTTTGTAAGTCTGCTGTGTGGCTGTTGACAGGGAACTGTTGATATGCCTGCGACATGTCTAGCTTGGCAAAAATGGTGCCGGGTTCGAAAGTGTGCAACAGGTGTTGGATGACTGGAACGGGGTATGCGCTAACCTGGAGATAACGCTTAAGTGTCGTCTTGTAGTCAGCACAAATTCTCAAACTACCGTCCTTTTTGAGCGGGGTGACTATGGGGGTCTCCCACTTGGCGAAATCTGTGGGCTCAATTACCCCTTGTTTGAGAAGTTTGTCTAGTTCCGTGTCTAATTTGGGGCAGATAGTGAAAGGTACTCTACGGAATTTCAGGTGGACAGGAACTGCCTGGGGGTCTACGGAGAAGGAGATGGGTGTGCCATTGTAGCAACCCAGCTCACTACTGAAAACATCGGAATAGTCAGAGAACAATGTGTCTACATCAGAAGTTGAGACAGCATGAATCCCTGTTACGCTAAGGCCAAGAGAGGGGAACCAATCTAACCCCAAAAGACTAGGGAGGGTACCATTAACCACCACTAAAGGCAAATGGCCTTTGAAGGTTTGGAATTTAACAAGGAACTTGCCTTTCCCGAGGACAGGGATGTTCTTGCCTTGATAGTCTCTCAGGGTGAGGTGGCACTTTTGCAGCTGCTTCCTGGTCAGTCTGGGTTGAATCTTTTTCAGCGTATCCCAGGAGATGATTGAGAGCGCTGAGCCGGTGTCCACCTCCATGGTGCAAGGTTTACCTTCTAGGGAAAGAGAGAGTTTAATTTTATTTGGAGTTTGGGAAGTGTGGTTGGCGTGGTAACACGTGTAACAGTCTTCTACTTGCCTTTGGAGGCTAGGAGATGAAGGAAACTTCTGGGGAGGAGCGCGTGCTGCCTGGCAGACTCTTGCAAGGTGACCTTTCTTGTGGCAGTTTAGGCAACTGGCATTTCTAAACCTGCAAGATGCCCGGGAATGGGAACCCCCGCAGGTTAGGCACAAAGGGATCTGTTGTGGGCCACTGCTGTTTCTCTGCCTCGCTCCTACCTGTGGCTGTTTCAGTTGCTTGAGGCAATGGACATCTGAAATTTCAGAGGGGTCAGCTTCGCTCATTACCTCCTCTGAGTGGACGGTGGAAGTACCAGGCTTTGGTGCGGTGCCCTGAATCTCAGCTGCTGACTGGACGGATAGTTCAGCAGCTAGGGCTTCATCCATCGCTTGGGAAAGATTTAGATCTTTCCTGGCCAGCAGACGTCGTTGGAGCCTCTGATCTCTTACCCCGCAGACGAGTTGGTCGAGAAGCATGTCGTCTAAGTAATTCTTGAATTCGCATTGGAGAGCGGCTGTCCTCAGGGCGGCCATGTACTGGTTGATGGATTCTCCCTCGGCTTGCTTCCTCATCCTGAACGCGTAGCATCTTGCGATCTGGGAAGGTTTAGGGGAGTAGTGGTTCGAGAGTGTTTCTTGTAGCTCACTCCATGGAATGTTCTTGATGTCACGTGGTGCAAAAAGTGCCGTGGCAGTGTCGAAAACTGCAGCCCCGCAGTAGCTAAGGAAGTACGACTTCTTCCTATGCTCCGCAGTGTCAGCTAACCCAATGGCATCGATGTAATGGCTAAAGCGATTTTTATAGGAGTCCCACGTCTCCTCATTGGGTTTGAATGGTTGAAACGCCGGATTGGCGTTCATCTTGGGCCCCTCGGTGTCGTCGGTAGACCGGGCTATCTTTCAGGTTGGTCGTGGCCCTGGGCTGTGCTATCGGGAGTGCTGGCGGTTGTGGCTACAACGCCCTCAACTCGCTCCGTGACTCAGCCCTTGCAAGAGCAGCCTGCGTTGCGCTCTCTGCGCTCGTTGGTGGTGGCAGCTAACAGCGCCTTAACTGACTTCAGCTCAGTGATAACAGTTTGAATTTCGCGCTCTCTGGGGAGCGTTGGCGACTGTGGCTACAGTGCCGTACTTCGCTTGAGTAACTAATTCAAATGACAGCGGTTTGAATTTCGCGCCCTCTCGGGGGCGTGGGCGGCTGAGATTTCAGCGCCGTGACTTCAGCTCTTTTGCAGCGGATGAGCTTGAGCTTTCAGTGTGAAGCGGTTGCGGTTCAGCTCCGAGGCTTCGCTGGCGTGACTTTCAGCTTTTTTGAATTTGAGTGCTTCTGGCTAGCCTGCGTTCATATCCCATCCTCGTCGCCAGTGTTGTAGAGCGAAGGAATAGATGAGGCTTAGACCAGAGCATACAACTAACAGTCTTTATTCAGGGAATAAAGGGTTGTCGCGTCTGCTAGCTAACAAGGCAGACTGCAAGCGAACAACGACTGGCTCTGCTCGACAGCCGGCTTTTATAGCCGACTGTCAAACGGGGCCAACCAATGGGAGCTGCTGATGCTCCCGCTCAAACAGCGGACCTGGTTGGGAACTCCAACCAGTCCTAAAGACATAACAGTTATTATTCTTGTTTGCACCAAAATGTATGATACCCAGGTGCCATATTGTTCACGCATTGGTGTGTATATGTAAAATAAAATAAAAAACTTAACAAAAAAAAGAGAATATATTACCTTGGAGTCACCTGCCCCCATTTAAAATAGAAATATATACAGCATTTCTTCTTGAAAAACAGAGATAAATATGCATGCCTGCTTTCTAATCATCCTCTGAAGTTCATAGTATTATTGCTTCTTTGTCTCCCCCTCCCCCTTTAGTCCCTTTAAAGTAATCCAGATGTGGCGTTCAGTTTTCATCTACTATATATCAGCCTAATGAATGGCTGGGGGAAAAGAAAGGGTTGTTCAACTTTGGGATAATCTAGATCCATTCCATCAACTGCTACTGGTACCTGTAGGAATGGGAAACTGTCCACTTTTCCACTAGTCACTGAGAAATAGCCTTTCAAGAAAAAGAGAAGTTACTTTTCTTTCTGACTTTTTTTCTTCCAACCCAGTTTTCAGGGATT
This sequence comes from Pseudonaja textilis, assembly GCF_900518735.1. The sequence continues at coordinate 2,816,922 of NW_020769343.1, read as the reverse complement.
CTTTTAAATCTTTTTTCTCCAAACTTTTTTTTTTACAATTATCTCTTTTTAACACATCTGCTTTTTCCCCATCATGTATCTTCTCTAAAACAAATTATTTATATCCCACTTTTAATAATGCTATGCCTATCTCTCTTTTAATAGCCATGCCATCTCATTCCAGCAACAAAGGATAACCGATATTTATTTTTTCCTATTCCTTTTTTCCTGTATCTATATTTTAGAACTGGTTCTGTTTAAAAAAGTTTGTTAGTCAGTTTTATGATTTGCAATTTATAAGTTTAACTCACTGAAATCATCTGTGTGCATACTGCCTGATGCATTTCTTGAGAATAAGTCTTGTTCATTTTAGGATAGGACACCAATTGCAATTTATAAATGATAATGTATCTATAATTTTGTCTATACTCAATAAGCCATACCCCACTAGATGGAAACTATATAAATTCACCATTTCTTCAGCAGTGTTGAAGAAATCTGGGCCTTAATTAAATCTGTAATATGTTTAATTGCCATATTGTATTTCTCATTTTTGTCTAAAATTTTTGAAAGAGTTAGACCTTTCCACAATTAACTATTCATTCATGATTTTGCTAATCCATTCCAATCAGGAATCTGATCAAGTCATCAACTAAGGTGGCCTTTCCGGAATGTCAGTGTTATAAAAACTGTCTATAGTTCTTGACACTCTTAACCACCAGACAGATATAGTTATAATCCCCAAGTATGACAGGCAATTTTTAAAGCCTGACTTCAGTTGTCTCTCTCTAGCCAATCAGTTGTTATAGACTCATTGTGCCCGAAAATGTTCTGTTTCAGTGGCTGTCACTCAATATTCTATTTTTTCCCTTGCATACCATTCCATTGGTTGCCTAATTTCATAACTAAGCTTTAAATACCATAGACAAAGGACAAAGAAATTGAGCTTTTTAATTATAAAGATTTACTTTGGCTCTGCAGCTCTGCACTTGGTGAAGCAGGGCCATTTGTGGCAACTCTGCCATAGCATAGTGGTGGTATCAGCAGCAGCATGTCATAGTTGTTGCCATACCAGACTCTGAGCCTGGCATGGCAGTGGCAGCGAGGGGTGTGAAAATGGAAAGCCTCTGGACGCTACTGCCACCTCTCCGCCACCTGCACCTTCTTCTGCTTGGAGCCCAATGTGGCAGTAAAAGGGGTGTGAAAATAGGAAACCTCCAACCCCTTAACACAATAGGCTCGGTGCTCTGCCCACCTGCTCATTCACCTGTCTACACAATTCTTTCTCAGGCCACCTGCAGTGAGTTGTTATGTGGAGTTGTCCTGTGGCAACTTGGCAGTCTTGAGTTGGCTGAGGCAAATTAGCAGCAGTGAGCTAGCCATGATGAGCTGGCCATGAGTGATCCTAGATACCAAGCAGATCAGTATGCAATCAACATTCAAGGCAAAAAATATCTACTGACATAAATTAATATATAAAACATAGTGATTCCAGAAAAGAATTTTATTTTGAGGTCTGTAGCTTTCATGGCACAATTCAACTGGTTCTGGTTTTAAGGCCACTCAGATGTATGTAATTATTGGCAACTGTGCCTTAGTATCTCCTCACTTCCTGATATTCAGTCCAAATGCTTTTATGGGCAATTAATCCAGATCAGACTCCTGGATAGATGTTTCTGGGATACTAGAAAACTGTTGTCTAGCAAGGGGATTCAGCAAAATTGGCTAAGTTTCATTTCTTCTTTGAAGAATCTCTTTCAGATAAACAAATCAAAGCCAATCAAAAAGTTGTGCTAAGATATTTTCCAACAAAGACATTCCATAGGGACATCTGTGATGATATTTGCTTAATAAATTCAATTGGCTATGATTAATTGAATTCTAATTCAGCCAATCTCATGTCCTTAACATTTCATCTTTTACAGTTAACCAGATATTGTCTGAAGACCCTGTTGATGGGTTTATCCTTCTCCTTCAGTGATTTCTTTTACTCTCTTCTGTTGCTTATGCTTTCTGCAGTGGTGGGATTCAATTTTTTTTTTTACTACTGGTTCTGTGGGCATGGCTTGGTGAGCGTGGCAGGGGAAGGATACTGTAAAATCTCCAGTCAGAGGTGGTATTTGCTGGTTCTCTGAACTACTCAATAGTTCCTCTACCAGTTCTCCAGAACTGATCAGAACCTGCTGAACACCACCTCTGGCTTTCGGTTCTTCCTCTATTTCTCTGCACCTTCTGTCCATAATTTTTTGTTTTCTCCTTTTTTCTTTTTCAGTCTTTTCTGTCTCAGTATGCTTTCAGCTTAAATTTTTTTTTTACAAAAATTTTATTGAATAAATTGTTGAAAACATTGGACATGGCGTGATCATCCTGACAATCCTATTTGTTACATATATTATAGCATAAGGTACATGTTTTATATACATTTATGCAACATTTTCTATTTCTACTCATCCCGTTCTGCAAACCCTTCTATCCTTTGGTTCTAGATCCTTCCTTTTTCTCCACTATTGATAAACATCTGTCCTAATACAGATTAGAGGAATAAAAATTTCAAAATTTCAAAAATCTCTGAAATTTTTAGACTTCTAATCTGTATTAGGACAGTTTTGTCCATAATTGTTCCAATAAAATGGATGGGGTATTATTAAAAAAATGTGGTTCCCATAGGCTAATTCTACTAGGATGCTAAATGTAGGTGTTTAAACATGCTTATGTATTCTGTTAAAACTGAATTGTCTATTCAGTTCAAAAGTTGAAACTATAATGAATAAAACAATGCAATGTATTTAATAAAACATCTAATCGTAAACAACAATTCTAGCAGTTGACAATTTATGGAGAATATCTGAGGTAGAATAAAAAGAAATGAAATAAGAATCAACAGTCTATGAGTGAATTAATACATGTGATTCAGAGTTAAAAGCAACATATTTGATTAAAAAAAGATGAAGCATGATTGCAGAAAGTGGCAAGGAAGCCTCAGGAAGTGATTCAATTTAGACAATGTTCATTGGAATAGAATGCAGAAAATGGTAATAGAAATAATAATGCCACAAACCCTGCTCCTGTCCAAAAAAGCAGACTGTTTGAAGCTTCCTGACACAACAGAAAATGAGCTTAGCATTTCCATTCACACACAGAGACACACAGACACACACATGGACACACAGACACACACGGACCAAAAGATAGGGGCTTGAGTGGGGAAATCAAGCTGGTGTCTACAACAAAGTTCTGACTCTTTAGCCCATGCATTGTACACACAACATAAAAGTTTAGGTTACTGAGGCTTCAATTGTTCACTTTCTTGACTTTTGAATATTATACTGGTTAAGTCAAGTCCAATCTGTGAGGAGGGGTTTGACTGAAAATGGCCCAAAGTAGTTCTGCTCTGTGATAAACTAAAGTCAGGCAATGAGATGGAAAACTGAGCTTGCAATCCTCTGTGGCTCTTCTGAATGACTTCAGCTACTGATGTAATGAACAAACAGAAGAGAGAGAAGTAGACCATTTCTTTCTGTTTTATAGGAGGTGTTCTGCCCTGAGGCAAAAGTATTGCTAATCCAGGTGGTCTTTTCAAGAAAAATGGAAGACTAAAGAAGTGGTGACAAGACAAACAAAAGAAAGCCAGAAAATCAAAAGTGAGAAATGTTAGGACAGATTTCTGGGTTAGGTTAATGGGTTTTTATCCTATCCAGGACAAAAAATAATACCAAAAGCTGATTGCTTGGAAAAGGATTTCCAAGCACCTTTTGATTAAAAGAAAAAAACCCTAAGAGACAGTCATTCAAAGCATACTGTATGCCTATTGCTTTGTTTAAATAAAGGTATAACCCAAATACAGCTCATGGCTCTGGCAACATTTGTTTATGGAGAGAATCGTTTGCCACAATCTGCCATTGTTTTAGCCATAATAACATGGGGATGAGGAGAGTTGAAGGGCATGTTTGCAAAAAGTTCCTCCTTGGGTCTTTTTAATATTGTTTTTATTATCTATTATCCTTAGAATAGCAGAATACCGGGAGTTATGGAAGGGGCTGTTGAAGATCCCACATTTTTCTTAAAACTGCGGTCTTTTTTCTATCTGATGTATCTATTGGAGGGTTTTTTTAAAATTGTTTAAGGCTGTTGGTTTACTGCAGAAGAGAACTCTACTCTATTGGTACAATCTATACCGATATCTGTTTCTTTGCCTATACTATTAAGATTGGGATACATTATTGAATTTTCAGCTGGCCTGTTCTAATCAAAACAAGAGTTAGAAATTGAATTAAGGAAGCTCCAGTCCTCAAACATAATCATTCAATGTAATGAAGTTATGGTCAATTTTGCATAGGAATATAACACTACTATTATAAGGGTTGTATGCAACTGCCTAAACCTATTTGCAACTGCTCCCAGAAACTCACCCAGAATTTCTGATAATCAGTGGCATAAGACATTCACAAAAAGCACCAATATATTATCTAAGTTATTTTAAGAAAATCTCCACCCAATTCCCCTCTACAGCACCAGGAGAAAATACCGGCCATATCATATTTGTGATGAGCCCACACACTTTGTATTATTATCCTCATCCATTGTAATATTCAGGCACTTTAAAAATATGATAACTGAAAACAATAGTGACTTGTTTCTGTGTTTGGACCATAAATGTCCTGATTATTCATGAAGCCTTCAAGCTTACCTAATTTAGTAGAAAATTGCCAGATTCATATATACATTTATTATGAGCAAATTCATAATCCTATTCAAAACATACTGCTTCTTCCTTCCTTCCTCTGACCTATGACTGATGAAAATACTCTGTTCCAACAAAATGTAAAGTGCTTCATTTCATTTCTGGTTTCTTTCACTCCATTAGAGTGGCTGAAGTTCAGCACTTTGGATTAAAAGTACAAAATTTAAAAATTATATTATGATTTATATAAACATACCTTTCATGTAATTTCTGTGTTAGAGGAAGGCTAGAGTAGAATATTGTCCTTGAAATGCTTATTTTTCATTAAAATTATATGCTTCTTTTATTCTCCCTCCCTCCCTTCCTTCCTCCTCCCTTCCTGTTAAAATGAAAAAAAAAAAAGAATTTGCTATTATTTTTTGGACAGAAATACATTTTAGTAATATATTAAAAGTGGGAAAACTGTTGACTTTGACAGCCCTTGAATGCTTGCATTCAGTAAAAGAGAAAGTAACTGGTCCAAGGCCATCCAGCTGGCTTTTTATCTAAGGCAAGAATAGAAGTCAGGATTAGAATTCACAGCTTCCATCCTGGTGCCTTTAGCTTGTACGCCAAACTGGTTTTCATTATAATATGATTATGATAAAATATGATATGATTTGGTATGTATTAAATGTCTCTGATTCCTCCCTGGCTTCCTACATTTTCCTTAAATCCTGAGGGAAGACATCATGAAGAACTTCTCCTAGATCTTTTTTTTTCTAGATCAAGGAGTGTAATCATCCAGACAAACTGCAGAGTGATGGCATTGTATGTATCTACTTAATGTATGTACTTAACATATTTAACAACAGCACCCTCTGTCATCTCGCAATAAGCTAATGTTGAAAGCATCATAAAAATGAATTTGATAAGCCCATTTTTTGCATAGATAACTTTCTGAATATTGGAAGACAGATTTCTGCAGAATATTATTTTAGAATGTAAGGAACTGTTCAGCCTATGGCAAGATTGGCTTACGTTATTTGTGTGCTTTGGCCCAATCTTAAATGTGGCAATAAAGTGAAATGGGGAACAGTGAAATGTCTTGAAGGCTTTTGAGGAGTGAATAAGATCGATGCTTAATTAGTTGAAATTTTGAAGACACTGCATCATAGCCGCAAGAATGCTCTAGTGAAATGCTTCATCTAATTTGCAAAGCTATTGGGACAGTTACTACAAGGCAGACATTACAATGATTATACACTTGGGAAATAGTTTATAGAGTTTCTTAGCAGGGGTTTTGGCCTTTGGAAGTTCTGGTTTGTCTACAATGACCTGAAGTCAAGTTTTGTCAGAGAGTATCTCTGGGGAGTTAGAACACGGTTCCTTTGAAAATTCAAAGATTGACAAAATCAGAAGCCTTTTCAGTCAGGCCTTTTTATTTCATTATTGGCATACAAATAGTATTAAAATATATTAGTTTTATTCTAATATTCCTTGAGGTAATTGGCAGCTGTTTATAAATACCTAAATAATATTTGCATAATGCTATAAACAAATACCATAGGTTTTGTGGCACAACACAAGATATATGGCTTCTCTTTTCTAGTTCAGAACATATCAAGAGATGATCCATTTGATACCTGATACAGAAACATCTCCATTCCAATGGCTGCAGCCTTTGAATGATAATCTCCAAATTAATCTACCTCCATATATTTAAGGAGAGGGCCATGCCTGTTCTTCAATGCTTCAGAAAAATTAGAACTACGTTTCCAAGAGAAATATAGATTACAAATGAAGGCAAAAGTATGTGTCTCAGAATAATGTTGCAGCATCCAATCTGGGACACTCACCAGGACTAAAGGTTTAATCATCTGAGCTTTCAGACTGGTGCCAGACTTCATCTTCACACTTCTCTCTAGCAGAGTGTCAGAAATTAAAACTATGTTTCCAAGATGAGCATAGATTATTCATCTTGAGCAGCTCATGCTAAAGAGATCACTTTAGTAGAACTGAAGAATTCTACATCAGTGATACAATACGTTCAAATTACTTTGAACTCTTCTATTCTATCCTCATTTCCCCTACTCAAAGAAACCTTCAGGAACAATTTAAGGATTATTAATGTTGAAACCAAAGAGTAAAAATCACTCCTCCACAACTTGCTGCAGGTTCTGAAGCAACAAAACAATTTCCTCAATCCCACTCTGCACTAGGACACACACATACACAAAACACAGAGGGAGAGGGAAGAGAGAGGGAGGAGAGAGGGAGGGAGGGAGAGAGAGAGAGACATGAAAGAAAAATCCAGCTGGGAACAAAATGGAGGCTGATTGGAAAGAAAGATTCTGTTTATTGGACAAAAGAACCAACACAGACACAGCATGCAGTTCTGTGACAGCTGACAAAATGGAGTTGAGAATGGGTGGGTTTTATACCTTTTTGATTCCTATGGGGTCATGTAGGCTGGTTCTAAGGGGAAATGCAAATCTTAGGTGTTTGTCAGAGTTAATCTTGTCAACCATTGGCTTGTTGCTTATCTGAAGTTTTTGTCTGACCCAGTCTTTCTGAATGGATTACCAAATCTGCATTTCTAAAAGCTGCCCTCCTCAGTTCCTGCTTGGGGCAGGGAGACTGGGGCTGGTCTTTGCCTCCCTTAATGTTTTTTTCCCATTTCTCCTTTAATGGAAATATTCTATCCCAGGGGTGTCAAACTCAAGGCCCACGGGGCAGATCTGGCCGATGGGGTGCTTAGATCTGTCTCACGGGGCCACCCTGGAAACAGCAAAGGACATGCCCACTCTGCCTCTGCCAGTGACAACAGAGCTCAGGAGGGGTGCATGCCTTCCGCTGAGCTCTGTTTTTACTGGCAGAGGGCTGCAGGAGGCTGTAATGCTCAAAAATGGGGCCCAGGGGGCAATGCATGGTGCCCCTTGGGCTCTATTTTCATTGGCAGAGGGCTACTAAAACAAACTAAAAGCAAAACAAAAGGAGAAATGTTTCTCCATTTGCATTTGAGCATGCAAAAAGAAACGGGAAAAACAGATGACAAAGAAAAAGAAGGAAAGATGAATAGAGAGCAAGGAAGGAAATATAAGGAAAGAAGAGAAGGCAGAAGAAAGGAAAATGAAGAGGGAAGAAAAAAGAAGAAAAGGAAGGAAGGAAGATTATAATGAGAAGGAGGGAGAGTCTGAGGGAAGTCCTGCCTTAGCGCTTGGGGACCACAGATGCCCCGGATACGAGTGACATCAAGTTGGCGATGCTCATTTTGCCCACACCACTCCTGCCCCCTCCCCCCTGAGGTCAAACACAACCCTGACACAGCCCTCAATGAAATCAAATTTGATACTTCTGTTTCATCCTACCTTTTTAATATTACCCAAATATTTCATTCTCTAGGAGGGTGCATGGGTGCTGACTTTGTACGAGAGAGAGAGAGAGAGAGAGAGAGAGAGAGAGAATATGCTAGTTAGCATGCTGTTCCCTTCCTGCTGAAAAGGCAGACAATCTAACAAAAGATTAATCAATTGCAATCCTTCTTTGGTGGTGGGGGGGGGAGGCTACCAAGCCCACAAAATGGAAATATGTCATGCTAGCCTTTCCAATATAAGATTAGGAATGAAGAACAAGGAAAAAGAACCCATTGTCTCTTAAAGAATCATACAAAATTAGACTTTTGTTTATGTTACAGCTGAGCAGGAAATAAATTAACTTACACTGTCTTCCTGCTTTCAAATGAGCAGAAACACTTCCTAGGAAATTATTTTAAATTTATAACATGTCCAGTGTGGTGTCAAGTGCTAATTATTGTACTTCTGGGTCAATTTTGAGTCAGCAAACTACTGAAATGGAGTTTCCTGTCCATATAGTGTGAAGCTTTTATTTCCTTTGATTAAACTCTGTGTGAGACCAACATATCCCGCCATGGGACATAACCTCTGAGTGGCACTGTTTCTCTGCATTTAAAATATGTTCTCCCACATATCATAGAGGTTTCTTTGTTCAAGAGGGAGTCACTTCATTGCCAGAAAAAAAAAGAAAAAAAATTAAGCTCCTCCAGCTCAGACTTCTTAAGTCTTTTTGAGCTTTTGCGAGCATTAAAGCAAGTCTCATACTGATAACAAAGGTTAAGGCAATCATCTCTTTTCCTTTTCAGATAAGGACTTGAAACCTGCAGTTGCAATCTTTTTTTTCTGTGCCACACAGAGAGGGGATTTCTGTTGCCTGCAATTTTTCTTAGTTTAAACTGCATTTATCAAATGGCAACATATGTATATTGTAGGGAAACAAATGTTTGTGGTTTTTTGAAGAATGGTTAGGCTTCCTTTTATTTTGATATTGGTGCCTGAGAGCAGAAATACTAGCTTCTCATTTTCTTGTTTCATTTCTCATAAGGGAAGTTAAATCATCTTCATTGGCCTTGCATTGTCGAATAAGAAGTTCTCTAATTGTATTCTTTCATCACCTGTAGAGGAAAAAAGAATGTTAGAAGCAACATTCTGCCTTTTGACAATTGTCATGAGCCTAAGAGCACCCCACATGGGACAATCCTGCATCAGTTTAGAAAATACTGAAGAAAACGTTTGCTATACAGATTTAGCAAATCTGTTCGCCCTGGAAACCATTGGGAAAGCTGTGGGATGGCCAAGGTTTTTATTTTTGGTCTTCATAAACTAATACCTGACAGGTGAGAGAAAATGTTGTTGTTGCTATTCCTGCTGCTTAGACAAATAAAATATTGATAATTTTGAATGCATTGGGAGCATGGAGGATATTTCTAATGTTGTGAAGTTTGTACATTTGGGGGAATTTTTTAAAAATAATTTCTCTCTCCACTGAAAGATGACCGGAGGGAGCTGATTACAGTAAAACACAGTGAAATATAATTCTAACATTGCTACATGAACCAGCAAGATAAAATAGCAAAACAAGCTGTTTAATCCACATATTAAAATAGGAGCTTAGAATATTTTGACATAGATGGCCCCTTTGACCCATTTTTCAAACTAGCAGTCCTCTCTGTTCAAAATGAGGTACTACTACCAATCTATAAAGCCTTAATAAGACCACACCTAGAGTACTGCATCCAGTTGTGGTTACCACATTATAAAAAAGATGTTGAGACTCTAGAAAAAAATACAGAGAAGAGCAACCAGGATGATTAAGGGACTGGAGACTAAGGCATATGAAGAACGGATACAGGAACTGGGCTTGGCTAGTCTAGTGAAGAGAAGAGAAGGACCGGGGGAGACATGATAGCAGTCTTCCAATATTTGAGGGGCTGCCACAGAGGGGAAGGGTCAAGCTATTTTCTAAAGCGCTTGTAGGCCAGACAAGGAATAATGGATGGAAACTGAACAAGGAGAGATTTAACCTGGAAATAAGGAGAAACTTTCTGACAGTGAGAACAATCAAGCAATGGAACAGCTTGCCCTTGGAAGTTGCGGGAGCACCATCACTTGAGACCTTCAAGAAGAGATTGGACTGCCATTTGTCAGAAATGGTGTAGGGTCTCCGGCTTGGGTGGGGGGTTGGACTAGATGACCTATAAGGTCCCTTCCAACTCTTGATTATCTGTTATCTTTTAAAATGTGGACTTTGCTGTCTTCAAAAGAGTGGCCTTTGTCTTTTAAATGCAGATGAACTGCTGAATCTTGTCCCATTGGTTTGTTCTCCTATGTTGTGCCATGTTTTATGGTTGTTTTATTTTCCCAATGTACAGATCTACATATGTTTCACTACACTGTACTGCATATACCATGTTGCTTAGTTTGTGTCTGGGTGTTTTATACTTGGGGTGGACAAGCTTCTGCCTTAGTGTATTCTTGGGTTTAAAATGTGCACGTATGTTGTATTGCTGAAGATCATTCTGAGGTTTTCAGATATTTCTGCAATATATGGAATGACAACATTGCTTCATTTATTGTTCTCTTCCTTATCTGGCAGATTTTGCTGTCTCTTGGCATCACTATATATTACTAAAAGTTTTTTTGGGTCCTTGTCTGCTATCACAACATCTGGTTGACTGGTAAGTACTTGTCTGTACATCTGGATCTGGAAGTCCAACAGGATCTTACCCTTGTTATTTTTCATGATATTTTGTGAAATTTTTCATTTGGACTTGGGAGGGTCTAGCCAAGTGGTGGGTTTCAATTTTTTTCCCTACTGGTTTGGACAGCTCACTTCACTTTAAATAATTATCTATTTAAAAAGTATGTTTGTAATTTGCTCAGCCATTTCAAGTTACCCACCTTACTAAGGATAGCTATATCATTTTGTGCTTCTGTATCCTTAATTCTTCGGGCAGCTCTTTTTAAAAATTGTTCTTCTGTTATGCAAGAGACAGGAAGGCCACAGATTCTTACAAAATTTGTCAGTTTAGTGTCCAGGAGATTTTTGATTGTGATTTTATCTGTTCTAGTAGATGTAACTTGTGGAGTCTATCAGTTTCCATTTCATTGACTTTGGGCCGGTAGTTATATGCTCTAATTTTGGATAATGCATGAATTGTATATATTCCCAATTCAGCTCTAACTGCTACAAGAGGTGTTCTTAGATCTACACCCAAAATACATCTCAAGTGCTGGGATTGTGTTTGTTCTAGTACTGTACAGGTGAAACTCGAAAAATTAGAATATTGTGCAAAAATTTATTTATTTCAGTAATGCAACTTAAAAGGTGAACCGCACCCATGCCGCATTGAGGCAGTATTGCTGCAAAAGGGGCCCCAAACCAAGTACTGAGTACATATGCATGCTTCTACTTTTCAGAGGTCCAATATTGTTCTATGTACAATCCTTGTATATAGGGGATTGTGTTCCGGACTAGCAGGCTCGAAAGCCTACAACTCTGATTGGCCCGCGAATAGCGGATCGTGATTGGTCATCGCAGACTGATCTGATTGGCTAGTAACGGGCTGCCGCGATTGGCCCAGCCAAGTGCGGCAAACTCAAATCGCCGTCATTGGCTGCCTAGCCGCAGCCAGCCCTATATAAGGGGCTGCTGCGGCTGGGATATTTCGCTCAGATCTGAAGTCACTAATAAAGAGCTGTTGCTGCTATCTGACTCTTGCCTCCATTCTTGGACCCATCCTCCCAGATCAAACACTGGCGACGAGGATGGGATACGGAGGCAACGAAGTCTGCTGAACACTTGCTAAGCTGAAGGAGCATGTGGCTGACAGAGCGCAACATCGGCGACATGGCGAGCAGTGCTATACCACCAGCCCCATTCGATCCAGCTAGCGAGGACTGGGACTCATATATGGACAGATTTCAAATGTTCCTAGAGTCCAACAACCTAAAGGATGCCACGCCCAGCAAGAAACGAGCCGTTTTTCTAATGCATTGCGGACCTGCCATTTTAAAAATGGCTAAAGCACTTGTGAAACCAGCTGAAGTCAAAACGATGGACTGGGATACCCTTGCTCCCATCCTTTGCAACTATTACGCCCCAGCAGTACCGACTCTCATTCGCAGGCACGAGTTTTATCAGAGGGACCAGCGTGAAGGTGAGAGCATCAGGGATTTCGTGGCTGACCTGAGAAACCTGGGCAGATTATGTGGCTTCGCTAATTTAGAAGAAGCCATGAGAGATAGAATTGTCCTTGGCCTGAGAGATCCAACTGTCCAAAGCAAGATCATGGCCAAAGGAGACATTTCACTTGCAGATTCCATAGCAGATGCCACTGCAGCTGAAGCCACTCGTAAATCAGCAGCACGAATGTGCAGAACCAGTGGGACCAACCGCCAACCCACCAACGATGCTGGGAAACCTTCAGACAAGTACACATCGGCCACCCATCACGAAGATATCGAGTCATCCTCAGACAGCGAGGAGGAAGAAGTCCACAGACTCCGGCCAGAACGTGAGCAACGAGACCAGCGGGGTTGTAAATCGAACTACCAATGTGCCGGATGCGGAGGGAACCACCCACGATCCGAATGCAGATTCCTAGACGCCATTTGTCGTTTTTGTGAAAAACGTGGACATATTGCTAAGGTATGCAGAAACAAAAGAGGTTCCAGCCCCAGATGGAGAGGGAACAGCCCGAAAAAAACCGATGGCAACCCCACCACACAGAGGGACTGCCCTAGCAACCAGTGGAAACAGTACAACAGACCCCGAAGGTTTAATGGCATGCCCAGATGAGAAGAGGCTCATCAAACCATCACCATCGGCCACGCTTCATCACTTGATACAAAGAAAATCTGTGTAGAAGTCACCATCGAAAATATACTGTGCATCATGGAAGTAGACTCCGGGTCTTCCCTATCCATGGTATCCTGGAAAAACCTCAAGCAGCTGATTCCCAACATCCGATGCCAAGACCTCAGCAGTCAGAGACTTATATTAAAAGATTACCAATGCAACTGGATTCCAGTCGTGGGTACCAGCCATTTCCAGGTCTCTTTCAAGGGACATACTGCAATACTACCACTCACCATTGTCGATAGAGACCGCCCCCTACTGGGCCTTCAATGATTCATGCCATTAGGAATCGGAATGGCTGGCGTCCATCATACCGAAGACGATGACTCGGAAGCTGCCCTCATCCACGATTTCCGAGAAGTTTTCAGCAAAAAATTAGGCAAGTACAAAGGGTCCCCTATTTCATTTAATCTTCGCCCAGACATTGCGCCCATTCACCTAAAACCACACCGAGTTCCTTTTGCTCTCAAACCCAAAATTGATGAGCAACTGGACAAATTAATTTCACAAGGTGTGTTAGAGCCCATTGACCACGCCCAATGGGAGACACCGATTGTCATCACCATAAAGCCTGACAGGTCCTTGAGAATCTGTGGAGACTACAAGGCCACCCTCAACCACGCACTGCAGCAGAGCGCCTATCCGGTACCAGTCGTCCAGCATCTCCTACATTCACTTGGGAGTGGCAGAATATTCACAAAGCTTGACCTGGCCCAAGCTTATCAACAGTTGCCAGTAGATGCCGAAACCACCGAAACCCAAACTATAGCTACACACACAGGCACGTTCAAATGTAACAGGCTCCAGTTTTGAGTCAGCATAGCACCAGGCATTTTTCAAAGCCTGATGGAGAGACTATTGCAGGGTATAAAAGGGGTCGTGCCCTATTTTGATGACGTATTAATAGCCGCCCCAATGAAAAGTCAATTAGAGAAACGCCTCGGAACAGTCCTAAAAAGGTTCAAAGATGCTGGCCTCAAGGTTAAAAAGGAAAAGTGCCAGTTATGCACAGAAAGGGTAGAATTTCTTGGCCACCTTCTTGACAAACAAGGAATTCACCCTACAGAAAAGAAATTGGCAGCCATCAAAAATGCCCCAAGACCCCAAAACAAAACAGACCTTCAAGCCTTCCTGGGACTCATTAACTTTTATAACATTTTCCTACCCCAGAAGGCGACTGTTGCTAAACCCCTTCATAGACTCCTCGATAAAAGGGCCTCCTGGATTTGGGGACAATGGGAGGAACATGCCTTCCAACAAGTAAAGGACCTTCTCACTTCTGATGCAGTGCTAATACAATATAACGAGACACTCCCATTGACTGTTACTTGTGACGCCTCACCTTTTGGGGTGGGGGCCATCCTGAGCCACGTCCTACCAAATGGTACCGAAGCACCAATTGCATTTTTCTCAAGGACTTTGTCAAAGACAGAAAGAAACTATAGCCACCTAGGTAAGGAAGCCCTTGCAATTGTATCTGCGATCAAAAGGTTCCATGAATATGTATATGGGAGGTCATTTTCTATCATCACAGATCATAAACCATTACTTGGCATCCTGGCGGAAGACAAACCTACTCCACACATTCTATCCCCTTGAATGACACGGTGATCAGAATTCTTAGCTGCCTATGACTATCAACTAAGACATCAACCTGGAAAATCCATTCCTCACGCTGATGTTTTGAGCTGCTCTCCACTACCCAAACTGCAGGATGACCCAGCTCCCACGCTACCAATACTACAAATTGAGACAATTCCCTCACACCTACTAACGGCCCAGGACATCGCCTTTGAAACCAAAAAAGACTCATCTTTGGCACGAGTTCTTGGCTGGGTGGAGAGGGGATGGCCAGAAAACGAGCCCAAGGAAACCTTTAAACCATTCAAAAACAAACAGACAGAACTTTTCTCACAAAGAGGGTGCATATTATGGGGAGACCGAGTAGTCATACCAACTAAATTACAAAAGAAACTCCTTCAAATGCTACACGATGGACACCCCAGCACTGTGCGTATGAAAGCTACGCCTGGTGGCCAGGTATGGACAAACAAATTGAAACCTGGGTCGCCTCCTGTAACAGATGTCAGGAAAACCACTCAGCCCCACCAAAAGCTCCACCAGCAGAATGGGAAACACCCAGAGGTCCCTTGTTGTGTATTCATATTGACTTTGCGGGACCTACTAAAGGACACACTTTCCTAATAACTGTAGATGCATATTCTAACTGGCTCAAGCTTAATAAAATGAAAACAACTACTACGGATGCAGTCATCAAGAAATTAAACAGACTCTTTGCAACACACGGCCTACCTGATGTCCTGGTCTCCGACAATGGCCCCCAATTTACTGCCTTAGCCTTCGAACAATACGTAGCTGAATGGGGCATCCAACACGCACTCACATCGCCAGCTCATCCCGCGGCGAATGGTAGGGCTGAATGAATGGTTCAGTTCACAAAGAAAACTCTACAAAAAATGGAACAAGGTAACATCCATGATAAAGTCACTCGGATGCTCCTTCTCCAGCACATCACACCTAACAGCATGACTAACAAGAGCCCAGCTGAACTCCTGATGGCCAGGAAACTCAGCTCACCTCTAGACCGGTTACACCCTGCTTACACCCCGGAAAAAAACCCTGGGTTCCAGCAGCAAGCACCGCGCCTTTAAGGTAGGAGACCTTGTATTTGCAAAAAACTTTTCAGGGGATCCCCTCTGGGTTCCTGCTCAAATAACTCAAGTCATGGGCCCCCGTTCCTACCGCCTACTGACCACTGATGGCAGAGTGTGGAAATGCCACATTGACCAGCTACGCTCCAGACTGACCACAAATTCCATCACTGACCTCAACCTCGACACCAGGGGGGGAGGGGAAGCCGTGAGTCCTGAAATAGAACCAACACCTGTCCCATCAGAACTAACCCCGAGATCACCACATCATAGCTTACAATACTTACCAACTGTAGTTGAACCTGGGCAAACGAACACTTCACCTAGAAGCAGCAACCAAGCAGGTTCAGCAAGCCCGGGGAGCCATAGCAGCAGCAATGAAGCTGATGACTCAATTACCAGAGGAGAGTCATAACTATGGCACCGGTTCACCGTTCCAGTTACAGCCAGCAAGCAGTGAACTTGAACACGGACAATTGGAATTACGTAAGTCAGGTAGACAGGTACAAAGACCTGCCTACCTGTGAGATTACATAACTCCGCCCCTTAAATGGAACCGAGAGGGGAGGGGTGTTCCAGACTAGCAGGCTCAAAAGCCTGCAACTCTGATTGGCCCGCGAATAGCGGATCGTGATTGGTCATCGCAGACTGATCTGATTGGCTAGTAATGGGCTGCCGCGATTGGCCCAGCCAAGTGCGGCAAACTCAAATCGCAGTCATTGGCTTCCTAACCGCAGCCAGCCCTATATAAGGGGCTGCTGCGGCTGGGATATTTCGCTCAGATCTGAAGTCACTAATAAAGAGCTGTTGTTGCTATCTGAGTCTTGCCTCCGTTCTTGGACCCATCCTCCCAGATCAAACAGATTGTATTTGCTAGGGCTTATACCCAGAAGATATGCATCAAATGGTGACAGCATTTTTCTTTTTTTTAAAGAAACAATTGATTTAGGCAAAGAGGCAAAAAAGTCAATTTTTACAACAGAACATGAACAAATACTCGATCAATTCTAAGATGAATATATTTTTCCAAAATACATTTTAAATTTCATCTTTTCTCTTTGTCTCTCCACACACACAGTATTAAGGCTATTAAACGTCTACATAAAATGGGATATATGCATGTAGTTCTATTTTTCAGATTTGTAGTTGTCAATATGAGCCCAGAACTATGTGGAGCCATCAAAATTTGAGGTGGGGGAGAGGCTCACAGACCACTCCTACCATATCACCAATTTTCCAGAAAAATCACCAAATTTTGGAACTGCTCTAATCAGTATTTTAAAACTTGAAACACAAAAAAACCCAGCAAGAAATGCTTTAATACCTGTTTCACTCCATATTTCACAAATAACAGATTACATGTTAGACCATTTTACAGCATTAAAGTATGGACTGATAGAAATAGCTGTGCCTATTTTCTTTCTTTCTTTTATGTTTATTTATTTTAAATTTATAAGGCCAAATGAATTGTATGAATCCTAAAAGAACTTGCTGATAATATAGCCATGCCTCTATCTATTAACTTTGAGAAAATCTGGAAAATGCCAGGGAATTACTACCAATCAGCCTGACATTGGTACCTGGGAAGATTTTTACCGAATATAACTAAGTAATTGATCTGCAAGGAACTTAAAAACAATTTGAACTCAGATTGAATTTGAGAAGGACAAGTATCGACACCTAACCTTATCTCATATTTTAGTAAAGTGATATACTAAGTGATATTTAGTAGAATGTAGCAATGCAGATGTAATAGACCTTTATTTCAGGAAAGCATTTGACAAAAGTATCATGTGATATACGGATATGAAGGGAAAGCCAGTTGAAAAACTGTTGAAAACCAGTTGAAAATCAGCTGTGAGGCACGGACATGCACAGTGAGGTAAGTTTGCCTGCAGTTCGTGTGCCAGCACAAATGGGTCTATGTGGCACCTGTGGCACACGTGCCATGGGTTTGCCATCATGGCCCTATACCATTTCAGACAAATGGTCATCCAATTTTTCTTAAAAACCTCAATGTTGGAGTATCCACAACTTCTAGAGCCAAGTCGTTCTAATGATTAATTGTTCTGTTCGGAAATTTCTCTTTAGTTCTAAGTTGCTTCTCTTCTTGATTAGTTTCCATATATTGTTGCATGTCTTGCCTTCAGCTACTTTGGAGAAGAGATTGACTCCCTCTTCTTTGTGGCAGCCCCTTAGATTTTGGAACAATGCTATCATGTCATCCCTAGTCTTTCTTTTCATTAAATTAGACATACCCAATTCCAGCAACCGTTCTTTGTATGTATTAGCCTCCAGTCCCCTAATCAACTATGTTGCTCTTTTCTGTATTGTTTCTAGGATCTCAACATCTTTTTTATATTGTGGTGAGTAAAACAAGATGCACTAGAAGTTAATAAGAAAATCCAAAACTATATTGATCAATTGGATAAATAGATCTTTAATTAGTTAACAAGACTTTTAACAAGGACAAATTAAAAGTTATTATTGTGCAGAATGGTATCTCATTATCTTTAACTGGGTAGCCGATGTTGTCACTGCAGGGGATGTGCACCATTTTCCAATTCTTTCACTTCTGTGAGATGGTGGAATGGCAAGATGATGAAGCCAAAATGAATGCATAAGATACTTGCTCTATGTTATTTTTATTTCTTTAGGGAACAAGAAAGATTTTGTTTTTCTTAAGGAGCAGAAATGTATTACTTATTTAGTGGTCACTATGCAAACAACAATCTCTCTGTTCCCAAGTTCTGTTTTGTTCTTTGTTTTTAATAAGTGCTGCAGATTAGAGGCGGTATTCAACCGGTTCACACCTATTTGGGCGAACAGGTAGCGGTTATTTAGTGTGGGTCACCAAACTGGTAAAGACCCCTGGCTGGCCACATCCCTGACCCAGTCGCCTGGTCACTCACTTGCCCCAGTCACTCTCCTAGCTTTCCCTACCACGTGGCAGCCATGGCACAGCTCAGGAGGATGTCTCCGGGCTGCTGTACATGCGCACTATGTGCAGCTCGCATGTGCAGCAGCCCCGGGCCATCCACCCACCTGCCTGCTCTCCTGGAGCACATTTTCTTCCTTCTCCCGGTAGACGTGCCTCTTTCAGCCCGGCCTAGCCAGCAGGTGGGTGAGTGGATGTTCCGGGGGTTCGCTTGTTGTGAAATGCCTGCAGCTGCTGTGTGCTTTTTTTTGGTACGTCTGCAGTCCAGCAGCTGCACCAAAAAAAGCATGCCCTGTTCTATTTGCTGGGCTAGGCAAGTTCAAGCAGCCAGCGCATAGAACAGGGAGGTGCTGGACCGTTGGAGAAGTGGAGCGAAGCCAGAGATCAGTAGCCACTTCTTTCACAGCACAGGAATCCTCCCTGAATGGACCAGCTGGTTGTCTCCTTCTCTGCCATACAGAACAAATAGGCAGAGAAGGGGACGACCAGCTGACTGATTCAGGGAGGATTTCTGTGCTGAAAAGGCAACTGGGGACTGAAAACGAGTCACCTTCAGCAGCCGCCCCTTTGACCAGCTGATCTCCTCCTTGGCCATACAGAACAGACAGGTGGAGAAAGAGAAGACTAGCCAGACAATTTCTTTCTTTCATTTCCCTGGACTGCTGCCACTCACGTCCTCCTTCTCCCTGGGGGGAGAAAGGAACAACACGAGGTAGTGAGGGAAGGAGGAAAGGGCAGGGGGGGGAAACTTGCCTGGCCACTGGGTTGCTTCTTTCCACTTCTTTTGTCTTCTGCTTTTGGCTGCATACAAGGAAAGCAGCAAAAGTCTTTTTCTTTCTCCCTCAAACTCCACCAGAAATGAGTCTTTGGGACCCTGCAAGGCATCCTGCTCCAAGATGCTTTGCCTGCAAAGATTCATTTCTGGCAGAGTTTGGGGGGAGAGAAAGAAAGCATCTGCTGCTTTCCTTGCATGCAACCTGAGAACAGAGCTCAAAGCAGGCTAGGAATGGGGCTGCCTTGGAGGGGGTGTGGGTGTGAGGGATCTGTGGGCGTGTGTGAGAGAGAGAAGGGGAGAGGGAGAGAGAAGGAGAATCACCAGCCCTCCAAGGGAAGTTCATCTTTCTCTCTCTCTCCCTCTCCCTCTTTCCCCCTCCTCTCTCCTTTTCCCTCCCACCAATGTCTGCAAGCCACATCAGTCAAAATTCACATTAGCGACCCCTGCTTTAAAATTCTCCAAGGATTCCCCATGGATGCTGCAAGTATTGTTTTTGCCTCATGAGTTAAAGTACCTAGAGTGAGAAGGAGTGCGGTCTGACAGAGGGGGTGGGGGAATTCACTCCAGCTTTGGGGAAATTTAAAGGAGCTGCTTCCCAAATGCTTGTCTGTTAAACTACAAAAGTGTGTGTGTGTGTGTGTGTGTGTGTGTGAGAGAGAGAGAGAGAGAGAGAGAGAGAGAAAGAAAAAATAGGAAGACAGAGAAAACTCTGTGCTCTGATTTTTAATTGTTCCATTATTTATCATGTGTTAATATTTTACACTGTTCCTACACATAGAGTGATTTTTCTGCCTTTCTTTTGCCCAGGGCTACTACATATTTTTCAGGGTTTACATGCAATGTCAATAGTGCAGAGCATAAAATACACATGTGTTTAACAAGAGTTGAAAGGGACCTTGGAGGTCTTCTAGTCCAACCCCCAGCTCAGGCAAGAAAACTGAGGATGCCAAACTCTGAGTAGAAATTCTGGGAAAGGTGTCAGAATAATACTTAGAAGAGACCTTGGGGTGAATTCTATACCATTTCAGAGAAATGGCTGTCCAATCTTTTCTTAAAAACTTCCAGGGATTGAGCACCCAGGACTTCTGGAGACAGGCAGTTCCACTGGTTAATAGTTCTCACTGTCAGGAAGTTTCTCCTTAGTTTTAGGCTGCTTCTCTCTGTTCAGTTTCCATCCATTGCTTCTTGTTTGCATTCTGCGTCTTTGGAAAAATACATTGTCCCCCTTTCTTTGTGGCAGCCCCTTAAAAGCCCATTGTCTATCACACTCTTGAGTAAAGCATGTGAGCCATTTCTTCCTTTTAGTGCTCCATGAAAGTACATCTATAGTATGCAGATAATAAAGTCAAAAAAGGTGAATAACATTTTTACAGAACTATAGATAAGTTGAGCTGGGTGACAAGGAATGGCTGGGAGGGGAGGGGCCAGGTGAGGCACCCCTTGATGTGAGTGACATTGAGTTGGCCATGCCCACCCCATCACATGACCACCAAGCACGCCCACCCAGTCACATGACCACTAAGCCACACCCACCAAATAAGCCACGCCCACAGAACCGGTAGTAAAAAAAATTGAATTCTACCACTGCTGCAGATTTATCATAGTATAAAGCTCAGAGCATTCTAAAACTTGGATAATCAGAACAGTTCTTCACTTCTGACCATGAAGACTTGGGTAATGAAAGAGCTAGCTTTGGAAGTGCCCTAAGGCCTATTGTCAAATAAAATACTTGTAGAACTGCAACAGAAATAAGGGCAAAAACTTCTGGATTACTGTTTAAATAATCCCAGTTTTTCACTTTAGGAAATGTTTTTCAAGGTATTCTTACTGATTTTTGCTTCTGGTGAGTCTCTGATAGTTTATCATTTCAAGGCCTTCTAACCCTGAGAGATTTTTCATTGTTGTTGTTGAGAGGTCCATAAAATGCCATTAGAAAAGAGAAGAGGGGGAAGACCCTCTATGGATTAAAGCAGCATTATGTTTTTCTAGTTTCATTCCACCCCCACCCCCACCCCACAAGTGCTGGGGGAATAAAGCTGCAAACAGAAAACTGAAGTAAAGAAAACAAATCTTGCCTATAGAAAAATAAGTAATTTTTTATGTATTGCCCAAAATGCCTGCTTGGTAGTTAACAGTCTTGATACAGAGAAAACTTACAGTGAATCACCTTCACCGGTGATAAAATGGACATTGCATGCAACCTTTCTATTGAAAAAAAGGCAGAGCAGGATTCTATGGAATTATCTTCATTCTATTCCATTTTTTGAACAGTGTTCAAGTAATTTATAAAAAAATGCTAGTAGTAAATGAAGATTTCAGTGCTATGACACACATTTCAATTTCATTTTCTCCAAGGACACAGGAAATAAATAACTTTCCAGTTGTGGGTCAGATAACTTTCTGTATGTGCTCTTTATTTATAAATGGAAATAGAGAAACCAGTATTTTCAAAGACAATAGTGACAGTTCTAGCAGCTAGAAGCTAAAAGGGTCTAATGATATAGCACAAAAAAGCCAGATTTTATCATGCAGTAATACAGGGTGAATATTTCTTTCTATTGCTGCTATTTAGTTTCTTTAAAGACATTGATTTATTCTGAGCTTAAAAAGAAAAGAAAAGCCAGCATTATTTTAATGATATAAGATAACTCAATGTCAAGCAATCAAGCACACACATATGCACAAGTGGTCCTTAAACAACATCCAAATGTCAGATTGAAGTAGGTTGTTAGAGGATTCCTACTTTCTTTGAAATAATATGATTCTTTTTCAAAATGGTCTGCAGAGTTGTACTGAAGCTTTAGATGCCTTAGTTTTCCTAAGAGTTTGATAAAGCACCTATACATATATATTTTAGAGCAGTCCTAGGTTAGAATCAACATAATCACTGACTGTTTGCAAGCCTGGATTATAGACAGTGTCTACTAGGTGAAAATTCAATTTAAATTCCACAGATATTTGCATGAACTTACTAATGTTAGATGAATATCAGTCATTGTTATTGTTTAATGTTTCTTAAATATTTCTTGTTAATTCATTAGAAATTTTCTAATTGTAAATTCTTTTCCATTTGAAATATCCATCCACCCATCCTCAATATCACCTGTTTTGCTTTCAGAACCATGCAGGAATCCTCTTGTGAGCAGTTTCTACTATAACATTCATAGGAAACAAAACTAAAATGGCCCAAAGCCTGTTGTTTCTTCTTCAATCATTTGGTTTCTGCAATGTCAGTTTCTGTCAGTTAAATGACCATACTTTAGAGAAAATGTGCAATCGTACATTTCATGTTTATGCATGATAATACTTTCATGATGTTTATTCAGAAGTAAATACAGTATATAAAAGATTTCATAGGTAGTTATCTCTGAATTTCCTCAACACAGAACAATTAGCATATTTTTTCCTAAGAGACTGTTATTGTCATTTGTTAATCTATTTGGAGCTCTGTCTAAGTTCTAGTTCTGTTATATAAGTTTCATATATCATGCTTAAGCAAAACCAATGAACAATAGTATGGCATATTCTGAGATGCAAACAGAGCTTTAATCTAGATTAAAATCTTTATTCATTTGGTTGTGATAATATAGTTTTGTGTCTCAAAATGTACTCCTGTCCTTAGAAAAAGAATCAATCCTCTCTCATTTCGTATTGCAGTCATAGCATACATCATAAGAATAAATACCAGTGGTCCAGCTTGTGTGGCATCTTAGAGTTTATAAAGGTATGTATGTCATCAATTGAAATATTCATCAGTAGAAGATCTCAGTGCAGGCATTCTCAGAGTTAAAGCCATGAATTGTGTATTTACCATTAGTTATAGGAAATATTTAGACTGAATTCCAGGAATTTACATCTATACTCCCTTCTTCATCTGTATAAACAGTAAATAGAATATATTGCATAGTTATTCAATAATAGTGAAATAATAGAGATGCCTCTCCAATATTTCATATTATCAATACAAAGTTTTGATCTTCAAAACAAATCTGTTGAAGGTAGTTATCCAAGGATAATTCCACCCATTCATTTCTTCAGCTTTTCTGAACCTACTTGAGTGAATTCCTCAGTCTTAAACCAGTTTTTTTGTTTTTGATATTCAGTTGTCTGGAAAATGGTCATCCTTGATCACTTGGACCTGTTGTGTTAAGAAATACTATTTTCTTTTAACTCTAAAAAGATTCCTGATCTTTCCACAAGTGAGGCTCACCATTTCAGATATATGGTTTTCCTAAATTCTCACATTTTAAATGCAAGCCCCATTTGGGGCCTAGGAAGTCTCCCTGGAGCCACAGGAGAGCCAAAATGGGGCACCGGTGGAGTGGGTGCCACATACCCCCAACCCCATTTTGGGCTTAGCAAGCCTCCCTGCTTCTGACCTGGGAGTCAGAACCAGGCACCTGGGGACTCCTGTGAGAGGCGGGACAGGAAGGGGTGGCACCAGCTGGTCTTTGGAACTACTGGTTCACCGAACTGGATGTAAAATTAACATCTGGTTCAGGTGAATTGGCCCAAACCAGCTGAATTTCACCCCTGTTTAGATGTATACTTTTTAAAATCAAACTGCCACAACATCTTTTTGCAGAGATTGAGAAAACGTTCAGTTGCAGAAATCAGAAAATTTCTTCACTCATAGATAAAGCAATTGTCACATCCATATGTACCAGTGGGTTTCTGTCATGGAAAGCAAATCTTCTCTTCATGGGCATGAAGGAAAATATGAACACACAAAAGTTCCTCAAGGTTGGATTTTTCAACAATAATTCTCTTGCTAAAAAGGGTAATAAAAGCACCTACAAACAGCTTATACTTTTCTCTCTTCCCTACACTTTAGGAAAGTAGATTTTGCTATAGTCTGCTATCTGGATATAACATGTCAGATCAGGGTTAATCAACCTTAGCAACTTTAAGCCATATGGACTGCAACTCCCAAAATGGCTGGCAAATGGGCTGCAACTCCCGGAGTGGCTGGCAAATTCTGGGAGATGAAGTACACGTGTCTTAAAGTTCCTAAGATTGAGAAACCTGTTTTATATGAAACAATAAACTGAAAGGGGATTAGCATTGGGTTAGTTCTTCAATGATTTTTCTCTAAAAGAGCTTTTGAGGTGAATTTCTGGAAATGGATAAATGTGAAGACAGGAAGAACTAAAGTGAAACTCTAGGTTTTTTTTGTTTTTGTTTCTTAATATGATCATTATGTTTCTTGTAAAATGTTTCCCCTGAAGCAATATCGGAATCTATTTGGTGTTCTTTCTTGCAAAGGTATTACTTCCAGATATCAGACTTGTCTGGGTCTCTTTGATACTGAATCATTTATCTCAAGCAAATAATAAAACAATCCCATTTTTCAGTACTTCTGGGAAAACAACCAGGGCAAATGTCACTTTCATGTATTTATGAAGAAAATAATCCAAAATCACTTTTTTCTTTAGCTGCTGGTGACTTCCATCAAAAGGTGGTTAGGAAAAAACAGAGAAACCTTTGCAAAAGTTTCAATCACTTATTTAGCTGACATATACTTTTGAAGCATTTTTCTGCAGCACTCACTCAAACATAACTGAATATTTTTTTGCAAACACACTAGAAGGATATGTGGGCATTTTAGTTTAGGGTAAGGTTAGGTTAAGTCAGATTTAAATGCTGAACTAGAATTCATGTTTTTGTGATTTGTGGTGTGTGTGTGTGTTTGTGTGTGCGCGTGCACGCACTTGTTCCTTTGAGCTAGTGTTGACTCCAGACAGCATCTGGACAAGTCCCTGCCCTTTTCTTAGCAAGATTTTCAGAAGTGCGTTTTTCCTGGGGCTGAGAGAGAGTGACTGGGCCATGGATACCCAGCTGGCTCTGGATCTTAGATAGCATTAGAAGTTATAGTCTCCTGGTTTCTAACCTGATGCCTTACCCACTATACCAAACTGGTTCTCACATTTTTGTGATTAGAGCTAATTAATGGATTATGATTTCTAGTAGTATTAAGAGCTAATCACTGAACCATTCCAGGTAGCATTTTGAGTAGCGTTATGATGGCGAAAAGAAAATTAGATTTTGGATGGTAGAAGCAACAATTAGAATGAGAAAGCTGGCCACTGGAAGAAATGTGAGAAATTTTAAGGAAGCAAAAATACAACACAGTATTTCACAAGTGATTCCTTAGTTTTAAATATAGGAGGTTTGAAATTAATTATAACATTCTGGCATATTAAGTGATTTGAATTTCCTTCAGTCTACCAACTTGTTGAAGATAAACATCATTATTCAAATTTCTTGCAGGAAAAAGTAAAAACCTTTTCATATATTTTCCCCATCTTTAAACATTGTTTCTTACAAAATTATGTAATACGTGTTCTGAATAAGTACTCTGAATACTGATTGAATTTTTTCTATCATCTGTAGTATTACTATATGCAAATGAATTACATTGTTTTAATGTACCATTCCTAATATGTAACATTTCTAATATGTTTTAATGTAACATTCCTAATATCCATTCATCTGAGTGGTCCACTATATTATCTGTCTTTTTTATATACTTGACATTAAAATAATATATGTGTTATGTACTTTGTTTCTTGCATTTTGCAAATATAAATATGTTCATTATGATGTACTATATCTCCCTCTCCAAAATCCAGGTATAACATCATAGGTGTTGCCCTAGTTGCAACAAAACAGATAGATCAGCTGTTAACAAAATAATTTGACACTTCTGAAGGTAGCAAAAATGTACATATAATAGAAAGAAAACAGTGATTTCATCTACATGAACAAATTGGTAACTTACAGCTTTTAGTATTAATGGTAGATACACCAAATTGTCCAAACATTTCAGGAACCCATTTTCTAATTTGTTAATTCCAAGATAATTTTACAATGGATTAATTCTAATACATGGATCTTTCCAGATATGACAATGCAATCCTCCCCATTACACATTTAGCAATATGGACTAATAAAAAAATAGACACTGTAGAGATTAGTTTGCAAGGAGTTATAATTTATCTCAGTATAGTATGTGAGGATTTGGGAATATATTGAATTTTTCAAATCGTAATTCAATCTGATATATGCCTATATATACCTTAGGTCACTGAGAAGACAGAAACTGTTTTCAACTTTTTCTTTTTCATGCCCTGTTTTGAGCTGAGATTCTTATAGATTATTTTTTACACTTTTTCATCAAAGCACAAACTGTTATTTACGCCTGTACAAAAATAAAGTTTTTTATATATTAAAAGTGTGTTTGCTATGCCTAAACAATTAATTCATTTAATTTTTAAATGTACAATAAATCCTGCATTTATGCTAATTTATGTTCAACAACTTTAATAGTAACACACACAAGGTAATGAAGTCCTACACACACACACACACACACACATTGTTGGCAGAAAAAACAGTTCTTTTTTGTGCTTGTTTCCAAATTGGGAAAGAAAATGCTAGATGGCACTTGTACAGAATCCAGTTTATATTTATTTCAAAGCACTTAAGCAAACAGGTTTGGATGGTATCACCTTAGGAATTTATGAAAATTAGGAAAAATTTCCCTTAGAAAAAAGCAACTCTGAGGCTCAGGACCACTGTCAAATATCCTCCCCCTTTATACTTTACTTTTTATCTCTTTAGGATGTACACAACACTTAAGCACAAACCATACTTGCTTGGGAATGTCTTCTTTCTGAGTGACTACTTACTTCTTCATCTTACAATTGCTTAAACGAATTTCCTTCAAATGATCTTTCTACTCCTATTCTAAAATGGCATTGCTTTTGTTAAATATTCTAAGAACACATGCACACATACAGCTTGTTGCAATGTTTTGAAAATAAATGGCATAAGAGGATCTGGAGTAAAGCATCAATACAAGCATTAAGAACATTCAGCTGAATCCATGTGAAACACATTTTAAAGTCAATTAATAAGTCAATGATTTGTACAATAAAAACATTGGAAGGAATATCCATCTGGTTCAGGTCCAAACTGGGAAAAAGATGCTGGAAACAACATGGAGGCTAATTGGAAAAGAAGTTTAATGATGAACAGAACCAACAACAGTCCTGGGTTAACTGACCAATTGGTTTGATGAATACAGTACATGGTGGTTTTTCTATAGGTTTTAGAATGCTGTTAGGGAGGTTGTGAAATGTAGTGATCTCTGTATCTTCTGGTAAATGGTAGTGGGTTAATCCTATTATGTCCAGAAGGACCATATCCTGTTTTTAATCCAATCACTCTGAAGCCGAATGTATTTTGTTTTGTAGATAGGCTGGCCCAATCTTTCTTAATGGGAAAAAAATATTTGCTGGGGCGGGGGTGGGTGGGGCGTTTTCTATTAAGAAAGACTAAGTCTGCTTTCTGTCTTTAAGAGCATGTTTCTCCATTTCTCCCTTTGGGGAAATATAATATTCTGCCCTTTTAATACTTCCCAAAATATTTGATTCTTCTAGGAGGGAGACTTCCCACAAAAACATCAATATCTGCCATTATAAATTGATTAGAGATGGATTATTCAATTTTGGTTTTTGAAAGGCTTGGTTGCATAAGATGATAATTAGATAATGATAAAGTATGTATGAATCAAACGCAATTCACTTCAAAACTGAGAGTCAACATTTGAATGCAACAAAATGGAATATTAATTTGAGATTCAAGATTCAGTGTAGTGCAAAGTTTAGTCTAAATGTTTAAAATAGAATAACAGTCCCTGTGATTGCTTCTATCTTTTTTTAAAGAAAAAAAATAACTACCAAATTTTAACCAGATGCCTTCATGGATTTTAACTAGATTACACTTTTACACCTTCCACCAGGAGTATGATAATGACTACTATGATACGACAACATAGCAATTTTACACAGAATCTATTGAGAATTGCACTGTCAAAGTAATTACTCCAACTTAGAATAGAATATAATAGAATATAATAGAATTCTTTTTATTGGCCAAGTGTGACTGGACACACAAGGAATTTGTCTTGGTGCAAATGCTCTCTGTATACATAAAAGAAAAGATAACATTCGTCGAGAGTCAAGAATCATAAGGTACACACTTAATAATAGTCATAGGGTACAATAAGCAATCAAATCATAACAGGAAACAGTCCATGTAAAGGATACAAGCAACAAAGTTACAGTCCTACAATCACAAGTGGGAGGGGATGAGCTATAAGGAGCGATGAGAAGATTAACAGTAATAGTAGTGCAGACTTTGTAAATAGTTGGACAGTGTTGAGGGAATTGTTTGTTTAGCAGAGTGATGGCGTTCAGGAAAAAACTGTCCTTGTGTCTAGTTGTTCTGGTGTGCAGGGCTCTATAGCGTCGTTTTGAGGGAAGGAGTTGAAACAGTTTATGTCCAGGATGTGAGGGGTCTGTAGATATTTTCACAGCCCTCTTTTTGACTCATGCAATATACAGATCCTCGATTGAAGACAGGTTGGTAGTAATTGTTTTTTTCTGCAGTCCTACTTATCCTCTGAAGTCTGTTTCTGTCCTGTTGGGTTGCAGAACCAAATCAGACAGTTATAGAGGTGCAGATGACAGACTCAAAAAAAGACTTAAAAAAAAAGAAAACTTGTTCAAAAGTTGCTCTTTGAAAAAGTAATATTTAAATATGTAGTCTATCACTCCTATCGCTTTCATTTTTGATCTGTAAGGCTTTTTCAAATGGACAGAATAGCCTCTTATGTAGATGTATTATGTGAGGCTCATAAATAGTGTACTCTTAACTCTGAATCTGTTTAATGTAACCACTGAATTGTCAAACATTTTTCTATAGGTTCCAAGCATTGGAAGATATCCAATCCTTTTATTTTTTTTAATTAAAAAGTAGTGAAATGTAGTAAACATCTAAACAACACGTGACCCATTGGATCATCCTTCTTTCCACATATAATATGGGAGCTCTACTGGTGCAGTGGTTAGAATGCAGTATTGCAGGCAAACTCTCCCTACAGTCTGGAATTTGATCCTGACAGGATCGTGGTTGACTCAGCCTTCCATCCTTCTGAGGTCAGTAAAAGGAAAACCTCAATTATTGGGGGCAATATGTTGACATCGTAAACCACTCAGGAAGTGCTGTAAAAGCACTATAGAATGGCATATAAGTCTAAATGCTATTGCTAGGATAACATCATTTCCCATCACCTCACAACCCTCAGCAGAATCGCAGGGAAGCCTCCTCCTTACCTCTAATTGACTTTCAGAACTGTCAGCCACTTTACTGGAGGGAGGGAGAAGAAAAGGAGCCTTGGAACATAAGGAGCAGAGATATAGTTTTCACCACTCTCCATCCTGACATGTCTCCAAGGACCTATTCTTTCAGAGAGGAAGGAGGCTCACCCATTGACCCTTAATGCCAGCCCATCAGCCGTACCTTGTCTTCCTTCCTCATCCTTCTCTCACCAAGGACCATTATTAAGAGATTCCAGGTTTCAACCAATCACCTCTTTCTCATTGAGCCTTGCCATCAGCCAATTTGACACAGGGACTAGAGGGAGATGGGAAAGAAGATGGGGATACTCCTATCTTCCCTTGCATCATACCAGCAATGGATTTATGGGGAGTGTAGTTGGGAATCAAGATCACAGGGCTATGCCTAACAATGGCAAGACTATGGTGGCTACAACTATACAAATACAACTGGTTTGAAGAAATTTGAATTTTCACTTGCATGGGTGGTGGTGGTAATGGATTCCAGATTTTGGATGCATTTTTTAAGTTAGCCCATTTGAAGTGCATTGTTGTCCTATGTGCACTATTTCACCTTATTAAAGATTCCAAACACAGCAGTTTTAATAGTATATAGATAGACAACACCAAAAAAGAATCAGTGAATATATGTAAAAATAAATAATTACATGCATTTCAATGATTTAAATATGGTGGGCATAAAAAAGAAAAATCAACTAATAAAAATGAAAATAATAAATTAAACCTCCATATAGTATTAATATCTTATACTTATCACTAAGTCTTGAGCATAGAGAAGCACAATGCTATAGCTGATTTTACTTTACATTTTCTGTCAACTTGGGATTAAACATAAAGATTCAATACAAAGATATGATTTAATCAAACTTCCTTTGAATCAAATCAACTCTTCAAAATCCAGCCTTAACAATTATTTCAAAGGTTCTTTTTCGAAGGGCAACTGGGCAGTTTTTCCCTTGAGGAAGAGGGAAATCCTTCACTTCTCATCCAAAAAGCTTCATCAGTTGCATGGAGATGGGGGCAATGGAAAGATAGATACCTTTGAGATAGCTATGACCTGAATGACTGAGAATCTCCACAGACAATTTAACAATTACTTTCCATCCATACAAGAATAACTTAAAATATGATGACCAATCATTCCACTGTGTTGAAAGTAAATTTGATGATGGGGGTAATTTACATATGTTTTAGATTAGCTTTCTCCTTTTTGGTTTTCACAGGGTGGTTAGACTTTTCAGTACATAATATAGTCCATGTAGAAATATATACTATAGCTCTAAAGCTGGAATTATTAATAGCTAGAGTAAAAGTAGAGGTTGAGAGTAGGAATCAATTTTAACTTCTGATTTCACCCACTAATTAAACAATTCTTAAGAGAGAAAACAATGCTGATAGGGCCTCATTCATTTAAAAATAGCTCTTTGTTTAGTTGTTCTCACCTTGTCCATAAAACTTGAAATTAAGTGTTCCACACTGTATAATTGTGCAATCAGGAGATTTAATTACATTCACTGAAGTAAAACTAAACATAAAACATTGGTATCCAGTTATGCAAAGACTACTCAGGAAAGTAATTCAGGTAAGTATTGAATTGCACACATTATAGGCTTTGATGGGTTTCAGTTAGCTTTCTTAGCTAGTTGTAATGTGAATTATCTTGGATATGTGTACAATTAGGAAAATGATACCGTATTATCTATTCTATGCTATTAATATATATTATATCAATTGGTTTTTATTAAGAAAAGTAGATAAACTCCCCATGAAAACTGGCTGGATGACTTTGAGCCAGTGATTCTCTCTCAACCTAACTTACCTCAGATGGTTGTTGTTGTGGGGAAAATAGGAGAAAGAAGGTGTACCAGATGTGTTCTCTGCTTTGAGTTATTTCTAAAAACAATAAATTCGGGATAGAAATAAACAAACAAACAAACAAATAAATAAATAAAATGTTTTTATTATACTCTTGTGGACTTTTATCATGTAAGAGAATGAAAGGAATTATGTAGTCTGTGCTTTTAAGGATTAGGGTGAGAAACCTCAGCCTTTGAGTTCCATGGACTCCTTAAAGGCTTCCTGGATTACTTGCTTGTTGTATATTTCTTTGAAACTGAATTGGTGAAACCACCATTGCTGTGATGATGCTAAAGAAGGAATGTGAGGTTTACAGTCCAAATCCTCAGTGCAATCAATTTCCAGGAACAGTGAATTGTTTGTTGGATGGTCAGATGTGAAATTCTACCGAGAAAAGGTACATGTGGAAGGTCACCTTGCTGAACAGAGGAACAGTAACAAGTAACAGCGGAAGGTCACCTTCCTCTGTTACTTTAGAGAAAAGTCTACTCAAGACTGACTGCTTCCTTTTTAGTAGAAACAGAAACCTTCTGTATTTTAGAAAAAAAATGCACATCCATGCTTGTATGTAAGCATGGATGTTCAATCTTCACACCAGTCTTGTGGTTTTGGCAGTACAAGAAGCATATCTACATATGTACTTTGTTATGTTGAATGTAAATATTTGTGCACACACCGACACAGGGGGAAAAACATCACCACCATATATAACTTCTCTTTTCCCTAGGGGGAAAATGTGCAGGAATGTCAGTGGCAATGTCACAAGAAAAATTCACTCAATCTGTTTTATTCCCACATAGGGCAGAGTGATTATTTCTGCACTGCTAGACTAATAGAGAAGGATGTTGAGCAAAGCAAACATAAAACTCCTGACCTACAAATTGCTCACTTTTAAATCTTTTCTTGCTAAACCTATAAAGCATGCAAGTCAGAGAAAAAGGGAAAAACAAAAAGCAGAAGTAGTTTATTATCAGCCTAAGTACTAATACTAATACTTAACACTAATTAATAATAAATTAAGTAATTCATATTTACATTACTATATCTTGGATGTAGTTATCCAAAATGGCTGTTGGGCAGGAGAGAAAAGATTAGCAGAATATGGTCAAAATAGTCAAAGTGGTAGCCATGATAGTTCAGATGCATCTATTCACACATTATTTATTTTATTCAATTTTGATGCTGTCCAACTTTAGCCAGTTCTTGGTGGCTCAGAAGAACACAAAAAGCAATATAAAAATCTGGACAAAATACAGTTAATCAGACTGAGAAAATTACCAAAATAAAAACAAATTTCAAAATAATTGCAAGATGGCAATTCTTATATATATCTTGCAAGATTACCATCTTGCAATAAATATATATAATTGCCTGCATACATAAATGGTGGATATTCCACTATTTATTTGGGCTAGAATACTGGGTTACAGAATAAGGCAAAGTATTGAAATCATACCGTACAGTTAGTTATTCATAATATAGTTAAGACCTTTTAATGAGATTTGAGTTCAAATCCAGCTACATATCTCACTGTATATTTTCTTTAAAGGTAATTCCCATTTTCAATGACATGTTTGTTTTTCTACTTATCCTTGATAACAATATTACTCTACTTAAATGAGCATGCTTTTTATATACACAATGTACACTTATTTTAAACCTATTAAACTTATTTTATACCTATTCATTTCAAAAGGCATGCATCTTTTTTTTATCACTATATCTAACTTTTTGAAAAATAATTTTTTAAAAAGGAAAGACTAACGACTATAAGTTTAATAAAATGAAATGTTATTTCATTACATAAATTGCTGTATCCATATATTCATACTACCTGATGATTGGAATAACATATAAACATTCTCTTAAATCAATCATTCATGAAATAATTAGGAATATAAGCAGAATTTTAATGGTAATGCCTTCTTTGAATTTCATACTTTTTTGCAGCTCAGCAATTATTTTAAACATCAATATTTAGAATTTGCCAATATTCTTGAGTTCAATTTAATCAGGAGAAATTGATTAACAGTGCAACTCCATGCATATTTAATCTCAATACACAAGGAATAGTAAGAAACTGAACGCTACTGATATACTTCCTCATAAGCTGGTAGTACACAATTCCCCTCACATAGAATAATTTGTGTATAGAGTTAGGCCCTGGTTAGATAGTCATGTACACAAAGAGAATTCTAGTTTCAGTATGAAAGTTTAGATTTTTTGTGTGAGTAATAATTTATAGATCAGATTTTTTTTATTTTGTGTTTTGCTTTCCGTATACTTAATTCCAAAACTGAAGGATAGTAATGCTGATGTAGCAGTTCAAAAATATTCAATTTGGAAGTGGAAAGTAGAAAAATAACTTGTGATAATTTTGAGATACCTTCAACAGGGACAGGCAAAGTATGATCCTCCAGATTTTTTAAAAAAATCCACTGTGCCTCTTCAGCATAAGAACAGGTGAGAGATGACAGTGGTTTCAGTTCAAGAACTTTGGGAAGATCAAATTTTACCAATTTGTGCTTTAAAGGGTTAGGTGTCATTTTGCCAATATGGATGTGTAAATAACCAGTCATCATAATCATCATGTGCCATGGCACATGGCTGAACTTCAGAGTACTGAGAAACAGGAATATTTTAATATATATTTCAGCCATAAATACTACTAATGTCTACCACAAAAAAAGATATTATTTATTAACTTTGACTTTTTAAAGAAATAAACAAAGTATTGGGAAAACAATAAAGGCCTGTCCTTTGTATTACCATCTTCACAGTTGTATTGTAAACAAAGTATTCCTGACTAGCATTGAGGCTGTTTTTTCTTTGTTTTGCATGTGAAAAATCAGATAGTTTTGGTCCTTTTGTCTCTCATTTTCAGGAATACATAATTTTTTTTTGCCCTTATTAATTGAAGCCAAACATACGTGGCCACAATTTCTCTTTGCAGAGAAAAATCACAAGACAACCTCCTTTAGGATTGCCTTGGAGCCTAAACCTGTAGTGTCCAACTGATGCCAGATCTTTTGATGAAATATTTGAGTCAAAGAGTCCCATGGTATCTGGACTATAAGAGTTAGCAAATATTATTCAATACAATTTGATATAACATGACATGTATATACTGATTTACATTTCCTTTGCTTTTTAATAGTGGTCTTAAACCCTTCTAGTAACAACTGTGGTACTTAGCTCTCACTGTAAAAAAAATTAAAATGGTATTTCCAACTGAGTCTTTTGATTTGATGTTTCTCTTTTCTTTTTCTAACCTCTATTTCACTGATTTTAGTTTCGACCAATTTACATCTTCTTTGTACATCTAAATACGTAATGGTTATTTTCATCAATTCTTATACATCTGAGTGTATCAGGAATCTAATTTACATCAAGTGTTGGTTGATTGTCTATTTGGAAATAATAAGAAATGATAGTCAGAGAATAATAAACCTTAGCTGGTGGTTATGTCATAAAGAAAACTACTTAGAGTTTCAAGCAGTATGAAACAAAGCACCTATTGGACAGAATAGGATAAAATGTAGAACATTATGGCCTGAAGTACTGTACACTACATATGAAGTTGCTGCTCAGTTGTGAGTAATGTAACACAATCGGAATGAGTATAGGTATATAACATACCATTAGTCTCAGTTGGATATGACATTAAGCATATCAAACATGATTATACAATGAATATTTACATATACCTGGCCACTTTAAAATACATCATTATATACACGAGAATTTCTTTAAAGTCTGGTTCCTCTTTTGTTAGAAGATCTAAGACAAATTCTCTTTTATCAGCAGAATGAGAACTGATAGGAAAAAAAGATAAGTTTTCTGCTGATATTAGTTTAAAAAACATCAAAGAAGGAATGGAAGAAGGCAATTTAAGAATAAATGAAGACTGGGATTAGGAAGAGAAGATATTGGATAGAAGAAGCAGGAGGGGAAAATAAGGATAAAATGTGGTAGAATCAAAGTGAATTACCACTAGCTTTTTGCAGCCTCAACTAATATTGGAAATCTTTCAGTTCCCTTAGTGATATTCTGCATACTGAACAACAAATTCAATGACTTTGAACATTATGATGTGAGAGCTTGCAGAAATATATTATATTGTCTATTTTATTTACTAGTCCTCATTTTTATTTGCCAGAAAATAGTTTAAGTGGTTGTTTTTTCAAGAAATGCCAGAAATGATTACAGTAAAAGGGAAATGAATTTCTCCAATTATACTGATGTGATTTATTTCCTGTTTTTGCTTTGATATTCATCTGATGATGATGATGATGATTTCATAACAACTGAAAAAATCGCTATTGAGATAACAAATGCAATAGGAGGAATGAATATCAAAACAATAAAATAATTGAGAAATGCAGAATAAGATATATCAATAACACAATTCACTATGATTATCAGCAACACACAAATCAGTTCCTGGACTACCAGCTGTGGGTATATACAAAAATGGCTTTCAAACTACCTCTGATTATATACTTGAGCCAATTCTTCTCTACATGATGTTCCTGTTATTTAGACTCTGATCTCTCTTTTTTTAAATACACTTCGTAGAGTGAATTATAAATTATACTAGCTGAATAAAAATGTCTCTGTAACTATTTTGATTATATACTTGAAACCAAATTCTTCTCTACATGATGTTCCTATTATTTTTACTCGGATTCTCTCTTTCTTTCTCTCTCTCTTCATCTCCTTCCCTCTTTAAACTTTGTAGCATGAATAAATGAATTGTACTAGCTGGCTGAGAATTTACCAGTTAGATATTACAACATCTTGGTTCATCACATTGAACCAAAGATACCTACAAATTTTCAGGAAGAATGAAATTATCATCTTAGCCAGCAGATACTAATAATATATTTATGACCTTCTATGGACAACAAAAAGTGTGCCTTCTTGGGATAGGCCTGCTCTTTCCATCTCCAGTAACTATTTTCCCAATCTGTGTTATACAGGACAATTTTAAATGCCAGTCCAAGCTAGTTGTTACTAGATATCTTACCAAATGTCTGGAACTAGAACTGATGTTAATTTCAGTTGATGTTTCTAAAACAGTCTTATTACTAACTATGCTAACTTTTTGAACCACAAAATGTTAAAGAGAGTAACTGTGCCAACAAGCTATGACTTGAAGGGTTCAAGGATTAAATTGCAGAAAACTAAAGCAACTATAAGAAGACATGTGATGCAAGACACTGTAAACATGAAGTGGAAAATATTCTCAACATTTTAAGAAGAAAAAAGACATCCAAGTGGCTTTTAGAATTGAGTATCAAGCTTACTAATGAAAGACAGAAAAATTCTTGGTTACATTTAGGTTGGTGCAGGGTTTCAGATAAAAAGGCAAACAGGTGCATTGATCGATAAGTGGGATGCTTAAAACAAGCATTGGTTTGTCCAGGATTATGCAGCAGATGCACAGAGCATCTGTGTGATCCCAGGAAAAAGATTAATTACTTTAAAAAGCTGCATAGAAATATACTAAGTGCCTTCAGGCCTAAGACACTCTCCAGCAGCAACAAACAATTTTTTTATGTTTACACTGTAAGCAGCTGTGGTCAGGTTTAAGCCCTATTGTGCTAGTAAGGTTATTAGCACACATACCTGAAAAGAATTATAACCTGAAAGATTTTTAAAAGGCTTCTGGAAATTTTAACTGATAATCTTCAGGAAATCACTTGCAGAAGACAGCAGATATCTTTTTCCCAGGGTTCCTCTCATTTTTCCTATAAAAATTAAAAATGGCACGCATAAAAATCAAACAAGCTTCTGAACCCAGACTTTCTGGAAGATTATCAGTTGCAGTTATAGCTACATCATAGTTTTAAAAAAATAATTTGGTAAAGAAAGAGCATTATGTCTTTTGGATTT
Source organism: Pseudonaja textilis (assembly GCF_900518735.1). The sequence goes on along the minus strand of NW_020769343.1, from coordinate 2,779,721 downwards.
TTCATCTACTATATATATACTATGAAGATGTGATATAAAAAAAGTCCTTGGAATGGTGAATTATGTCATTTTCTGAAGCTATTTGATAGTTCAGACAGTGAGTGGTGCTGCTGTACATCAAATCCAAAAACAATATACAGAATCACAAAAGACTAGTATTATATGTATTCCAGAAATGAATGCCCTTTCTCCTTTGATGGTCATATTTGAAGCCAATAATGGTGCAAAAACAGCTTGCATATTAAGCAAGCAAGAGAACTTTTGAATTGCTGCATGCAAAATTGTTTTTTAATATCTTCACAATTTTGTCATTCACTAGAGGCTCTCTTATATTCAGAATTTCTCATATTAAATTATAATGGAACCTCAAATTTAGAATATCAGCTGGTAATTGAAACAACCAAGCTCTAGCAATCTTATTGTTATATGATATTTAAGTCATTTTGGTAATTTTTACTGGGCAGCAAAGTCACTGAAATGAATAAAAATTTTTTAGTGGTTCTGATGTCTCATTTCTTCTTCTTCTTTCCACGCTAACATCTTCTCTTTTCTCTGAATATGGGAAGCTTCCAAAGACAATAAGGAAGTCACCAATTACCAAATCTGCCTATGCAGAATTCTGATGAAATAATGCTATAGCATCAAAGTGATATCAGTTTAAGCGGATTAAAAGCAGGAAATGTGAACTCCAATTATTTGGTTTTTCAAACATTTTTGAAGTTTAAACATACATTTGGTTGAATAGAGACTTCTCTTGGCATGCCTCTGTAAACCATAATCTACTACCATCTCAATCTATTGGCTGATTTCTCTGTATCCTTTGCTCATTTGTTGCTCAAATGGACCAACAAATGAAAATCACTTATAAGCAAAAGGAGTTGAACCTCCTTTCATTGTTGTAGAGAGATTTCCAGCAACGGCTCGTGTTGCCACAAAAATTCTTTTTCATTCATTCATGAATATTTTTCTGTCACGTCTTGCTTCTAAGCATTTGTTATCACTAGGTATTTTATTTTTATTTTCCTATCCATCTGGGTCACTTCTATCCTTGTGCTAAGTGAGTTGTACATGCAGTTTTGATACCTGTTCTAAACTGAGTTTAATTTTTCTTCTATTATTTAGGAGAAATTCCCTCTGTGAAGCAGTATATAAGTCTAAGTGCTTTTGCTATTTTTTCATAATTGCATGGATATACACTATCTGTATGCATTTATGTGGATATTTTTTTTAATTTATCGTCTTACTCAGATGACTGGCTTCACAGTACTTGAAAGAGAATGGAAATGTCCCTCTTAGGAAGAGGCAAGGAATTAAGCATAAAATATTTCTTAGGCATTGTTAGTTTTGTTGCTTGAATGAACAGGATAAAATAAGACAAATACTTTATTATCAAGAATAAACAATAAAGAAATAGCCAGAGTTGAATGTTTGGATGCCTACTTATTCGGGAATAAACTAAAGTTAAAGGAAATTGGTTAGTGAAGAGAAAAATCTTAATTGTTTTTCATTTTATAGTTTAGTATAATGCTTTGTTTGTTTATAGAATTATATTTTTACTATGTACTTTTTGAGAGTATAATAAGTCTGTTTGGAAGTGGCAGGAGGAGAGAAGGATTAACTTATGAAAATTTAATTCCCTGTGAATTTCATTTCCAGAATAACAAAAGTGCTTTATCTTTTTCTACGTAAAGACTACTTGTATCTAAATTTATGCTAGCTACCATAGGATAACGCAGTGTTTCAGAATCAATTCAATTGCAGCAGCCATGTTGTTTCTCAGGCCATGCAACAGATGCAACAGATATCCTCCCAATAGGGTAGGTATCGTGGCTGTTCTGACACTACTTATCTCCGATGGCTGCTTAAGGATGAACAGGCTGTGATTACAGTGCAGGTGACTAGATTCTATGCAACAGAACTGGGGATTCATCAGAAACACATGATTAATCCACCATAGCTACTTTACACAACTAATGTAGCAATCCCTTTTTCATTACTCCTTTTTTTTTAGTATTTGTTAGTGATTGGGGTCAAACCCCCAAACAGAATGTGCAGCAGCAGTCAAGCCAGGCAGCCAAATGAGAGAGGAAGGGCCCTAGAGTTTACACACACTGATGACAAACACTGTTTGTAGTTTAAATAGTTGTTTAATCCAATTAGAGTTTAAACATTGTCAATCAGTCCATATGTCATTCACAAATATATCCATTCAGTAACTTAGTCCATGTACTAGTCAGTTCTATATCCTTATCTGCTTGTAAAGATATCTTCTCCTCTGATACCTTTCCTTTTGAAGACAACACTGAGTATTCACAGGATATCAGCACATCAATGAAGTAGTCCTTTCGTTCAGGTATTCAAACAGTTGTAGCAAACAGTAGCAAACAAACAGTAGCAAGCAGATAAAACAAGCAGAGAGAGGTTACGTTTCTCTTACTGCCTTTTATTGCCGTTTGTAACCGCACCCTTAATTAGTTAATTACAAGCAGTTTGGTGCTTAAAGCTACAAGTTACAAACACCCAAACCTTGGTTTTATATATTTATTCACCCAAACTTAGTTGGTGTATCTATGTTATACCCAACATTCTCCCCTTTTGGGTGATATAAATATACAATACCCTTACAATCTAAAACCATACTTTACACAACTCTCTTGGTGCTTAATGGCACCTTGGGCTTTAGTAAAGTTATCAGCTATATTGTCCTCCGACATGCAGTACTCCAGCTGTATCATTTTACTCTTTACAGATTGTCTAACGTTTAAGTACCTTAAATCTGTATGCTTGCTCCTAGTTTTTACTGCAATATTTGTGGCCATTTTACTTGCTGCCTGATTATCTTCATGTACAATTATAGGATAATTTACAGTTAATCCCATGTCATTCATCATCTGCTTATACATGATTAATTCAGTACATAATAACGACAAACAGGAGAATTCTGCTTCCATAGTAGACAAACTTATATGCTGTTGTCTTATTGACTTCCAACCTATTAATGTCTTACCCAGCATTATGGCTGTTCCTGAAGTTGACTTTCTTGTGTCTCTTTCTGATGCAAAACTAGCATCTGCATAAGCACTCAGTATTAGATCACCTTTTGGTTCTAGATACAGTGCATGGTGTAATGTTCCTTTAAGATACCTTAAAATTCTCTTTAATGCCTTCCAATGACATTGAAGTGGATCATTATTATGTCGTGCCAGTTGATTAACACCATAAACAATATCTGGCCTTGACCAATTGCTAATGTATGATAAGCTACCAATCAAAGATTGATATATTACCTTATCAAACTTGGGACTTTGAGTATCCATTTTGCAAATATCCTGACTCATAGGAGTCTTTGCAGTCTTACAAAGTTCCATCTTATAATCTATTAGCAATTTAGATATCTTATCCTCCTGAGATATCTTAAAACCTTTCTGTGTTTTCAGTATATTCACACCTAGATATTTCTTTATCTCCCCTAATTGCTTGATTTTTTATTTTCTTAGCTAATGATGCTATTATTTTATTGGCTTCATCATTAGTTTCTGTAATCAAAGCAATATCATCTGTGAATAATAGTAATAATGATATTTTCCCATTTGTCTCCCTTTTAAATAGACATGGATCGGCTAAACCAGCTTTAAACCCTATATTGTTTAGTTCCTTTACAATATACTGGTTCCATTCATAGCCTGATTGTTTAAGACCATAGAGGCTCTTTTTTAACAACCAATAATCATTATTATTTTCACCTTTAAATCCAATAGGTTTTTTCATGTATACAGTATGTCTTAGTGGAGCGTGCAAGTAAGCAGTTTCTACATCTAGATGGTTGACTATATATTTCTTACTTGCTGCCCACACTAAAGCTGCCCTTAATGTTGCTGCTTTAAGGCTAGGTGCAAATACCTCATCATAGTCATTGGCATTTTGTCTAAAACCTTGGGCTACTAATCGTGCCTTATGGATTATATTACCATCTTTTTCAGTTTTTATCTTAAAAATCCATTTGCAGCCAATGGGTTTTATATCAACAGATAATCTCGCATTTTCATATACTTTCATATCCTTTAAGGATTTCAATTCCTTATTCATTGCTGCATACCAACTTTCCTTATCTTTAGTAGGATACATTTTTATTTCATCTACAGTATATGGAACTTTATTAATCTGGCACACTGTGTTAGCCTGGTATCTATCAGGCGGTCTAGATATTCGTGTAGTTCTTCTGGGAATTGCTGGGCTAGTATGAGGACTTTTTTGAATTACTACCTGTTCGTGTTCCTCAGCTTGCTCAGCTATTGGTACTATTTCTTCCTTTATGGGCTCTATCTCTGCCTGTATTTGTCTCTTTACTTTATTCTTAAAGTTACAGGGATAATTAATGGGATTTCTATAGGATTCAATAATTACTTCTTTATTGTTATCCTGTTCTAACTTATCCCATCCTACGTGCTCTAGAAATTGGGCATTGGCACTACATAACACCTTAGATGTGCCTTTCTCCCAAAATCTATATGCCCTATGGTTTGCTTGGTAACCAACGAAGAATAATTGTTTAGCTCTGTGTTGCCCTTTACGCCTGAGTTGTGTAGGGATATGCACCCATGCTGGTGCACCAAATGTGTGCAGGTAACTCAGATCAGGCTTCCTGCCATGCCACATGGTGAATGGTATTTCACCAGTAGTTGTATTAACAACGTTGTTCAATATGTTATTAGCACACATTGTGGCCTCCCCTCACAAAGAATCAGGTAATCCAGAATCAGTTAACATTGTTCTAACCATTGCCTGTAGTGTTTGGCCTCTTCTCTCAATAAATGCGTTGTGTTGTGGTCTGTATGGTGCAGATTTCTTGTGCTCTATTCCAGCTACCTTTAATCTATTCTGGAATTTGCTGTTAACAAATTCCGTACCATTATCTGTCACCAGGGTTATCAGTTGCCGTTTAGTCTTTCTTTCTGCAAATTTTAACCAGTTGAAGAAATGTTGATATGTTTCAGTTTTGCTTTTCATTAGGTAGCAAAACCCATATCTAGAATAATGGTCCATAATGCTCAGTATATATTGAGCACCCCCCATACTGGGTTTCTTTGGACCTATAATGTCTGCAAATACTACTTCTAAAGGTTCTTTAGTTTTGAAACCATTTAGCCTATTTGCAGGCAATATTTTATTCTTATCTTCACAGCAGACATTACAACGCAAATATTTATCACAAGGTTTTAACCTTATTCCATCAGATAACTCTACTGTACGTTTTAGCATTTTAAAATTTACATGCCCCAAACGCCTATGCAATTCATTCAAACAGTAGCAAGCAGATAAAACAAGCAGAGAGAGGTTACGTTTCTCTTACTGCCTTTTATTGCCGTTTGTAACCGCACCCTTAATTAGTTAATTACAAGCAGTTTGGTGCTTAAAGCTACAAGTTACAAACACCCAAACCTTGGTTTTATATATTTATTCACCCAAACTTAGTTGGTGTATCTATGTTATACCCAACAGTATTTAATGACCATGGGCCTCACAGTTTAAGGACTGATATTATATTATAGTTAGGACATGTTTAACTGACAGATTGGATGCCAACTTGTGATTTTAATATAGGTTTTATTTTATTCTAATATAGATTTTATGTTATTTTATTCTGGAATTTTTAACTGGATATTCCTTAAGTGTTTAATTTGTTCTGGTTTCTGGTGTTAAACTGTAATAAACTTGATTTGATTTGATATATATAGTTCCCTAATTCCTATCTGTCTATCATTGATTATTTTAATTATGTAAATATTTTAATTTTGTCTTACTGTGGGGTTAATGGGAATGGAAAGAAAAAACATGTCATTCATATGCAAAAAATGGAAACTAACCCAATGCAGAGCAAAACTGATAAATATGCATGCATTGACTATTGGCATGAAAATAAGTATTGGTCTATTCAATTCCAACTGCTAATAGCTTTAAATTTTGACAATTCTATGTTAAGCAAAAGGCCGAAGAAGCTATTAGGTGTGCAATCTGAACTGAGAACATTTCCTCCTCTACCAATACACAAAAGGGAATCTTCCTATATGGAATTTCATAAATCACTCAAATCATACAGAATACTGGTACATTGATAAACAATATTTGAGGCAAGTTGTTACCATAATCTTTTACTGAAAAAAATCTTGTGACATTCAACAAACCTCAACTATTCTGCTTTTATAGAATTTTGGTGAAATTGGCATCCTTTCTCAATTAAGGTGTTTTAGTGATGAGTAAGGAATACTTAACAGATAGAGCTTGATAATAAACATTTCTTGAGTCAATGTGACTATTTTATCTTGGTTCTGTCTTGTATTTTTCCACAGGAAGAAATCTTGCTAAAAGGCACGTATTCAGTTCAGAACATTATAGAAGGAAAGCACTGACAAGAAGGGAGTTAATAAAAAGATTAACCTCAGACAAAGGATGTGTATTCCAAGAAGATATGCCTGTCTATAGCAGTTACAAAATAGCAGCTACAGAGTATGTGGCTCATGTCACGTAGACTGGTCTAAAAAGATTAGCATTGTATCTCTTTACCTTCCTGTAAATTTCCTCTCTCACCTCCTCCCTTGAATTAGCACAATAAAAGAGGACAGCAAAAAGCCTGGGGGAGAAAAAAGGAGCAGAAGAAGCAGAAGCCCGGACATTTCCATCTGTTCCAGGGCAGCCAGGGAATCCCATCTCCCCCAGGCTCAAAGTGTTGCCTCATTTTAAGATCTCTTGTGTTTTGTGTGTTTTATTTCTTCTGCTTGCTTGGCAATCACTCTTGCGAGAGTCTTGCCTAGCCTCACCCTTGCGAGGGTCCCGCGCTATCTCGCCCTTGCGAGGGCTATTTTCTCACCCTTGTGAGGGTTACTTTAAACTTCGTCCTTGCGAGGACTAACTCACCCTTGCGAGGGTTATTCTCTGAGAGGAATTCAGCAATCAACCAGAAAGCCGAAACAACAGACCGGTCGCTCAACGCGACAGCTGGGGGCTCGTCCGGGATCTCTAATTGTCTGGGATCCCTTCGCCTTTCTGGTTCCAGGGTGTGACTTTTGTCTAGAAGTGCATCTTCTTCACCTCATTCTTCTTCGCCTGGTATAGGCTACGTTGACAAAAAAAGTAAGTATGGGCTCCTCGATTTCTCAAGTTTCGTCAGGGCATAGGGACGAACTTTATAATCTAGTGAAGAAAGCTAATTCCTTTCAAAAAA